>JARHVA010001676.1:620000-1220000 GCA_037957365.1 Torreya grandis
CATGGGATCTCTATAGTGTGTTCTCTCCTAAATATTTTCAAAACATTGTTCACCTCCTATGGTTTTCTAGATCTATACCACAAACCCTTTCAAGATTCATGAACTTACATTGGTGTTTTATGGCTTTTCATAATATTTTCATATAAGGGAATTATGTTTGGAATTTTCACACAAATTACATATCTTGACCGTGCATATTCTTTAATTCTTGTTTTATAAACACACAATATAAATGAAAAAACACACCATACTAAATGTCACCAAAACATTGGTATAACCCCATCATTGGTGACTAAAGAAAGGTCACTGAATGACCTCCAACCTCATGTGCCTCCTTCCTCTAGTATGTCACTACTCACTTAGTTGGTATGTCGATGTCGCTCAGGTGCATAAATGTTTTGAAGGAAATCCCCCCATAATGCAGATGTCGCATATAAGTGAAAATGCATTCATACACAAAATGAGATCTTTGACTATTTGAACATAAAAAATGACTCTTGAAAAAATGACTCATGACTTTTAACTCTCAAATATTTTTATTTTGATAATAAACCCCAAAAATTGACACTTTGAATTTTTGACTTGACTCAAAAATACCAATGACTAAATAATTTTTATATTCACATCAAACTATTGACTTATAATAAATTATAACAATATTAAAAGAATTAAATACTATACTAAACCAAAAAATATGCTACTTTTACTTTCTCTCATAAATAAGAAAGTAATATTTAATTACTTTCCTAAATATGAGATGCAATTCCAAATCTTATAAATATTTTAACTAATACAATTTACTAATAATAAATGTATTTATAATCTATTAGACTACTAAAAACTAGACTATCTAACCTAAAGATTATGAAGTCATTTATCAACTTCACCCACCAATTGTATTGCACCAACAATCCTTTAATGATATAGAATGCAATGTAGCTTGATATTGACTAATCTCATAAGAGGAAGTAATGGAGGGATGCATTTAGATTCCAAGTAATACGTGACCAAGTGTAACCCAAGCCAAATCAAACATAGAATTCTTTATGTGAAGGGTACAGTGACTAGATTACAAAATGTTTAAATTTGATTGTAGAAGGTAAATGTAGAAGGAACTCATAGAATAAATTGAGCACAGTACTTTTGGCAAGAATTTAATTATCTTACTTGATATGATAGAAACTCTCTCCATAAAGGTTAAACTTGTTGCATGAAATGAGGATCATGAGCCATAATGATAGTAACAAAAAATAATAGAAGATTTTTCATTGTTACTACTGCGTAACACACCTCCACTACTAATAGTAGGTATGGGTAAATAATATTCTATGAACCATATCTATGATTAAAATAATAAAGTTGAAAAATTATGGGCAATGAATTGAGAATGGAGGTGAAATAAAATCACTCAATGATGGATCTGGTGACAAGTTAATATAGGACATGAATCTATGTGCTTGGTAATGAAACTTGCAGACCATAGAAGAGATCACACACTTTCAATGCACTAAAATAAATAGTAGAGCTAAATACATTATTCATCTATTTATATCAACACTAAAGACAAATTCAATGTAGATTCTTCATTAATCTGAGGTAATTATATAGTCTATGGCATTTCTTCATTCACATTCTTAATCCTCCATAACAAGTGCAAGATCAAGTTGCTCGGATACCACAATTTTGAATTCAAAGAGCCAAACACAAATATGCAGTACATAGAAAATTTTAATCACACAAATAATACTCTTTCTACTATTCTGATTAATTAATATTTTAGGGATATAATACAAATATATAATAATATGATTCCTAATATCTCTCCACTAATTTTTATCACCCAAAATGCTATGATTATACAAACTCCTATTTATGATATATTGTTATAAATCTCTAATAATATATCTTAACAACTATAATATTATAGCCTAATATCATAATATTATTTATAACAATATTACTACCAAATACTAATTAACAAACCTATTAATATTTATCTCTCAGTAAATACCCGAATTTGCACAATGTGAAGAGTAATCCCTAACATTCCCCACCATAGTTTTTACATGGTAAAAAAATATTTGTACTCTTATCTACAATATGCTCACCCATTGTAATATGTCCTATTTGGATCATAACCTTTATATAAAGAGACCCTCAATCCTACCATGGTTTTATAAGTTTACCACAAACCTTGACATGAATAGAATTACATGCTACCACATACTCTTAGGTCTGCATACTACTAATGCAATCTTGCTACGCATGACCACTAATATGTGAAGGAATGCATCATGTATTTACTTTATGTGAATATAATAGATGTGTCACCAAGGGTTATCTCCATAAATAACTAAAGCAATCACATGATCTCTATAGTATCTACTCTCCTAAATATTGTTAAAAGATTATTCACCTCCTATGGTTTTCTAGATCTCTACCACAAACCCTTTCAATATCCGTGAACTGACTTACATTGGTGATTTATGTCCTTTCACAATGTTTTCATATAGTGTAATTATGTTTGAAATTTTCACATAAATTACATATCTTAACATGCATATTATTATATTCTTATTTTACAAACACACAATAGAAATGAAAAAACACACCATACTAAATGTCACTAAAACATTAGTGTGGCCCCATTGTTGGTGATTGATGAGAGGTCAATAAAAGACCTCCAACCTCTTGTGTTTCCTTCCTCTAGTAGGTCACTGTTCATTCAACTGATATGTCGATGTGGCTCAAGTGCATGAATTTTCTAAGAGAAATCCCCCCACAATGTGGACATCATGTACAAGTGAAAATGTGTCTATACACAAAATGAGATATTTAACTATTTGAACATAAAAAATGACTCTTGACAAAATGACTTACAACTTTTAACTCTTGACTCATTTTTATTTTGATAATAAATCCAAAAAATTGACACTTTAAATTTTTGACTTGACTCAAAAATACTAATGACTAAATAATTTTTATATTCACATATGAATATTGACTTATAATAAATTATAATAATATTAACAAAATTAAATATTGTACTAAAATGAAAAATATGCTACTTTCACTTTATCTCATAAATAAGAAAGTAATATTTAATTACTTTCCTAAATATGAGATACAACTCCAAATATTACAAATATTTTAAATAATACAAATTACTAAGACTAAATGTATTTAATAATATACTAGATCACTAAAAACTAGAGACTCTCTGACCTGAAGATTACAAAGTCATTTATAAACTTCACCCACCAACTATATTCTACCAACAATACTTAGATGACATGGAATGCAACTTAGCTTGATGTTGACTGATATCAGGGAGGAAGTCATGGAGGGATACATCTAGATTCCAAAAAATACATGACCAAGTGTAACTTGATCCAAATCAAACACAAAATTTTGCATGTGAAGGGTACAATGAGTGGACTACAAATGCTTGAATTTGATTGTAGAAGCTGAGTGTAAGAGGAGCTCATAAAAGAAATCAAACATAGTCCTTTTGTCAAGAATTCAATTATCTTGCTTGATATGATAGAAACTTTCTCCACAAAATTTGAGCTTGTTTCATGTAATGAGGATCATGAGCCATAATGACAATAACAAAAAATAATAAAATATTTTTTGTTATTGATGCTACGTAAAACACCTTCACTACTAATAGTAAGTATGGTGAAATAATATTATTTGAACTAGATCTGTGATTAAAATAACAACATTAAAAAATTATGGGTGATGAACGAAGCATAAAAGAGAAAGATGATAGCTCAATGATGGATCTGATGACAAGTTTAATATAGGACTTGAATCCACATGATTGGTAATGAAACGTGTAGGCCATAGAAGAGATCACACACTTTCAATGCACTAAAATAAATGGTAGAGATAAATAAATTATTTGCCTATTTCTATCAATGCTAAAAATAAATGTAACATAGATTCTTCATTAATCTAAGGAAATTATACAGTCTATGACATTGCCTCATTCAATTATTAATCCTCCATAACAGGTGTAAGATCAAGCTAATTTGATACCACTATTGTCAACTCAAATATTTAAACACAAATATGCAGTACAGAAAAAAAATTCATCACACAAATACTATTCTTTCTACTATTCTGATTATTTAATCATTTGGAGATATAATACAAATATATAAGAATATGATTCCTATTATCTACCCACTAATTTATCTCACCCAAAATCCTATGATTATGCAAACTACTATTTATGATATATTTTTATAACTCTCTATTTCACATAAATTTTTCTTATTTCCTTTATAAAAAAATTCATAAAACTTGAAATAAGGGTGAGATTAGTAGAACATAGATCTAGTAGGCATGTGTTGATCTAGATAGTTGTAGATAGTCCTCTTTGGATTGGAAGGAATGACCTATACATAAGAAAGTACTAAAGAGACAATTGATTAGTTAGCTAGTAGGGTGGACTACCTAGCAAGATAGTTCTAAGAAGCATGAGCTTCCTCAAAGGCTATCAATCCACACTTTTAAATAGTCAAGTTTTGAAAGTAAAAGATAAATTACTTGCATATATCATAAAAGATACTGGAATGAAACACAAGAAGTGCTTAATAAATGAATATATGAATTTGACTAATTATAGAAATAAAAAATTGATATTAATGCTAAATAAATCAAGTATGGTTCTAGAAAATAGGATGAGGTTCTATGATCAGGAAAAGTATCTGAAATGGGGATTTGGTTGAGGTCTGATGGGTGAAAATATCTTGTTGTTTATTTATCACATAGTGAGAATAGGTGGTTGGGGTGACCATCAATGGTTAGGGCGACCATCGGCTATTAGGTAATTTCCAGTAGTTATGGATAGACCACCAATGGTCTAGGTGACCATCAGTGGTTATTGTGGGTGTGGTCTACTTCAATAAGTTGGGCTGATAAGGTTACAAAATGGAATTCTAAAAGGTGGGTTTGGGCTAGGTTGGTTACAAAATAGAAATAAAGTAACTAATTACTAAAAATAGATACCTAACTTTATAATCTAAAGACTGCTAGGGTGGTTGGCTAAAAACTCATTGATGGAGTTTGGACAAATCTTGATAGAGTAACAGTGTTTAGTTGTCATCTAATGGGTAGTGGAACCTCAAATCTCTATTACACTCATTTCTAGTTCATTGGTTCACTGGAAGAAGACCTAAAAAATAAGTTTTGATACAATAATCTCTTGATAATTTCCCTCTCTTTTCTCCTCCTCCTCCTCTATTTTTATATAAGGAAGGGAGAGGTGGAAGTGTAGGTTGAATAAGGGTTCTAAATTTAGATTTTGACATACATCAATTTATACATGAATCAAGATGGCTAAATATAAAAAATCAAGTTGGAGTTTATGTGGGTGTTTAGTGTTCAGGTGGTTGGAACTTGACCTTTGATAGTCAAACCTAACCATTGATGGTTAGTATGATCGTTAGTGGTTGAGGGTAAGGTCAACTTTGGTCTAGGTGGGTTAGTTAGTCAGTTTGCTAGTTAGTTAACTTGACTAAAGTTTGTGGTCAAAAGGTTTCAGAATAGTCCTTAGGGGTTCTAAGGATGAGTTTGACATCTAGAACCATTATGTGTAGTTTTCTAGTGTCTATATTTTTCTCTTTTTTATTATTCAATTTATATCAGCAAGATACAAAAAAAAAATGGATTGTAGGTCAAAGGTTAGGTTTCCTTGAGCATGGGAAGAGGTACTCCCCCTTAAACTAGGAGTTTATGAGATGAAATAGAATCGAGTGTGGGTTTGATAAGTGGGTGGTAGGTTGGGCACTGAAGCATACACATGTGCATAAATTGAGACTAAGTTTGATAGCCAAGATCGTGTAATGACTAGGTTGCCATGGTTTGGTAGAAATAAGGTTAGTACTATAAATACAAGTGACAAGTGGACCATGTGACCATATGTGATGATTGGGTTACAATTGTAAATAAAAGTCACTTAGACAAGGTTAGTGTGTTTGTGGGTATCCAAGGTAAGAAGTGCTCTTGACTGATATAAATTAGTCAGGTATGTGTAAGGTAGCACAAGTTCAAAATGTTCAACATGGAAATTTAGTTGGTGTAGTCAAAAGGACCAAGGTAAGGTCATCATAAAAAATATGATATTCAAGCCAAAATGGCTAGTGGTGAGGTGGGAATTATTAGTGGTCAAGGTTGGTGGAGATTGGAATTTCCATTTGTGGGTAGTTAGATTGGGTTTGGGTGAAATAATTTGTTTGAAAATTTATGGTTAGGAAGGAAATATCCCTAAAAGGATGATCATCGATGATCATGGTTGACACTTGGTGTCAACCATCGATAGTCACCCTGACCATCGATAGTCACATGTCAACCCTAAAAGGGTGAAGACAAAAGGCTATTGGGGGTTTTATTTGATCATTTGAGCATATTAACCATTGATGACTAGAATTTGGTGTTATATGAGAAAACAGTGATGGTGTCACTAGTGATTAATTAAGTGAGTAAGGTGGATTGAGTTGACCAAGCATTGATAGAGGTTTGACCTGATCAAGATGTAGAGGGGATGAGAGAGAGTGTAGGGTTAGATGGTAGTTCTCAGAGTTTCTCCTTGATGGTGGTCATAGAATGAGGTAGGCCACATTATTTAATTGATAGATTAGTTTCAATTTAACAAATGAATGCTTATTTTAATTTGGTTATTATATATGGTTTGTGTGGGTGGGTTTGACCTAGGGCTAGGGATGTGGTAGTTATTTCTAATTTTAGAGTTGAAATGGTAGGTTAGATGTAAATTTGGGGAGGGTAAAGGTAGTTGTATATAGGTTTTTTAAAGATATTGTGAGGTTTGGTAGGTGTTTTTTAGGGGGTAGTGTTTAGGTTTGATCATCGGTAGTCACTACATAGTAACCATTTGTGGTCATTTTTGGTCATCATCAGTCAGTATCGACCCTTCATGATCAATAAGTGACCATTGATAGGTTACTATGTGGTGATCATTGATGGTTGGTCTCTTAACTATTGGTAATCAACTATATAAATAGTTGACTATCAGTGATTGAGGAAAGATGGATATGTTTTAGAATTTTTGGTAAATGGTTAAGGTTAAGGTTGATGTTGTGGATAACTAAGGTCAAGGGTAATGTTATAGGTTGATAGGTAATATTCAAAGTTTGTTAGGTTAAATTTTTAGTGAATAGTGGATAGTTTAAGATGGTTATGGCTAGTGGTCAAGGTAAAAAAGGGTAGTGGTTGTGAGAAAGGGTTAAGTATATGTGGCAAGGTAGAATAGGTGAATTCATAGGTAAGTCTTTGTCATGGGTTTGATTGGGCATAAATGGTTTGATCTTATGGTAAGTAGGTTTAAATAGGAGGTAGAGGTAATATATAGAGTTTTTAGGCAAAATATGTTAGTGGACTAAAGTTTTTTTTTCTATCAAACCCTATAGGTATGAGAGAGGATACATATGAGAGATTAGGTGCCCCATATTTTTGATGAGATCTAGAGAGGCATGACTGACACTAATTGGGAACACATGGAGGATGTGGGCCTTAGTAGTATGAGGTATTAACAGAATGTGCCTTGAGATGCAACAATGTTAGTGGCACTTATCAAGACATGGGACCCTATAATTAACACCTTTTGATTCCTATAGGTGAACTGACTATATTGCCTAAGGACATCCACAAGATTATGCAGGTACCCATACAAGGTGAACCAATCTACCACATAGATAGGGATGAGTGAGATGAAAATATGGAGATATTCTATGGAGAGTAACTAAATTTTTTAAGGTTGCACTCAAGAGGCTTCCACTACACACCATTGTACCAGAGAGATAGGGATGTAAGGAAGATTTTGACTATGATGATGATAGAGGTTATGTGTTATGCATTACCATATTTTAGAAGTGGGAGGTTCCCTTATTTATAAGGGTTATCATGGATATGTGGTTGGGTCACACAATGTTTTTATGGGCACCTGTGCTGCTAGTTTAGATTTAGTAAGAGCTATGGGGATTTTGACCCCATAAGAGATACAAGATCCGTGTCAGGTTTGTCCTCCATTATTGGGCTTACGAGCACATCTAGGTATTATGACCTATGGGGATATCATGGGATAGTTATGCTCAAATGGATTTCAAGGTTAAATTTATGAGGTAGAGAGGTGACTATGCCCTCTCAAAACCTAGGGGTTGGGCACATGATATAGACTAGTATAGGGGTTCACTAGATGTTATGGCTATAGGAGATGTGATTTGGAGATAATATGTTAGGTTTTTAGGTTGGGCACATTATAGGAGAGATAATTTATCTCTTCAAATTTATAGATGGATCTATGTTGGATGAGGCCATGAGATAGAGCTTATTCCATTTGATAGGGTATGGAGGTAGTTTGGCCTTATGCAAGATGTACCAAAGGCATTCTTGAGGTATAAGAGGGAGGATACAAAGTTTTCACTTCCCACTCCATAACTAGTGCATGATTTCATTGACCATGAGGATAAATATAGATGATGTAAGTATTACAATTGGATATCCTACATGGTACTAGACACACTATGTTATGGCCAACTTTAGAGGTGATGATGTTGGTTGGTAGGACATGGATGTCAATGTTGGAGGAGATGGTTAGTAGGATTAGATGTAGGGGGTTTCCCTAGATGTACACATAGTGACTACTAAGAGGGATCAAGCATGAGTGGCTCTAGCTATAACTCAAGCATCCTTGGTAGTAACATAGGCATCCTTACAAATAACACAAGGTCAAGTGGCCACTCTGATAGGAGAGAGAGATCAGGCTAGGTCTTAGTTAGCCCTAGTGATGCAAGAGAGAGATTATCTTTGATAATTAGGAGGTGGATTATGAGTAGCTATGGGAGTGACTATGGAGGATCTTTGGTATTATGAGGCCTTGGTATTTAGACATTTACTAGATGATCCCTAATGGGGTGAATATAGGGTTAGGATTGTAGATGGTGTTAATACGGTGACACTAGGTCAATGGGCCACATCTGTAGGAGGATAGGTAGGTACATGAGGGTAGGCTTCAAGAGGTAGTGGTACCTCAAGATCATAGAATGAGTATGAGACATTTATATTTTTGATGTTTCATATGATTTTGATACCAGCCTTCAAGTTGATGCAATGAGATTTATATTTTTGAGATATATGTATATTTTTTATACATGATGATTATTTATGAGATATAGATGTGAACTTTGTTTATGGATTGTGGTTCATGGTTATGATGTTCGTTTTTCTTATTTATGATATTATGTTGATATGATTATGTTCATGATGATGATGATGATGTTGATGTAGACTCACCTAGCTAGGTATGTGATGATATGTCTCTTTAATTTATGTTCATGATGATGTTTGTTATAGATTGATGTTATTGATGTGATTATGATGTGATGGTTATGGATGCCTATGATGATCTTGATATGATTATGTGATGATATTGTGATGTTATTGATGATTAGGATGATGGTTATGACATTATGGTTATGGTATTTGATGATGATGTTTATGGATGTGATCATTTAATTTCATGTTTGAGATGATCATGGTTATGATATTGATATGATTATGGTTATGGCCACTGGTTATGCTTAGGTAGACAAGGTTATGATGTGATTATTTTTATGGTTATGGAATATGGATCATATTTATATGGATGTGATAAATGGTAGGATGATAATGGTGTTATTATTATTTTCATGATATGGCTATGATTATGGTGTTTCTACTAAAATTTAATGAATATATGCTTCCTCATTTAGATTTAGACATGTGGTGGATATGGTATATGTGATTATGAGGATGTGATGGTGATAGTTTATTTGTTTATGGAGGTGGTGATTATGATACTGATGTCTATTTTTTTTATGATGTGATGATGATATTATGTGAAATGGTTATGATTATGGTCATTTTTTTTAGATTAGGTTGAAGCACATAAAGTAAGTTAAATAAAAAAACTAGATGTGAGGAAGAGAAGACAATCAAGAGACAAACATCTACATGAATGTATCAACCAATATGAGAGAATAAGGATGAATGATGCTTCTTCTTTGGCAAGGACTAAAAAAAACCAAATTTGGATCAGCTTAAGGAACACAAGCCCTTTGAATTCTTTTCATTATAAGGTTAAAAAAAAGGTGTCTTGATCATATAATGTCAAGTAAGCTAAAAATCCCTTGTTTATAGTATATAAAGGGGAGATAAATGAAGATGTAACCTTCTTATGATATTACCATGCCTATTATAGAAGTTATCAAAGAATTAGTATAAATAATTCCATGTCATATAAGGTGTAGATTGATAGATGTGAGAAGTCTAATTATGAGAGATGATTGTGGCTTTCAAAATTATGTCTCTTTTTGTTGATGTTTGATAATGGGTATTTTTATATTTTATTATTGTTTGGGAAGGTTGGGGAAGCTAATCAATATGGGAAGCTTTCAATAAATTTCTATGCTTTGACAAATGCTCAACTCAACCATCCTTTAAGGGAGTGGTCTAAGTTTTATGTGATTTGTTTAAGGATTTTGATAGTTGTCCTTCAAGGGAGAAGTCCACCTTAAATTGAGCAATTTTGATGTGTTTTTGGTAGTTGTCCTTCAAGGGAGTAATCTATAAATGCTATGAATGACCCATGATTGTTTTTGCTTATGATGTTGCTTTTTCTTTTGATATTTGCTTGACATAGACTTGTTTATATGGGATTAAAGGTTCTCTTTTTATGAAGGAAAAACAAAAATCACAAGAAGGTTAATTAGGTGTAAAAGATATTTAGGTGACAATGACCATGGGAATCCATCCTATAAAAGTGGTGGAAAGTACCATGAGAAACATGCCATGGGTAGAGTTGTGGTACCCATTTTTCAAGATCAGGCTATGATTGTGATGAATAATCACATGAATTAGCTTTAATCAAATGTCTCTAAAATAAGGAGATGAATGTGGTTTGAAAATAAAGGATGAGCTTAAGTTGGACAAAGGGTGAGTTTGACCATATTTTAACAAAAGAAAGGATGTAGATGTGAAGCATTGAGGGGCTCAAGTTCTGGGTCCCCTTCAAGAGAGGATAACCAGTAAGCTCTTGATCTATACTTGTGTGTTATGATATAAGGTCCAAGCTAATTAAAAACAAACTTGTCTCACTTAATTTTCTCCATATTGGTGACACGTTGATTTTCCTTTAGGATGAGGTCTTTGATATTGAATTCTCACACTTTAAGGTGTTTGTTATAATCATACTTGATGCATTATTGATAGACACAAATATGAGTGAGCATGGATAAATAATGCTCATCAATTATCTCAAATTAGGCTAAATGTTCTTGATGATAATCGCTCTTAGAAATGATATCTTGAAAGGATATGAAAAGAGAGGGAATTTGGACTTCAAGAGGAAAGACAACTTTTGCTCCAAAATCTAGAGAAAAAGGTGGAACTCATAGGGGTTCAAATGCTAGTATGATAAGCCCATAAGGTAAAGGGGTTATATAAATGCCAATCCTGACTAGATGCATTAACCATTTTAGTTATCATGTTATTGAGATTTTTTTTAGAGGCTTCTACCTATCCATTTACTTATGGATGATAGGGTGATGAGAAACTTAACTTGATATTGAACACATCACAAATACCTTGGACTTATTTATTTTTGAAATATTTGCCATTGTTGATGATAATTTTATGAGGAACACTGAAGTGATAGATGATATGATGGTTTATAAAGTCAATAATATTTTCTTCTTTAGTTGAGATGAGAGCAATAAACTATACCCATTTGGTGAAATATTCTATCGCATTGATGATGGAATGATGTCACTATGAATAATGGGGGTTAATTTTTCTAATGAGATCTAGACCCCATTGTGAGAAGGGCCAAAAATCTTTGGATACTTGAAGATGATGGCTAGGTGCATGATGTAAATTGGCATGTTGTTGACATTTTAAACACTTTTTCACATAATCATAAAAATCTCAGTTAAGGGTGGGCCAATAATATCCAAGGCAAAGGATGTATTTAGCAACGACTAGGCCACCAAAGTGCCCCCCATATATCCCATGATGTGTTTCCCTAATAGGATGAGAGGCTTCATGACTACATAGGTAATGAAAGAGGAGACCATCAAAGCCACATTTATAAATAATTACCCCTAATATGGTATAACATGAGGTGAATTAGATAAATTCTCTTTGAGCATTTCTGGAAAGATCAGGCGGAATGATGGCAAGGTTGAGATAGTCGAAGGTCTATTGATACCAAAGGTTAGGTTGAGTTTTCTTCACATTGAAGATGGTGGGAGAGTCTATTTTGAAATAAGAGGGCTAGGTAAGTTGATGGATAATGACATATATCTTAGAATCAGAGGGTGTAGATGAGATCTAGGAAGTGAGGAAATCCATCGTATAGACAAACTTGTTCATAGATCACAGAGTGGTTTAGATATGGTAGCGTTCAAAGGATGCCAATAGTATATCAGATATTTATTTATACTATTGCAAAATTTCATTCTTATATTGATAATAGCCATTTATTTTATTGACCATAAGTTGAGAGTCACCAAAAATGTTGATCATTTTAACTCCCAAGGCTAACACAATTTGGAGGCTATCACTAAGGCTTTATACTCAGCCATATTATTGGTACATTAAAAATCTATCTTGAAAGATAAAGAAAGAGGTTCACCATAAATGGGGATAAGGATGATGCTATCTCACCCACAATGTTTACACTTTGATCCATCAAAAAACATGCTCACTTGATAGGTAAATTATACCTAAGAGAGGGTTGTGATGGACTCATCTGAAAACTCAAGAGGAGGAGTTTGGTTGTCTACTAATGGTGCTTCAACTAATTGATTAACAATGAATTTCCCTTTAATATAATTCTACTAAATAAACTCAAGGTTAAATTTAGCCATAAGAATGAGCCACTTGGCTATATATTGGTTTTGGTATGGCTTGGAATGCATATACTTGAGTGGGTTGGTATTGGTTATGACATAGGTCTTGTGGTAGAGGAGGTAATGGAAAATTTTGGTGTCCATGAAGACCAAGGCTAGGCAAAGTTTCTTCATATGGGTGTACTAAGTCTTATACTCTACAAGCATGTGCCTAATGTACTATATATACTACTCTTTATGTTGCTCATCTCAATGGGCTAGTATTACCCTTAAGGAGTGGTCAGTGATAGAAATATATAGGTAAAAAGGTTAATATTCCTTGGGAGGAATGAGAATGGGTGGAGATAAGAGGTAATTTTTAAGTGAATCAAAATCCTTCTGACAATCATCATTCCATTTGAAAGATACATCCATCTTCAGAAGGTGGTGGAAAGGTTGGCATCGATATGAGAGCTGAGAGATAAAGTGACGAATGGATTGGAGCTTCCCATACAAGTTATAGAGTTGAATTAGGTGGGTAATAGGAATTATGTCAAGGATTATTTTAATTTTGGTTGGATCAAATTTTATTCCTTGAAGGGAGATGATAAATCCAAGGAGATTTCCTGACAAGACCCAAAAAATACACTTCTTGGGGTTAACGCAGACATGGTAATGGATGAGTCACCCAAAGATAATCTTAATAATGGCCAAATGATCTTTACAATATTTGAATTTCCAAAGAAGTTCATCGACATAGTCTTTAAAAATCTTATGAATAAGTTTATAGAATATATAGGTCATGGCACATTGGTAGATTACACCAACATTATTTAGTCCAAAAGTCATGACCCTATAGCAAAAATTTCCCCATGGGGTGATAAAAGTAGTTTTGTGTTCATATTCAGGGGAAATTAGGATCTGATTGTAACCCAAGAATTTATCCATAAGAGATAACATCTCATGGCCAACTATAAGATCGACAAGATGGAAAATGCTTGTCAAATAAAAGTCATCCTTTGGGCAAGCAAGGTTAAGGTCATGAAAGTCCACACAAATTCATAGTCCCCCTATGGTTTTGATGATAGGTAAAATGTTTAAGACCTATTGGGATAGTCAATGGGTTGAATGAAATTGATGGGTAGGAGATGTTGGAGCTCTTATTTGATTAGATGGGTTATGCGAGGGTAGATTCATCAAAGTTTTTATTTGAATACCTTGGCATCATGGTTGGTGACTATGTTGTGGGTAGTAATGGAGGGGTCAATTCATGTCATGTCACTATAAGACCAATTAAAATGCTATGTTGTGATCTTTAACGAAGGAGGGGAAGTCCTGAATATCCTTAGAATTTATCAATTGGATAATTTTTACAATGCATAGGTTATCCAGAGTGCTCAGGTTGATATCCATGGTGGATTTGTTTAACATGGTTGAAGTCTCAAGAGGAAGACGATTACGAATAGAAGAATATTTTTCACCAAGAGAGGTGAGAATGGAATCATCATCCTAACACCAAATGATATTAATCATAGTAGAGTCATATCCTACCATCTCAAGATGAGTTAGAGTAATGGTTATAGTTGCCCCATCTTTTTGATAAGTCAGGGGTCTAAGGCTAATCATGTTGATGAAAATAAAAAAGTTAGGGGGGATGATGTTGGAATATTTAGTTGTTGATGGTGGAGTGGAAGGTGAGGATGGGATTTCCTTGTCAATGACAATAATGAGAGGTGGGTTGGTTTGCTTTTCTAGTGGTGTGAAACCAAGTCCATGCTTTTTATGAAGTTTTTGGGTTTTGATTGGAAGCAACTCGTGCAACCCATGTTCATACCAACCTATACCAAATCCCTTCTAAGCACATCAATAAAGATGTCTAGTCAAACTCTAGTTTATCTAGATATGAAAAACTAAAGGTGAATGGTCAAAGAGAAGAGGAGGTGGTGAAAGTGTTAAGGGGTTTATCAAGTCCCCATAGATGAAATTGGTTTGACAAGTTGAAGGCCCAAAAGGAATAATGGTTCCAATATTGAGGTCATAATTGGGGTTTTGGTCAAGATTCCCATACTTTTGAGGAGTAGGAAAAGCATCAAGGGTCAAAAGGTGATACTCCCCCAATAAAAGATGTTGGATGGTTAATTCCAAAGGGTCCATTTTGGGGATTTGGGTAGAAAGAATAGATGAACTGATGGATGCTTTAGTGGTAGAAGAAGATGGGGATTCATCTTTTACTGATGAAGGCTCATTAGATGGAGGAAGGAGAATGTCATTGGGTTGGTATGTCATGTTGCATGATGTAAAAGGGCTTAAGTCAACTTGTATGATAATAACTTGACCTTCATGCTCAAATTTAATGCACCAGTGTAGGGTAGATGACACACAACCCATGGAATGAATCCAAGTGTGTACCAATAAAATGTTATACTAGAACTCTCCTTCTACTACATATAAGAGCTCAGGAAGTGTGTGGGGTCTTAGGTGAATGTGAAAGATAATAGTTCCTAATATCATCGCCATGGTATCATTGAATGATTAGAGCAGCACTAAGGTTTTTGACATAATGTTCTCAGGTAATTAGAGCTGGTTGTATACATGGGAGGAGATAATGTTGATGTTATCTCCCCCATTAATCATAACCCTCTTGATGTAGGTTTGGTTGATGTATGTGGTAATGAAGAGGGAAGGATCTGGGTCATCTATATTGATGAAGGGTATTTATGAATCCTTGAAGGTAACGCATTTGGAAAGTTAAAAAGCTCTGACAAAGGCTACTAGAGGTTATGGGTCTCCTAGTTGGACCTCTATGAATTACAAAGCCTCTATCATTACTTGGTGATGATGGGGTGAGGTATTAATTAGCTCATATAAACTCATATTCATCAGTGTTTGGTGAAGCTATTTCAAAACTACTCATTGTATTGATTCAAAAGGATTAGATTGAGAGGGTCCCAAAATGAACACTTTGCATTTGTTTGAAGGTAAAGGTTCATGGTGTTGGTTAGTTGATTGGGTGGTGAAAGAGGGATACATCCATATAATAGAAACTTTTTCACTTCCCTTATCCTTTTGTTGGGCTTGTGATCATGTGACCACATGGATGGCATGGATTGGGGGAGGAGGCAGGCTAGAGGGCTGCTTCAGTTCCTCTTCACTCTGAGGTGAGAGTGGAGGAGTAGGTAATGTTGGTCAATGGATCATGGTTCTTAGATCAATGGTGGGATCATAGAAGGTTCATCTAATAATAATTCATCCTCATGATACAATTTATGGGCTAATACTTGGAAAGCCTTATAGTTCTCAGTATCATGCCTAGGTGTTCTATGGTATGAACATACTAATTTTTCATTATACCAAGATGGTTTAAGACTATGTGGGTCAAATGGTCTGATAGGTGTTAAGGTTAAGCAAGTTTATTTGTTAGGTTGTGGAGCTAAAAGCTTCACTGATGCAAACAGGGAAGGAGGTTGCTAGTGGTTGCTGAAGTGTCACAGACATCGGCGTCGGTCAGGCCAACCAACATCGGTAGGATTAGATAGGAAGAGAAACCAACGTCGGTCAGGATCAGCCAGCATCGGTCACCTCCAAGTAGACAGGGACTGACGTCGGTTGCCTGTGCAATTCAGAACTACAAGTTTTACAGGCAGTTAGTTAACGAACCAAGTGTTTGCATGTCAAGAGCCAAATTTAGACTAAAAGCTACAGATATAATTATTGTAATTAGATGTCTAATTATTGTTTGCATGAGATTTATTTAAGAGACTCATTGGTTGTATTGTAAAGTGTTCTAGTTTGATTTAAGCAAATTTAGCTCCTTCTATGTGTGAGGTGAGCAAGGGTGTTCCTCCTAGTTCCACAGCAGTACCAAGTGTGGGTGCTAGTTTTGGAGAATCAACAGGATTCTTTAGGGGTGTAGGATCTTGGTCAGCAGGTGTGCATGGCTACATTAGGAGATCTACATGGTAAGTAAGATCATTGATCTACAGGTGTATGTGTGTGCATGATCCAGGTTTGTAGGTGTGTAGAACTAGATTGATTTGCAGGTGTGCAAGATCAGGGAGGATAGCAACACAATAAGGAGCAGGATCAGGCAGGATCTACTTGGAGTATAGTATGTACTCAGAAAGAGAGCAAAGAGGAAGGTAAGGTAGTTCCTTCTATAAGTGAGATCAGTTGGGTTGCAGGTTGTTGCAGTTTAGGGGAGATCTACTTGAAGTAAGATTGTGTACTTGTGGAGTGTGTGGAGCACTTGTGGAGTGCGTGGAACACTGGAGTACTGGCAATAGTGGATATTGATTGGTTGGAGGTGAACACCAACTCTGTGTTTGAGTTGTGTGTTGGGACCATAAGAGAGAGAGCTTTGAGGGAAGATTTACTGTTTATGCCCTAGAGGTGTGGGAGCCCTAGAGGTGTGTAAGGAAGAAGAACTATGGCAACCTTCTTTGTTGTATTTCTTTCTAGAAGAGTTTTAATACAAGTTGTGTATTGTCTCTCATATTTTATGTTATTTCCGAATTCTAGTTACTTGTTGATTCTAGTTAATTCTGCATATTAAGTTGCTTGTATTTGGTAATCAATTATGTGCTTCTGTTATTTCCCAACAAGTGGTATCAGAGCTAAGGTTGTAGGGAGCAGGTTTTGTGTTTGATTATAGGTCACTCTTAGGGGTTTTTGATTGAGTGGGAGTAGAGCAATGGTAGAATAAAGTAAGCTAAGAATGGAGGAATTGAAAAGCATGAATGGTCACTTACGGTCCTATGGAAAGAAAGAGTAGGTAAAGAAAAATGGTTGGTTTGTGGAAGATCAGCATGAAGGAACTGAAGAAGCAGATGTTGCAGGTGATGTGGCACAGGATGCTCTGGGAGGTTTCTTGGATAAAGTAGAATCTTGTTTTATAGATTCTATTGCCTCTTTCCATGCAGTCTGAAATAGAGTATCTTTTCATGGTAAGGTCTTTGGAGACTTTGGAAAGATTTATTTAGGGGCTAATGAGCCTTGCCAAAGAATTGGCAAAGGGTAAGTGAAGCTGAAATTGTAGGTGGCCAACACATGGGTGTTGAAGGAGGTCATGCAGTCCTAGGCTTGGAGATGTGGCTAATTTCTTTAGGAAAGTTGGGTGATGAGAGATGCACAAGAACTCTCACAGCGGATGCAATTGAATTAGCTGGTGGTAAGAAAGCAGGTACTCTTTATCTACTTGCTTATATTATTGATTCTTCTTTTATTGTAGAGACATGGCTTTGTAGGCTTGGTCACATGAGCAAGAAGGAGATGCATGTTCTTAAGTGGAAGACAGATGTGTTTGATAGACTTAAGAATTGGAAAGCCTTGGTGTTCTTGGAGGAGATGACAGATAGAGTTTAGTGGATGGGGCTGGATACTTCTGAGTAGGGCAGTTTGGACATGGGTTTTGATTCAAAGGAGCTCGTGGGTAAAAATTCATCACTCACAGGTGAACACAAGTACCAGCATCGGTTAGGGGGAACCAACATCGAACAGATAGGTGCTGATGTTGGTCATGTGTAGACCAAAGCCAATGATGTCAGGTAGGGTAAGACCGAGATTGGTTAGGAGGACCGACATCGGCAATAGGTAAGACCAACATTGATCAAGAGGACCGATGTCAGCAATAGGAGACACTGACATCGGTAGGGTTGGTAGTCAGGATAGGTGCATGGAATCGATGTCAATTGTATGCAGACTGTGTGGTGATCAAGGTCGGTCACTATAATAGATTTTGGGTGGGTAGCAAGCTATCAAGGAGTCTCAAATGCCCATATGAAGGACTAAAGGTGGTAAGTAAGCCTCAAATTCATTGTTCCTCTTCTTTATACTAGTTGCTGACTGTAGAGTAGGAAGGATCCAGGAAATAGTGGGAGCATGGCATGATGAGAATGTAGAACCAAGTGGGAGATTTGGTAGGGTTGCCAGCTGGTATGAAAGCACAGAGATGAATGGATACCTTAGTTAAATAATAGAGAGAATGAACATGTGAAATGGAAGACCAGGTCATATGGTCTTGAGGAAGTTGCAGGACAGTGGTACAAGGTTTGACAGGTGGATGACAAAGCAGGGCTTTAGTCAGTGTCAGTGTAACCATTGTGTTTGTCTTACCAGGTGGATGATGGTCATGACATTATCTTATTACTGTATGTGGATGGTATGTTTGCTAGCAAGTTTATACATACAGAGTTTTGCTGAGCTAAGGGTAAGATTAGTTCAGTAGTTTGCCATGAAGGATTTAGAGTAGCGAAATTCTTTGGCATGGGAGACATGGAAGATCATAGGTTGATTTTGTCTCTAGTGGGAGCTAATGTGAATCAGGTGTTGGTGAGGTTTAGGATGTAGAATCAGAGTGCAATAAGGGCTAGATAGTTCAGTGTCTGAAATCACATGAGGTCTGGTATAGACCTGAGTTTGCCCAAACAGTGGGTGCTGTCAGAGAGTTAAGAGCCAATTCGGAGAAGTGGGTTCTTAGGTATTTGAGAGGGACCAATAGCAGGGATTCATGCTATGTAGGGTTAGGACTTCACTACATGGGTTTGTAGGTTCAGATGTGGTAGGTTACTCAGATGACAGGAGGTGCACCACAAGTTGTATGGTGGGTTGTCTTTAGGATTGATCTTAAAGAGGGATACAAGCCAAGAAATAGATTAGACAGGGTATAAGTACATGTACAGTGCAGCTATTTATCTATAAGTGGGAGATTGTTAGGTTGTGCAGCTAAAAGCTTCACTGATGCAAATAGGGAAGGAGGTTTCTAGTGGTTGCTAAAGTGTCACAGACGCTGGCGTCGGTTAGGCCAACTGATGTCGGTCAGGATCGGCCGGTGTCGATCATCTCCAGGTAGACAGGAATCGACATCGGTCACCTGTGCAGTTCAAAACTGCAAGTTTTACAGGCAGTCAGTTAATGAACCAAGTGTTTGCATGTCAAGAGCTAAATTTAGACTAGAAGCTATGGATCTAATTATTGTAATTAGATGTCTAATTATTGTTTGCATGAGATCTATTTAAGAGACTCATTGGTTGTATTGTAAAGCATTATTGTTTGAGTTGAGCAAAGTTAGCTCCTTCTATGTGTGAGGTGAGCAAGGGTGTTCCTCCTAGTTCCATAGTAGTACCAAGTGTGGGTGCTGGTTTTGGAGAATCAACAGGATTCTTTAGGGGTGTAGGATCTTGGTCAGCAGGTGTGCATGGCTACATTAAGAGATCTACATGGTAAGTAAGATCATTGATCTGTAGGTGTATGTGTGTGCATGATCCAGGTTTATAGGTGTGCAGAACCAGATTGATTTGTAGGTGTGCAAGATTAAGGAGGACAGTAACACAATAGGGAGCAAGATCAGGTAGGATCTACTTGGAGTACAGTGTGTACTCAGAAAGAGAGCAAAGAGGAAGGCAAGGTAGTTCCTTCCATAAGTGAGATCAGTTGGGTTGCAGGTTGTTGCAGTTCAAGGGAGATCTACTTGAAGTATGATTGTGTACTTGTGGAGTGCGTGGAGCACTTGTGGAGTGTGTGGAGCACTGGAGTACTGGCAGTAGTGGATATTGACTGGTTGGAGGTGAACACCAACTCTGTGTTTGAGTTGTGTGTTGGGACCGTAAGAGAGAGAACTTTGAGGGAAGATTTATTGTTTATGCCCTAGAGGTGTGGGAGCCTTAGAGGTGTGTAAGGAAGAAGAACTGTGGCAACCTTCTTTATTGTATTTCCTTCTGGAAGAGTTTTAATACAAGTTGTGTATTATCTCTCATATTCTGTGTTATTTCTGAATTCTAGTTATTTGTTGATTCTGGTTAATTCTGCATATTAAGTTGCTTGTATTTGGTAATCAATTGTGTGCTTCCATTATTTCCCAACATTATTGAAATAACCTCTATAGGATGGTTGATTAAAACTCAGACAAAGGTGCAAAGGCATGGAGGTTTTAGGTTTGGTAGTTGAGTCAAAAAAATTTTTGGCTAAATGAGCATTCTTGGCAAATGGTTTCAATTTTGGTAGAGAGGTTGATAGCTTGTTATAAGGTTTTGAGGTATATGTTTTAGAGGTAATCAATTTATTTATATATTATTGGGAGATAGGAGGTTTATTTATGGGTGGTTTAGTGAAAATAGGTGTGGATGAAAGTAGGAGTGATGGTGTAACCAAAATTGGTGGTTGGGTTTTGATTGGGATGGTTGGTTTCCCAATTAAGGTAGAGGGATGAGGTCCCAAAATAGAGGTAAAAGTGGAGAGGGGAGGTAGAGTTTTGGTCTTTGGACTTCTATGTGGTACTACCTTCTTTGTTGTCTTGGATTAGGGCTTGTTTGATAGGTTTAGTGGGCTTAAATCCAAAAATATTGATGGGTTAGTAATGTTATGAGTAGGAAATATACCAAGGTTCTTAGTGGGTTTGGTTATAATGATAGAAGGTGATTTGGTGACTATAGGTGAGTTTGGTTCTGATGGTTTTGCTATAGCTTGGTGGGTAGAGGTTTTTGATGGCTGGGTTATGGTGATAGTGGATTTGATAGTAGAAAGGGTAGGTTATTCTGATAAAGAAGGATCCTGGTTGGTTTTATAAGGGAAACCAATATATTTCCAAAAGCTGGCCTAATCCAAGTTAGAATTGGATATGAATTCTAAGTTTTTAACTAGTCTAGAGAAAGGTTTATATATAGGTTTGAATCCCCTGGTAGTGGATTCAAAGCATAGGCCCAGGGGTTGAGGGGAAGGAATGATTACCTCATCTTTTTCTTGATTAAAAGGTTACAATATCTAGGAAGGTAATTCCTTAGTGGGAAGTGTAGGAAAAGTGGTTTCTTCCTTAGGAGTGTTTTCTAAAGGAAGAGTGGATTATTGTATGATTGAGAAAAAACGTAAAATGGTAATGGATGCCTCCTCTAATGTGCATATTAATGGAGAGGTCAGTGATTCCACTACCTCAATAAGTTGAGTAAGAGAAAACATGATTTGGTCAATGGTTTACTTAGCAATGCATTTACCAAGAATGATATTGACAATATGGGCCTTGTGGGTATGAGAGGATTCTAATTTATTTTCATTTTTGGTGGAAGGATTTTGGTTGGGAAATGGTTGTCTAAAGATGTCAAGTGATTGGTTTAATGGTGCATGGGGGTTATCCAATACAAGTTCCCCCTTATCAATGAGAGTTTGGATAATGTTCTTGAAGGTATTACACCTACTAATGTCATGTCCAATGACTTAGTGGAAGGTACACAATTTGTTCTCCTTATATCAGATAGCTACATGATGAGAAGAATAAAATTGTTGCAAAGGTTTGATCAGAGGAAGCTGTATGATATTGACTTTTAATAGTTTCATCAAGATCAAATCATATGACTCCCCAAGTGGAATAAATTGTTTTTGGGTGTTACAATTTTAATTCCTAGTGTTTTGATTGGAGTAATTGGAAGAGTTAGGGTGGTTAACTATGGGTGGAGGAGTAGTTTTTAGGACAACTGCATTCATGGTTCCATTATTTTTGGTGTTAGTGTTGGTTTTATTATTGGGTTTAGAGGGGGAAGCCTCATTTTATTTGAAGGTAGAGTTCTTATTTCTCAACTTCAGTTTTCCTTCATCGATGGATATATTTTATAGTTTTCATTCTAAGTTAAAATCCTCATCAAAGGTCCTAAATCTCTTAACCCATAAGGTAGAATAAATGTGTTTGGCACAAGCCTGAGCAAAGAGTTCAATCAATTTGGGTTGGGGTAAAGAGAAAGAGAGTTGGTTTATCAAACTTCTCCAATAGAATACAAAGTTAGCAATGGATTCATCATCAAATTTCCAAATAGAGTAGAGATCAGTTATGGAAAATTTCTTGTAGATTTTTATAGAAAAGTGATCCTAGAAAGTTTGAGCTAGCTAAGTGAAATAAAAGAGAGAGTGCTTTGTTATATAATTGTATAAATCTAGTTTTATATCATATAGAGACATGGGGAAGGTATGAATAAGGAGAGCATCATCATCCACAATCAAATAACATGAGTGCTTAAATGCTCTCAAGTGCTATTGAGGGTCTTCCTTACTTTAAAATTTAGAAAATTTAGGAATTTCCCATTGAGGAGGATAGGGTCAAATGGGGATGGATGGGTGAATTGGCTCATTCTAGATTTATTCATATGATAAAATATTATGAGATATAGAAATGGATGACTCCAAAGTAGTCATTTTGTCCATTAACATTTTGACAAGGTTGGTTTGGGACTATGCACTCTCATAGTTTTAAGGTAGATTATGTTGGGATTGGGTAGGTGCAACATATGTATATTTGTTGGGGGGTTGAGAGGATACCACATATTGGTATGTGGATATGGGTGGTTGGGATGATGCCACATATGAATATATGGAGATAGGTCACTAGGTGAAAGGTAGAGGTACATACCCTTATGGGTTAGGGATGTAGTTTGGGCTTGGTACAATGGGCACCTATTGGGGGATTAACGTAGGTTGGGTAGTAGGTATGGTTGGGTTAGTAGATAGAGAGTAGGTGGTAACTTTGGTACTAATGGGTGGAAGGGTAGAAGGTATAGGAACCACTGAGATTTGGAATGTAGTGGAGGTAGGTAGGTTAGAAATGAGAGGAATGGTGGTGACACCAATAGAGGGTACTCTTATGGTAAGGGAAGTGTTGGATCCCAAAGGCTAGGTTGCTCCTATACTAGGAGGGTTATTAGTTGGGGAAGAAGGTGATTGGGTGTTATTTGTTGAGTGAGTTGGTTTTGGATGGTGGTATCAATGGGATTATTAGTAGAGGAGGATGCCTTGGTGACTAAATTTTGGGGGGAGATGATGGTAATATAAGTGTCACCCATAAGTTGGGATGGCATGCCATAGGTATATTCAATAAGTAGAACCGAAGTAGGGGTATGATGATATATGGTGTTATGGTAATGTTGGAAGGCTATGGGGTTGTTATCTATAAAGGTGACAAAATCTACATGACCTTGGGAAACTGTTTGAGGGATGGTAGGACTTCCAAAAGGATGGGGAGAACTCTTTGCATCTGAGATGTACTCCATGGATGAGGGAGAAGAGGAAGATGGATGATTAGGAGGTGGGTCCTGGTTTGCTTGGTTTCTTATTTTTTGCCTAGTTAAAACCAGGCAAATAAATGAAAGAAGAAAATACAAGCAATCTCACAACTCAAACAAAGATAAGATTAAAAAAATTCAAGGAAATGAAAGACACATTAAAGCATGTTAAAACCTAAGGTTATTTTTAGTCTCTCTTGTGGAATATTCCTTAAGCTTTAAAAATTATGTGACTCAACTTAACTTGTAGAGTAGGTAATAGAAAATAAGTCTATGGTTGGTTTTAGGTTGTGTTTAGGCTCTCAAAGGGGTCTGTATTGGAAATCAACACATGGCTTGACACTGAGGCCTACCCCCTGACTTCACACACTATAATGATAAGGGTGTTGGATGCTTATCTAAGATATATCGATTGCTAAAGATTATACTCATCCAAATAACTAAGTTGGTTCTCCCCTTGGTGATGAAATTCAAGTAAGATAGCTGGGAAAGGTGACTGCTAGGTAATAAAATCCTAGTCGAGCCTTATGTCAATGTTTTTATGATTGATTAAGTGTAAGTGATTTGGTCTTGTGTGTTTGATAAGAGTGAATCTATGATTAATCCACTTTATTAATTAATCTATGTGAGATAAAATAAGAAAATAATGGATGCATTCAAATTTAAACCCAAAAATGAAAATTTGATCTCATTATATGAGTAGAAAATGAGAAGAAAAAGTAGCTAGATGCAACTATGAACCCAAGAAAAGACTCAAGGGTCCCACCGGTCATGCCAAAAAATTTCACGTAAATTTTTCTTATTTTTTTAAGGAAGAAAGTTGTAAAACTTAAAATAAGAGTGAGGTTAGTAGAACTTGGATTTGTTATGTGTGCGTTGCTCTAAATGGTTGTAGATATTCCTCTTTGGCTTGGGAGGAATGACTTGTAGATAAAAAATAACTAAAGAGATGATTTATTAGTTAGATAGTAGGGTGGACTACCTATCAATCTAGATCCAAGAATCATGAGCTTCCTTGGAGGCTATCAATCCACATTTTTAAACAGTCAAATTTTGAAAGTGAAAGATAAAGTAATTGCATATATCATAGAAGATACTGAAATTAAATACAAGAAGTTCTTGATAAATTAATAGATGAATTTCACTTATTATAACAATAAACAAAATAGTATTAACTCTAAATGAATCAGGTGTGGTCCAAAAAATAAGATGAGGTTCTATGATCAGGCAGAAGATCTAAAATTGGGATTTGGTTAAGGTCTAATGCATGAAAATATATTTCTATTTATTTATCACACAATGACCATAGATAGGGTGATCATCAGTAGTTAGGTTGACTGTCGATAGTTGGGTAATCATTAGTGGTTATAGATAGACTATCAGTGGTCAAGGTGATCATTGATGGTTACTGTGGGTTTGGTCTGGTTCAAGAAGTTGGGCTGATAAGGTTACCTAATGGAATTTTGGAAAGTGGGTTTGGGCTAGGTGTGTTGTGAAACAAAAACAAAATAACTAATTACTAAAAATAGATACTTAGCTTTCTAATTTTAAGAATGTTGGGGTGGTTGGATAAAAAATTCATTGATGGAGTCTAGATTAATTTTGGTAGAGTAATGGTGTATGGTTGTCTATTGATGGGTATCATCACCTTGGATCTCTATCGCACTAATTATTGGTTCACTAGTTCATTGGAAGAAGACCTGCAAATGAAATTTTGATATAAGAAGCTCTTGATAATTTCCCTCTCTTTTTACCTCCCCCTCCTCTCTTTTTATATAAGGAAGGGAGATGTGGAAGTGTAAGTTCAATAAGGGTTCTAAATTTATCTTTTAACATGCATTTATTCACACATGGATTAGGCTAGTTAAATATAAAAAAGTAAGTTGGAGTTGATGTGGGTGTTTAGTGCTCAGGCAGTTGGAACCTAAACATCAAATGGTCAAGCCTAACCATCGATGATTAGGATGACTATTGGTGGTCAAGGGTAAGGTAAACTTTGGTCTAGGTGGGTTAGTTAGTTATATAGTTATTTAACTTGATTAAACTATATATTTGAAATGTTGTATAATAGTCCCTAGGGGTCCAAGGGTTAGTTTGACATCTAGAACCATTGTGTGCAGTTTTTTAGTATCTACACTCTCTAAAAATATATCTTAACAACTAAAATATTATAACCTAATATCATAATATTTTTTATAACAATATTATTACCAAATACTAACTAAAAAACCTATTAGTATTTACCTCTCGATAAATACCCAAATTTACACAATGTGAAAACTAATCCCTAACATGATTAAACACTTATGCATATATACATAGGGTAGGGGCTTGATTGAATTATGAACACTTAATTGAATTCCTATATATAGATATAGGGGGTCGATTTAGGGCCCTTATATATAATTTCATTTGGCACTCAACTAGCCTCCCCTAAGAATTGAAGAACTATTGATTCATGTGGATTCATGCACTCACCCACATTGATTCTTCCTACAATCAACTAACTATATATAGATTCCCCCATATATTTATAAGGGGTATTTATGTTTAGTTCATTCCCCTATCTATTAGTAAGTTTTTTTTGGGTTCCTATATATAGTTATCCCCTACCTCTCTATATATAATTGTATAGAACTAACCCCTATATGGATAGGTCCCAAGATTTTTTATAGATAGATGACCCATTTATCTTATCATATGATATATGCAAGTGGGTGTCAGTCTCATACACATAAAATTAATGGCTTATATCCATATATAGAGAGGGAGACCATTTATTTAGCATGAGAAGTGAACACGTTTAGGTTTAATTGGTGCTCTCTCTATTGACTATCAATATCAATTTATAGGGGATCTTTCATCCCCTCGATCCTAACTCTATATAATCTAAGATAATATATATATATTATGTTAGGAATCTGTAGGGTTAATTAGGATACCCTTTCCCTAAAACTAGATATCATCAGTGAGTCTCCTTTGGGTTTGTCAAACTCGTAAAACAATTATCATATTGGGGTAGATGTCCTTCATTAGTAACCTACCCAATTAGTATCCCCTATCTATATAATATGTTACACAAAAAAATCTATTACACCCCTTTTTAGATATTTTTTTGGTTTTAGAATAGATCTAAATGGCCTCTCAAAACAAAATGGTGAGCTTCCTTTTAATTAACATATAGATAGTGATTGCACCACCATTATTCTAGTATATACACAATACAAATTATCTATCTATATGTGATACGATTGATGACTGGTATCAGCCATCATGTTATGTATTTATATATCTAGTATGGATTGTATCACTCTAGTCTCAATTAGGAATGGATGGGATGGGATGGGTAGATAGGGCATTGCTCACTTTACAAGAGTATAATATGGAATTAAATAGTTCACTATAATATGGAACTATAGTCTAGTTATGACATCATTCAGTTCACTAGAGTAATTTTAGATCATTTTTAGGACCACTTGAGACAACCACTAATATGGGATGTCTAGTTATTCCTATGAATTAGTATAGATGACCTATCCATGAATTTAATAAGCACTTTTCCCTAACCTAACCCATACTTGAATGGTATTGTATGGACTCATTCAAAATGGACTACATCATTATAGGTACTCCCCATACATAACTAGGGGTCAACACCCTAATCTATAGAGATATATAGTCATGGTCCCTATTTATATATGCAGTATTTGGTTGACCCCTATCATTGAGCCTATCTACCTTATCACATTAGGCACCACCTCTTCATCCTAGTTTAATGCCATACCATATTACTCTCCCTCATTAAAAGAGGGGTGTTTTTATGATGGTTGATAAGACCAACTTATATATCATATATAAATTTAGTGATGGTACATGAGATTATATCAATTGTGTACTATCTAATACCAAATAAATGGTGTAGATTCACTCAATAAATTATATACCTTTCTCATAGGTAGTTTCTAACCAAATTTAGAAATAACTTAGGTAACATCACCCTCGATCTCACCATATAGATAGAGATATTGGGTTCTAATCTAAAGGAATATCCCTTATCATACTAAAAGCATTTTAGATCCAAAAAACTACTCATTCACTCCAAATGGAATGGATGAGGCTATGGTGAAATGGTATCAGTAATTATTAGTAATCTAATTGAAGACCAAAATCAAGATATGTTGGTCATTAGGAGATGCCACCATAGAGAGATGCCATCTGTGAGAGTGAACCCCATCACTAGAGATAAAGCTAACCATCACTAACCATTAATAATAATCAAGTAGTGGAACTATCAAAGATAAATCAATCCATCATTTATTGATAGATATGATATAGTAATAATAGTCATTATTCACTAATAACTATTGGCTATAGTGTTATCTATTGACTGTAGGAAATGGTGGGGTCCAACACAATATGGATGCATCCAAAAATGATAGTCATTAAAAGTCTTCTTCTAACCTATTCAAAACCTCAAGATGGTTGTGGAAGAATGGGATATAATATATAATATGGGTGAAGACCAATTAGTTAAAAATTATAATTTGTCCTTAAAGTATGTGTCCTCTCCAACCCCATAATTGGATAAATAGTTAAATGGCATAGGTTTTCAGTGGGATGTGTTGACTATCCCAACCACCCTTGGTCCCTTGAATACTTGAAAACTTGGAAAGGGGTATTATTTAAAAAAATATTTGAGTATGAGATCCATAATATTCATGATGATTAGGTATTTTCAAGATCAGGTATGCATAAATTATTGAAGTTCCTTGTACTCTTGCTCCATTGAATGGGCCTTAAAATCATTAATGGAGTCATCATTTATATTAGGCCTATTAGAGAGTCTTTTTGCATGGTTTTAAATGTATGTATGTGTGTCAAGGTCTTGTATAATGTCATAAATATTTTCAATCCTCTGTTCATGTCTAAAAAACACCTAAACTATCCCCTAATGCCTAGTCTTACAAGAAAGCTTAATATGTCCTAGTAAGGCCTATTTGATAGTTGGAGATATGAATTGATTTTCAAGGGTAAATGTATTAAAAATAAGTCTAATTAATTGGTTATCACCTTGATAATATTTTAAAGTATTAATACATTTATTTTTAATGAAAAATGAAGTAAAAGAGGCTTAAGAACACTCTTAGGGTCATAAACACACCAAAAGGTCCCATTGGAGGTCATTAGAGTCATTCTAGAGAAGGTTAACCACTCTTAAAGTTTTATAAAGTCATTTAAATGTTTGAAAAAAAATATTAAAAAACTTACCCATCCATACAATTGATCAAAAATGTGTTGAATTCAATTATTCCCCTCCATTTTATTCTTTGGTGGCATTCAATTCTCCCCAACATGAGAAAAGTATACTTTAGCATCATAAAACCATTTATCCACCTTCAAGCATGATCATGGAAATTTCCTAGTTCCAAGGTTATTTTTTTAGGTTCATGACATCAAGATCAAGGTTCAATATTGATTTCAAGTATCCTCAAAAGATAAAAGCTTCAAAACATGGAGTTGTAGTCTTTTGTGCAGGTTTTCCTAGAGTGCAATGGAGGATAACACCATGGTTTAAAGAGTATGTGGAATCATATTCTTATAATCAAGTTATATAATGAATATGAGGTTAGTTCAAAGAGGATTTATAAGTTTTAGGTGTAATCACATAAATATAGACCATTAACAAAGCTTTCATATGGTTACAGATCTAGGAAATGTCAAGTTTTGGTCTTAGATGCAAATTTATATGGGGTTATAGGGGTTTCATGCATTAAATAGGATGTAAAAACATTATTAAAACACTTATTGGGTGTATCAAACCTCCTTTATGGATTTTTTAGGTATAAATAGGCATAAAATCTGTTGAACATGAGAATTTTCATGAAATTATAGGTTTTTACAAGGATTTCTCAGAAGTTGCGTAGTTGTACATTGGTCTCCAAGAAAAAACATGGTAATTATGGTCCCTCACATCATATTCAAGCTGCCACAATCCTTAAAAAATTAAAATGATGCTCATAGACCTCCCAATAGGAAAAACCTAACCCAAAACCCCACTCATAAGCACCTACAAGTAGTTTTTAAGGACATGGCATCTCTACTCAAGAGTTGCATGGGTCAGTACAACCATTGGAGAGCATTGAGAATTTATTGAAGTTCATATATAGGTGTTTTGAGGTAACAATATGTTAGGAAAAATATCCAACTAGTGTGCAACAAATAAAATGTAGAAATAACAAGCTACTAAAACAAATGACAAAAACAACACATTACAAGAGAGTTGCATGAAAACCTTACAAAGTGAAAGGAAAAACCATGGGGTAAATGATATATGTATTATTATATTAACTTAAAAATAAACCTCTCCAACAAGTATTCCTCACAACACACTCTTCTTACAATGATTTCTCTCAAGCATACAAGCTATGCAAAGCTTTTTAACAAACTAGAAAATATAAGCTTATTTTTTCAAGTTTAAACTCAATGTGCATACCAAAGAGAGTGACATACATAAATAGAATACAAGGAGAGAAGATAATAATGGATGGTAAAGAGGAGAGAGAAGGAATTGTGATACCCTTCATTTGGACTTACTATTCATGAATAGGAAACATTGTCTCCCTCACATGTGTTAGTCAAAATATGCTCCCAATTTTGACTTGAGAATCCCAACTCCATGTGACCAAAATATGTTGTCCCTAATTCACATGTGACTTTTGATGAGCCTATAAAGTGGTTCATTATATCCATAAAATTACATCCTTTTTCTTGCATTAGAAGTGGATCTAAATGTAGTTTCTAAACTTATAGTTTATTTAGAATGAAATAGTAAGTATATATCATGGCTATGTCTTTAGAATTTATTGTTATCTATTGGTTAGATATTTTTAATGATTATTGAAAAAAGATGTCAATAAATATATATACAATTCATAATATGCTAAGAATGATTTAAAGTGTGAAGAGTAACCATTTTGAAGTCTTCTACAATAAGATCTAGTATTTTGGTCAAGATATGGACTCTTACAGGCTTGTTACAGTAGCTATAGATTACAACAAGATTGTTACACTAGCTATGGTTTACAATAAGGTTGTTACGGACTAGCTATGGATTATAAGAGGCTTGTTATAGACTGGATATGGATTACATTAGACTAGCTATGGATTATATCAGACTAGCTATAAATTTCACCAGGCTTGATATGGATTTCAGTAAGCTTGTTATAGATTTCAGTAGGTTATTATAGATTTCAAAAAAATTGCTCTAAAATTAAAAAAAATACTATAGACTCATTTGGAAATTATTTCTAAAAGTGTTCTAATGTTCCAGCTATCACAAAGAGTGTTTTCCATTTAGATGCTCTCTCTCTCTCTCTCTCTCTCTCTCTCTCTCTCTCTCTCTCTCTCTCTCTATATATATATATATATATATATATATATATATATATATATATATATATATATATATATATATATATATATATATATATATCTGTGTGTGTGTGTGTGTGTGCATATATCTTTCCATTGTAGATTATATTCAAATATCGACATATGTAATTATATTCCAAATAATAACTCTCTCCATATTTGGTGGAGATCGATACTATGTTATCATAGAATTTATTAGAATAAATATCTCTCTCCACATGTTATGGAGATTGAGATATGATAGAATATCTTGGATTTTTACTCCCTAATAAGATGTTGGTTGGAAGCATGAATTATAAATGCATCCTTTCTCACCCCAATAAATCAATACAATTTCTATTTCCATTATTCTGAGCAGTTCATTCTAAAACTTGTGTTTTGAATAAATCTTCTTCAAGGAATGAGCTGGCCACTCATTCTAAGGAAGATGGATCCATGTATTTTATTTATTTATGTGTTCTATAATATTCTTTTTACTATAAACTTTTATTTTATTTATTTTTTGTTGTAAACATTTTCTTTGTATAGCTTGTTATAAACCTATAGGTATTTTATGTGTTTACCATTTATTTTTAATTCGGTAATTTAAAATTTGAAAGTGTGATTTGATTTTAGGAAGTGTGATTTTTAATTCCTACAAAGTGTGGAGTGTGGTAGAAAGAACTATTTGCCAAATTTCTCTTTCTCCTTTTGCATATAACCTTTGGACACCAACCCTGGATTGACATTATTAAATGAAGGGTATTGATGACACCCATCATTTTTTATATCATTTTCAGGGACCACGGTGTTATTAGGAGATTCAGATCTACTAAGGAGATTCCTAGTTAGAGGGATTTTTTTTTGTAAATTCTATGATAGGAGATACTTGGTTAATGGTTTCTTTAGGATTTATTTTTTGCAACATAGATTAAAAATTATTTTTTTGTAATTAGGAATTTTAGATTTAAAAATAAAAAACAAAAACCCCTAAATACTAACATTATTGTGTAGAAAATAACAACTTTTAACATCATGAAATAAGATCTAATTATTGATGCAAGATGGAAATGAAATTCTAAGACAACTAACAAGATGGAGAAAATAATATGATAAATGAATTTTTATAGTTGTTCACAATCAAGAAATATGAAATAGAGAATGATCTATATTTGAAATTAGTTAGGTTGACTATTTATGGTGGTGTGAAAACCTATACAAATATAGTTTCACCTTTTCCAGAACCACATATAATGACTCACACATACATTTGGATGATTTTGGAAAAGTTGCATGCTAAAAAATAAGTGAAAATCATTGCCAATTCAGTCTCTAACTATTTTAAATCATCTCATACCTACATGCCCACAATAAATATGTTTTGTTATTTTTTTTGGTTGAAGAACACCAACAATTTCTAGCAAAGTAAAGATTGCACGTCAGATTTCAATTGTGAATAAAATTAAAAAATGGTCGAAATTTATGAAAGGATGATTGAAGTATAAAAAGTGATGAAATTATAAGTAAAAGAGATTTATGTTGATGATCTTTGCTGAAATAAAATCTCTACAATATAATTTATGTAATTACTAAAAAAGACTCCTGAGCTAGAATTATGTGGAAAATTTGATTTCAAAGTCAAGCATAGTTTATTTCTAGAAATGACAGATTAAAAAAAACAAGAAATTGAAGGTTAAAAGTTGTATGATCTACTAAAAATAAATTGTTGCTCTAACCAAAATACTAAAGATTTTATCTATTAAAATACTGCATAGGGATTTCATTATAATCTGGTATGGCTGATTAATTTGTATACATGATAATGCTTTCAATGGTTTTTATGCTATGTCATGACCTAGAAAGATTCATACCGATAATTGCTAAATCAAGATAATTCAATGGACAAATTCATAATCATCAAATGAAGTCAAGTCAATGGACAGAGAAATTCATGTCGATATTCATGGATGGAATGCCCAAATATAGCCTCTCAAATTTTTTCATGAAATATCATTGTATAAAGGAAGTTATTTTGTACAAATTCCACAAGGTTTAAATAAGTCAAAAATAATAAAAATCTGAATGCAAGGTAGATCATCAAGGAAGAGAATACAGGGGCATGCAAAGATATAACTCCACATTTTATGTGAGTTAAACATCTCAACATAATCATTATTTTTTACAAATTTTTAGCATGTACAGTTTGATGATTTAAAAATTTTAATTTTAATTTTCTCTTTGACTAACCAACCAGTTTATACCAAATTTTATGGAATTCTTTCTAAACTGTAGTGATAACACTTGATAGAAAATATCAATTAAAATATTTAAGATATAAATATTTCAGTATTTATTTTTTCTTTAAATAATTACTAGAGTTGATTTTGAATTCTATAAAATTATTTCTAAACTATAGCCATAATGTCTGAAATAAAATACAAATTGATATACTTAGCAATTAATCTAGTCTCAATACTATATGTTTATTCTATTTTTCTATTTGTTGTTATGTTTGTATGGATGTGAAGTTTTCCACTAAAATGACAACAGTCTAAAAAATAATCTAACTTTCATCCCAGGTTAGAGTAGCATGCAAATAAAAACCTTGGATTTATATGTAGTCGCATGAGACCAAAGTTTTAATAAATTTTTAGTGTTGTAGATGCTATAAATTAGTAATAATTACATGTTTTCATCAAACTATCTCAAATAACATAAAAACATTCAAAAATATTCAATTCTAAGCAAATTTATGGTTACAAAAGTAGCAAATTGGGCCTAGCTTCGAGACATTAGAGCATGCAAGGGGCACTGCCCCTTGACCCACTAGGGGTTATCACCCCTAGACCCTCGCTTTTGATTTCCCAGTAATAGATGAAGAGAGTGAAGAAGCTTGCTCAACATGATGTAAATCTAGGCTAAATGAAGAACATAAAATATTTAGATGCAAACAAGGCATGTCAAATCTATTTATAATAAGGAATCCCAGGGCCTCCAAAATTCAATCACCAGGTATGTTTTTAGTTTTTAGTTTCCATCTAAAAATTTAGCAATGTAATTTTATCTTTCCTATAAAAAATAATAATTAGTATTTTTTGTACAGTTCATAATAAAAAAATTGATGGCATTTTATTCCACTCATTTCCATCCAATTTTAGGAATTAACTAAACCCATATTTACTTGCATAATAATAGAACTTGTTTGAAGTAGTTCTTATTCTCCACAATAAAATACCATTATCAATCATGTTAATTTATAAACCATTAGTCATTCTTATATAGATTTAAATACATTCTTCTATATCCATTCAAATGTTAATCTTATTTTGTTGTTGGCATTTATATTTCTTTGACTTTACTGATATTATGCTTGTCTAGAAAGGTTTTGTTTGATTTTGGTTTTTACAAGATACTTTAATTAAAAGGAGTCTTTTTGGAGATGAAAATTTTTGTCCATGACTTCAAAAAGTAATTGAAAAATTATTCTTTGGCTAACATTTAAAAAATAATAATAATGAAAACCTTTGGGCATTGTTAGCAGCCTTGGTTTGAAAACCAGCTTGCTGGTGGATCAAGTGCTGGAATAAAGAGCCTTGATTAGAAAACTAATTTCCTAGCTAGTCAAGGGAAAAAAATGTAAAAAAATAAAAATAATACAATTTATCCTATGGAACAGTTGATGCATTTTTCTATATGGTTGCTTACTTCTGTGCTCTTATTTCCAACATAGTAGGACTATATTTTTCTTAATACTTTTTACTTTGGCTACCATGGAAGTAGCACTAAAGACTAAAGGTATGACATGGTATTTGACTTTACTATTTTATGTTTAAATTTAATTATAAGTTTTTTTATTACATGAAGATCCACTCTTAAAAATATCTTGTTCTAGGGAAATGGATAAACTTTCATATAATCTTGAGTAATCTCATCCAACTTCATTCATTTGACATGTATGAGGATATACATGAGCTTAGGTGTGGGGGAGGAGAATAGCTTCGAATATATAAGAATTAGGTTTATCTAAACATACAAAAATGGTTCATATTTTTGAAAAGAATAAGAATTTAGTGGTACATAGTTTCGAAAGGAACAAAAAAAAATTATGTCAAAAGTTGCTTTTTGGTCAAAATACATATGTGTAAACATATTAGGAAATTCTCAACAAAAGAACTTGCTTTCACCTCATTAAAAAAAAAAAAAAAGGAATGAAAAGAGGAAGAAAAGATGAAGAGAGCAACATGAAAATTCCACACAAGAACATGTGTTAAAAGGATGCAAAAGAATCTAAAGATAGTAAGAAAACCCTCCACACAATAATCTATCATTAAATGTTGATTTTCATTGGCCACTTTTTTTTGAATAAATTTCATTATACTTGTACAAATGAAATCAATTTGGGAATCCCATTTGAAGTATGAAGCTAAGTCTAACCCATACATAGGTACCATGATGTTTTAAACATTGGCATGCATGAGGACATGCATGAGATTAGGTGTGGGGGAGATGATGAGACTATAAAATGACTCATTATATCTATAAAATAATATCCTTTTTTTTGCATTGGAAGTGGATATAAATGTAATTTTTGAACTTATAATTTATTTAGAATGAAATAGTAAGTATATATCATGGTTATGTCTTTAGAATTTATTATTATTTATTGGTTAATTATTTATAATGATTATTAGGAAAAATATATCAATAAATATATATACAACTCATAATACACTAATAATAATTCAAAGTGTGAATAGTAACCATGTTGAAGTCTTCTACAACAAGATCTAGTATTTTGCTCAAGATATGGACTCCTACAAGCTTCTTACAACAACTATGGATTACAACAAGATTATTACAACAACTATAGATTACAACAAGATTGCTATGGACCAGCTCTAGATTACATCAAAATTTCTACGTGCTATGGATTACATCAAACTAGCTATAGATTACATTAGACCAGCTATGGATTTCACTAGGTTTGCCACAAATTTTAGTAGGCTTGCTATAGATTTTAGTAGGTTACTATGGATTTCAAAATAATTGCTCCAAACTTTAGTAGGCTTGCTATAGATTTTAGTAGGTTACTATGGATTTCAAAATAATTGCTCCAAACTTCAACAAAACTACTACAAATTCATTTGAAAAGTATTTCTAAAAGTGTTCCAAAGTTCCATCTATCACATAGAGTGTTTTCTATTTAGATTCCTTCTATATATAGATTTCTATGTATAGATATTTCCATTGTAGATAGTATTCAAATATAGACATATGTAACTATATTCCAAATAATAACTCTCCATATTTGGTGGAGATTGAGATATTATAGAATATCTCAAATTGTTACTCCTAAATAAGGTGTTGGTTGGAAGATATGAGTTATAAATGTAACCTTCCACACCTGAATAAATCAATCGATCAATACAATTTATAATTCCATTATTTTGAGTAGTCTATTTTGAAACTTGTGTTTTGAATAAATCCTCTTTTGAAGAATAAGCGAGCCACTCATTCCAAGAAAGATGGAGCCATGTATTTTATTTATTTGTGTATTTTATAATTATTCTTTTTGCTATAAATTCTTATTTATTTCTTTTTTGTTGTAATCATTTTCTTTGTACAATGTGTAAACTTACAAGAATTTTATGTTCTTGTCATTTATTTTCAATTTAGTAATTTAAATTTTTCAAGTTTGATTTTTTTTAAGTGTGATTTGATTTCTACAAGTGTGATTTAATTTTTGCTAGTGTGATTTGATTTTAGCAAGTGTGATTTTTAATTTTTGAAAGTGTGATTTTCAATTCCTACAAAGTGTGGAGTGTGGTAGAAGGAGCAGCTTGCCAAAGATATTTTTATTCTTTTGCATTTAACCTTCAAACACTAGCCATGGATTGACATTATTCAATGAAGGGTATTGATGACACCCATCAACTTCCAATCAAGCATAGTGGTTAATGTCCCTACAAAACATGTGTACTCACATGATTCAAAAGATGCCTCAATCATCTTCTTGGCTCCAACCAAAAAGGGCCCATAGACAAATGTTCCCCACAAGCACATGGTGAAGATGGTTGTTACCACATGCCTCCAAAAGTCACCCATCATATAAATTTACCTGATTTCTCTTTCTTAATATTTTATTCAATAAAATATTTCATATGGACCATGCCACATCAATAAGGTGACACTTTATACACCCAGTCATTGCCAAGTCACACTATCAACTCATTACATGAATACTGATAGTGAATAGTAACTATGAATAGTGAATTCACATCCTACCATTCTCCCACTTGAATTAAATATACACATGATTTTCCATACCTATGTATTCTACCATCTAGCTACCTACCATGCCAAATGATGCCTTCATCATAATTTAAACAAGACCATAGAGGTTTTACATCATTCAAACTTCTCTACCATGACCAATTTTTTTTAAATGTCTATCATATTTAATTTAGTGTCTACCTTCAATAATAAGATCCTACCATCCTCCACCATGCTCCTAATGAAGTGGTACTTAATGTCAATATGATTTTTATGATCATGAAATGTTGCATTCTTTACCAAGTGAATTACACTCTGACTATCGCAATGCAATGTAATCTTTACCTACATCTCCATGAAGTCACCCAATAGTCACTCTATCCATATTAACTTATTGAAACTTTTAGTTAAAGCCATATACTCTACTTTAATGGTTGATAAAGACACCACTAGTTGTAACTTAGAAGCCCAACTCACAACTCTAACAAGAGTAAAAACATATCTTTTAGTGGACTTTCATCCATCTCTATCACCACCAAAATCAAAATCTAAAAAACCTCCTATATTTAAATTTTCCCCTCCATATCAGATTGTAGTATTTGAAGTGCCTTTTAGATATCTGAGTATCCACTTCACTATAGACCAATGATACTTTTTAATATTTGACACGATCTGGCTAACAACTTTTACTACTTGAAAAATATCTAGTCTCATGCTTACCATGACATACATGAGGCTCCCTACTACTGATGAAAAAGGTACACTAGACATGATTATCTTATCCTCCTCCATATTAGGACATTGCTCATAAGACAACATAAAATGTACAAGAAGTGGGGTACTAACTAGTTTTGCATTATGCATAGTGAACTGTTGCAAAACCTTCTCAACATATGTCTTTTGTGACAACCATATTTTCTTAGATTTCCTATCCTTATGTATCTTCATCCCCAAAATTTGGTTTATTAGTCTTAAATGCTTCATCTCAAAAGTTCTAGCTGATTGAACCTTCAAATAATTGATCATCTTCATGTTGGGGCCTGAAACCAACATGTCATCAACATATAATCATAAAATAATAAATCTCCCATCGTTTAAATTGTTATGATATGCACAATGACTAACTTCACTTTTGCTAAATCCCTGGTTCTTCATGAAGGTGTCAAATTTATTGTACCACATTCATGATGCCTTATTCAAATTATATAGTGATTTATTCAATCTACAAACCATCTGGTCCTTTATTTTTACCTCATAGCCCTCAGGCTAATCTATATAAATCTTCTCCTCAAAATCACTATGTAGGAATATTGTATTCACATCAAACTTCTCTAGTTATATATTTTGTGAAGCTATAAATGCAACATTCTAATAGTATTCATTTTCATAACAAGAGATAAAATCTCATTGAAATCAATAGTTGACTTCTTTGCATAGCCTTTTGCCACCAATCAAGCTTTGTATTACTTTAACTACCCATCATATTTCTTCTTCAACTTGTTACCAACACTCTTTATTATAGGTGGGAGATTAATAATCTCCCACAACTCATTCTTATGAAGTGATCTAATTTCTTCCTCTATGGCTTTCCTCCATTTCTTTGCATTATCATATTCTCTAGCTTCATGAAATGAACTAAGTTCACCAATATTAGTAAACAAAGCAAAAGAAGACTGAAATGTAGGAGTATAAAATTTTTTAACCTTCTTGGTACAAGTGCATCTTATAACTTGTGGCTACCATACTTGGTGCTCTATTTAGTGATCTGAAGCATCAACTTGCTCCTTTCCATCTTCTCCTTCCTTGACTAATTTAACTATTAAAACTTTAGATGTATTTTTTACCTCCTTCCCTTTCATGGATTTTTCATTAAATACAATATCTTAGATAAAAACAAGCTTGTGGTTAGTAGGTCCCATAATCTATACCCATTCATTATATCTTCATAGCTAAGAAAAATGCATTTCCTAGATTTCAAATCTAGTTTGGACCTTGTTTCTTTAGGCACATGGACAAATTCTTCATAACCAAAAATATGTAAATCAAAATAATCAATAGGATTACCATGCCAACTCTCCTCTAGATTCCTTCTATATAATGTAACTTTAGGATATCTGTTAATAAGATACATGACTATATTAATAGCCTCTACCCAAAATCCATTTACTAGCTTTGATGCGCTCAACATGCTTCTTTCATGTTACATAACATTGCGGTTCATCCACTCAGCTACACCATTCTGATATGGATTATAAGGGACCATATTTTAATGTTTAATCCCTTTCTGCATTAATTTTTTATCAAACTCCCTAGAGAAATATTCTCCTCTATTATTTGACCTGAGATATACAATGTATTTGCTTAAACACTTCTCTACATGTGCCTTAAATTCTTTAAATTTTTCCAAAGATTCTAATTTATTTCTCAAAAAATACACCCATACTCTTTTAGAATAATCATCTACAAAGTAAATAAAGTATTTTCTACCATTTATATATTGAGTAGGGATAGGTCCAAAAATATAGGAATGGATAAGTTGTAGGAAATTAGAGATTTTACCTATGCTTGTAGTAAACTTTACCCTCTTTTGTTTAACAAAGATGCAATGCTCATAAAATTCTAAATCACAAGACTTAATCCTAGATAACATACCTCATTCATGCAATATATTCAGTCCTTTATCACTAATGTGTCTAAGATGTTGATGCAATAACATCAAAACATCCGAAGTATTCTCTATAGTTGTTATTACTATAGTACTTGTCACTCAATCTCTACACAAATGATACAAGGAGCCATTATATTCTCCTTTTTTTACCACTAGATATATTTTGATAATTCTACATTTACCATTACCAAATTTACATGAATACCCAAAATCATCCATCACTTTGATGGAAACAAGATTATTCTTTAAATCAATAACATACCACACATCCTTCAATATTTTGATTTTACCATCATCCAACTTGATCCTTACATCCTCTCTTCCCATAACATCCAAAGGGTGATCATCATCCAAGTAAATGGATCATTCACTGTATGGATTGTATCCCATGGACTAATCTCTATGTGCACACATGTGGAATGATGCACCAGAGTCCAATACCCATGCAACGGAAAGTGATATATTATTGTTGAGGTAGAATTATTCTTGTGTGCTTGTTTCCTCTAAATCTACAGTGTTGGCCTTAACCAAAGGTGGGTTTTCATCTCCGTCCTTCTTCAATTTCCAACAATTCTTATTTTTATGGCCTAAATTTCCATGGTGATATTATTTTACCTTGCATCCTTTAGACCTTGATATGGAAGGTGATATACCTTGCTTACTCCACTCACTAGATCTCCCTCTTACAAATAATGCTTCATTACTTGAATATGCACCATAAGATTTTCTTATCATATCCTCTCCAAGCAAAGCTGTAACTATATAATCAAACTTGAGATTTGATGATGATGAGTTACTGATGGTCATCATAAGATGATCCTATCTATTTAGAAATGATAATAACAAGGTAATGGCCTTGTCTTCATCCTCTATCTTCACACTGATGGAGACTAGCTTGCTGACTATGGTGTTAAACTTGTTTAGATGATCAACAATGGATGAATTATCTTCCATCCTCAAACTATAAACCTTCTTCTTCTAGAAAACTTTTTTTTAGCTAACTTTATCTAGTAAAACTTGTTTAGTTGCTCCCATAAATCTTCTATAGTGTTCTTCTTAGCAATGTTGAAGAGCACAAAATATGGAAGACACAAATGAATGGTAGAAACTTCCTTTCTATCCATATTTTTCTAATCCTTATCTATCATGCTACTAGTTTTGCTTGCAATACCCTTTAAGGCTAGATCTTGGTCATTTTACACTAAGAGATCTTCCACCTTCTCACTTGCACACAACTCCATAACTCAATAGAAAACACTCAACACAATATGTTTTCAAAGATCATAGCTCTAATACTAGATGTTAGGAAAAATATCCAACTAGTATACAAGAAATTAAATGTGAAAATAACAAGTTAATAAAATAGATGATAAAAATTACACATTATAAGATAGTTACATGGAAACCTTGTAAATTTCAAGGAAACACCATGAGTAAACTGGTAAATATATTCTTTTATTAAATTCAAAATCAACCTCTCTAACAACTCTTCCTCACAACACACTCGTATTGCAATCTTTTCTCTCAATCATACAAGATATGCAAATATTTTTCACAAACTACCAACTATAAGCTGATTTTCTCAACCTTTAACTCAATATACATACCAATGAGAGTGTCACACATAAATAAAATACAAGGAGAGAAGAGAATAATGGATGATAAAGAGGAGAGAGAATAAATTGCACCATCCTCCATATGGCCTTATTATTCATAAATGGGAAACATTATCTCCCTCACATGTTCTAGGCAAAATATGCTCCCACTTTTGACTTGAGGATCCCACCTCCATGTGACCCAAACATGTTGTCCCTACTTCACATGTGACTTCCAATCAATCATAGTGTTCAATTTCCCTATAACCCATGTGTAATAACATGAGTCAAAAGATGCCTCAATCATCTTTTTGACTCCAACCAAAAAGTTCCCATAGACAAATGTGCCCCACAAGCACATGTTGAAGATGCTTGTTTTCACATGCCTCCAAAAGTCACCCATCATAGAAATTTACCCCATTTCTCTCTCTTAATATTTTATTCAATAAAAGATTTAATTTAGACCATGCCAAATCAACAAGGTACCACCCCATACACCCAATAATTGCTAAGTCACATTGCCACCTCATCACATGAGTAGTGGTGGTGAATAGTAACTATGAATAGTGACTTCACATCCTAACACAAAAAGGTAAAATGGCTATGAATCATCCTTAAGAAACTTAAAATTGCTTGCAAATAGCCTAAATGATTCAAGGTTTTAACTCATTTCCCCTATTACATGGAACATAATGGATCATATATGAGATCAAGAGGCAAATGATGCACTATTATAGGTTAAAAATATTGACTAAGAATCTTAAAATCAGGTGGATCCATCGAAATAAGGCAAATTGTTCTCAACCTTTTCAAAAACCTAAGAGCCCATGAACCTACCTTTGATGTTTTTGAGCTTATTTATATGGAATTAATAATGATATAATGATATATATATGATGTCAATATCCTATAGGATTATCTAAACTTGGATTTAGGTTTACGAGATCCAAGGTAAGGGTTTCAACAATTTTCAAGCCAATAAATACCTCTATAGGATTGTATATATAGATAGTGGTTTTTAACATGTTTGAGGTGTTTCTCACTTAAATTAAGGGTTATAAACAAGTCAAAAATATATCCCCTCATACTCATTACATTCAAATCAAGTTTCATGCCCATAAATACCATGATCAGGGTGTCAATGAAGGTTTTAAGCTTGAAAGATACCCACACATGTTTGTAGGTAGGAAAAGAGGTTTTCAATGTGTTTTTAGAATGTTTATCCCTTGGTGAAGGGACCTAAATCAACCCAAATATATTCCCCCTTTCATCAAATACTCTCTAAGAAAGTTGCCATCCATGAGAACCTTTAGCAATCAAGGTTTCCATAAGGTTTGAACTTGAATAAAATATATATAGGCCTATAATAAAGGGTAAGGGTTTAAATATGTTTTGAGGTGTTTCTATATTGATGGGAAGTCCAAAAAAAATCATAAATTATAAATATTAAGAAGATATCTTTTTCATTCAATCACCCCATGATAGGGTTAAGTCAATCATGTTCAAGTGACCTACAAGCCTACAAGTGAGATTCACTCAAGAATAAGGTAGAATGGAAAGGATCCTCTAAGTCAAACCAAATATGGAGGTAAGCCCCATGGATTACATTTTAAAAAGGTGTATATGCAAGATCACTATGTGTTATGAGTAATAATAATCAAGTTAAAAGAAGAATAGCTAGGACTAAGAGTAAGCTTTCAAGATATATGGACAAGATCAATTATCAAATGTAAACTATGAAGGATGGCCATTAGATGATACATTTTTAGGGGGTTACCAATATGTTTCATGTTTTCAAGAAGCCAAAAGGCATCTAATTTCAGATTTTGATATTATTCCATTGAAAACAAGGTATTCAAACATAAAATACCCTATGTACATATCTATAGACTAGAAAAGAGATTTCAAGCTTATTAGAAGACTTCAATATGGTCCCATGAAGACCATAGGCCTGTGTATTATTGTGAAGTCTAATAGTCAAGATCTAATAGGTGTTGTTCCTACAACATGGCTTGAAAACTTCTTGATGTGTTTTTATCTTCAATATAGCAATGATAATATCAAGCCAAAAGAGACCAAGAGGTTTTAAATATGAAAAGTGTAGGTAGAGGTTGCTAGGCATAGTGTTACAGGCTTGTGAGGTGATATTCTAAACAAGAGATATGTATTTATGCCAATGATATCCAAGAAAGACTTTTTATTTGATAAACATGACATCATGATCCATAAATCCATCAAAATCAAATACAGGTTAGAATGGAGAGATTTTAAAGCATGATCCAAGGATATAATAACACCTAACCACAACCTTGGTCTTCTATCACCTACAAGTAAACAACTAGACATTCCAATAGTGGTTGCTTGATAATAGGATTTACAATAACTTGAATGAGATATCTACACCACCTAAAGTGGATTACCATGATTCTAAGCATAGTCTTGTGAGAGAGAGGAAAAGGTTATTAGGGCTATGAGGTTGTAATAAGGAGTAGGTTATCGATGTTGGTAGGATTTCCATTCATGCCCAGGCTATATCAATAGAAGATCTTGAAGCATGAGTCAATATTTATCAAGATTAAAAACCTCCTAGAGATTATAAATCATTTCAAAACCTACATTCATATATTCAAATAGCTAAAATTATACCACTCACAAGATATGCAGGGTATCTTGAAGATAAGGAGGAGGGTATTAACCCATAAAGTAATTGCAGGCCTTCATAAAAGTTTAGGAAAGTTCCATGTTGTTTTAGGTCTAAAATGAGGTTTCAAGCTTCTCTAAGATCTCTCGAGAGTCTTTAAGACTAGGATCATACCTCTCAAGCTTCCTCAAGAGTATAAACAAGTTTCTATGACTTTGTAATGTTTATACAAGGTTTCAATATGTGGTTTAAGAGTGAATAAGACCTACAACAAACCTTATAGCCTCAAGAACCTTCAATGAAAATTATAGGATTGTGCAAAAAGGGAAATGACAACTCTAGTTTAAAAGAGTTAAAATGTTCCTCAAGAGCTTATAGTGTCTCTTTTATCTTATGACAATGTTTTAAATATTGTGGATCATGCCTTAGAGAGTCTAAATCACTAAAATGAGGTTCACAAGCCTAGATTATAGGCTATAATTCATACCATACAAGTTCTTATTAGGCCTAAACATTTGCATATATGGTTGAGATTGTAGGTTATATTGGGAAGGTCTGAGCTAATCCACCATTCCATTGTGAAGAATTCAAGTTAAATATTTATAAAACAAGTTTAAGGAGTTACAATAACTCTTGATGAAGTTGGAAGACCACTTAAAGAGAAGGATTGCAAGTGTTCTAGAATACTAAGACATGGTCAAAACTCTTTAGATCCCCATGTTGTAGGCATAAACTTCACTTTTCAAAGTTCCATGTCTCCTTTTAAGTAGGATACCTCACAAAATTTGTAGGTATAAAGACAAGTTGTAAGTAAGTTTGTGGTAATTATAAGTGATAGGCATGATCAAGGAGCTTCTTTAATAATGTTAAACTTTTATGGGCTTGTTGGCCTGAACTCTATTACCATGTCAAGCATCATAAATTGGACATATGAGGTTTCTCATGTGATGTATATCCTTCCAAGGAATATAACCATACCAAAAAATTATCCTTAGACATACAATGGTAAAATTAGAGAGATTATGATAGGTTTTACAGGTTCATGAGAACTTTTGAGCATTATAGTTGTAAGTTGAAGAAGTTTCAAACATAGTCATGAAGAATGTAGGCTCGGGACTTATTTTACAAGGAAAATTTAGCATAAATCAAGGTTTTACATAAAGGCATAAATATTGCATAGGCTAAGATATATATGATTACAAGGACTCCAATAAACTTGTTGTAGGTTTGTTAAGAGAATGAGAAGACAAAATGGGATTATCAATCATGAAAATGAAGGTTTCAAGCCTTCCAAATAGTCCTCATTAGAAATTAGAGTGCTAAATAAACTCTTCTACCTCTCCTAAGTATCATCACATGGATTTCAAGGTGATTTTTAAATTTTTTGTGCTCATATGGCCTATCAAGCATTACTAAGGCATGGAGAATAATAGTCATTAAATCCATGATAAAGGGTGGAGGTGTTGGAAATATGATCTTAAGCATGTGTAAATCCTCCATAAATTATCAATGAAGGCAAGCCAACCCTCAAGGCTCCAAATGGCTTAGGATATTCCTTCCCAAGTCAAACTTTCAACATGCACAAGAGGTGGAGATGGGTGAGCTAAGGCCTTTATCACAAGGAGGGTCATGTTTTCAAAGAATGGAGTAGCTAGTTGACCAAGTAATGCATTTTTAATCACTCTAAAGGATAGAAGCAATAAGTAAGGTATCCTCTCCACACCTACACCTGAATTTCATTAAATACCATCATCATTTCAGGCCTAATGCATTGAAGGAGGACTAATGCTTCTAATTTCTAGTTGTTTTCTCTTGAATGGGCTAGAATCATGTTGTAATAGTTACATTTATGCAGTTTATTAGTGATTATTATCCTCTCTTATCTCTCTTTTATTATAAAAAGTGTTATGAATTCCTTATTTTGTATCCCTCCTCTTGGGTATGATAAGAATATACTCTTTAGAGTCTTGTAATACTAGCTTAGGCCTTGAACTATCAATAAAATACTAAATTTGCCTATATTTCCTTATTGTTTCACTACGTATTTCATAATTTCATTTGGATTTTATGGGTTTTAGTCTCTTTTGATTAGTTTGAACTCAATTTTAAATGCACATTAGTCTCTTTTGGCTCATTTATAAGGAAATTATAGACACTACAACCCTTATGCAAGCTAGTTTATTCATCATACTTATGTTATAGTATGTTTATTAGAGTGTTCAACTAAAATTAGTTTTTAAAATATTGTTCTTGTGTTGTTAGAGCAAGTGGAGGAGATCTCATAACTTTGGTACATCACTTTTTGTAGTTTATTATGTATTTCTCCATTTTACATGACCAAAGACACTTAATCCTAGTTGTAGATAGGTCTCTTTAGCATAGGCTTAGGTATGAAATTGATCTTAAATTAGGTGTATCTTAATTTATGAGGGAGTTGGTCCTCTCCATATATTCATCCCCAAAGAGCCAAGGTTCCACACCTTGGGGATGATCTCATTATTGCCTTTGGATCAAATAATTTGATTGCATAGGTGCCATATCTAAGTGACACTAGTTTATGGCACACTTAGTGGGATAGGATTGGATAATTTAACTAAGGATTTGGTTTTTTTATTAGTAATTTTTTAGTAGTTAAAGACACTATGAAGGCACTTGGCAACTTTGAGAGACATTTAAAAGATTTTGATATCAGATTAGTACCTAGTATTTATGCCAAATGTAAAACAAGGGCATATTCTAAAGGTAAAGAGTTTGATTTTTTTGAGATATAATTATATTTATCTAAAATAAAGAGAGTTCCAAGTTTAACCCCATTCTACTATCGATTCCCCCCAACACAACCTAGTACCAACTCAAATCTTTCACATAGAAGGAAAAAGGAACCAATACTTTGTATCATTCAATAGAGGCATCTCGTTAGATCTAAAATAATATGATGACATACCTATTTAATCCCTAAATAAAATCCCATCCTGCACTAGTGAGGACACCATGACACCTATTGAGCACATTCAAGATATTGTAAACATTTATGTAGTCTATAACATTACCTAGGATAATGTAAGTATGACACTTCTAGCTACATCATTCAAGGGGAGAACTATCCAATGGTATAGAGGGATTTAACCTAGTTGAATATGCAATTGGGATGAGTTAGGAAAAATGTTGTAATAGTAGTTTGAAGATAATAGTGATCCCATTTCACTCATGGAGCAACTAGACACCATCAAGAGAGATCCACATGAGTATATGGACTTTAATTTTAGATTATATAATACATGGGATAGGATACCACAACTGGTGAAACCCACTCTAAACACAACTTTATTTTACTATTTGATGTTTTTAAATAGTGATATAGCATTCATGATATAGTCCATGGGAGGCATAGTGCTACCAGATGTGTATGATATTACCATAAGTGCTAAAAATAGCTTGATTCAAGTAGGGAAGATTGGTCCTATGCCTTCAATGCCTTTATTCTTAGATATTCCATGATCACATCCCAACTTGGCACCTATTCTAGTATTAAACAACCCATAAGTCACTCATGTTTCCCTTCCTAATGAACTACATGAGGTAAAATCACTATTGCAAAACTTTGGTAATGAATTAGTTGCATTGATAAGGTAGTAAGTACATAAATTTAGGCCTTATTAGCTATAAAATTAGTGTTATCAACCTCATAGGTAACCTTACCAATTTAATGTGCAAGTCCAAGGTTAAGATACTTATTCTAGGCCATGCAAAAGTCACAAACCCAATGTTTATAGTACTTTAAAGACCATTATACTGATACAAAACAACATAGTGTAGGATTATGAGTGGTGATTTCCTTGAAACCACCCACAAATCAGACTACATGTGTAATGGGGTACTCAATCAAGATTTGATCATGTAAAATATATCATCTTCATAAGGATAGCCAAGTGAACCAACTCCACTAGTTGAAGATGGGCATGAACCAACTCAAGTACAAGGTGAGTCCACTTTGGTGAATTGTTAAAAAGGTGAATTCTATGGTATAGATCAAATTGAAAATCCAAATAAAGGTGGAATAAAACATAGTACAAGGTTAAAAATAAGAGTAAGAGAATAAGGTCCATTTACCTAAACTAATCAAATACTACTTTTCAAGATCCTCAAGAAGTAGCCAAAGAAAAGACAACTATTGATCCAACCAAAGCACACAAAAATATAGTTATTTAAAAGGAAATACAATCCCAAACCATCACACATTAAAATGAAGATGTATTTGTACCAAAACTATACCTAAAAGGAGGGAAAATTCCATTCAATATTGTTGAGGAAATGAAGATAATGAATCTTAATGTCACCATGTCAGAGGCTCTATCCATCCCATATCAAAGAGAATTTTTGAAGTAAGACTTAAGTCATCTTGGCCTAAAAAGTAAGGTAAGTATAATAACTACCCCATGGATGTGAATTTCACTATGTTTGATCAAGGTGAGGAGGTTGGTAGTCATGAAACTACTACTTTTGTTGAAGAGGCTCCAAATTGATTACTTGATGAGTGGGTAAATGAAAAATATGGATTTTTATCCATATGATCACATTGAAGAGACTATATTGGGGACTTACTAAATTATTGAAGAGAATTATATTTTTCCAAATATTATCAAAGTACAATAAGATCTTGAAGGCATGTGTAAACTATACTTTAATGGTTATAGTAGTAGAAATGGGGTTGGTGCAGATGTTGTCTTGATTTATCCTCAAAGGGAGAAGTATTTTTTCTCATATAAGTTGTAATTTAGCTACACTAATAATGTAACAGAGTAAGAGGATCTCATTCAAGGCCTTAAATTGGATAAAAAAGAGGGATAAAGTTGTTTTAGGTGTTTGGGGATAGTGATTTGGTGATTCATTATATTAGAGGCCAAAGTGCATCCAAAAAAAGCCTGTTAAAGGCCTATAAACATAGGGTATGGGACCTCATGGAAGGATTTGATGCATTCAACATACAAGTTATGCCAAGAAATTATATTGTTGATGCAAATAGGTTTGTCATAGTAGGATCATAATATGACCTCCATAATGATGTTATAAAAATTTTAGAACATCTTCTCAACCTTATTTTTAGACATACAGTACCTGAAAATAATGCTAGTTGAAAATTATTTGAGAAATATGTATAAATCATCAAATTTTTTCAAGATGAAGCTAAGTTCTAAGCTAGAAATCAATAAAAAAATCCAAGGTTAGTATGAGGATTAGATCATTGATTTTAATGGAAATAATTTTCCTTAGGGTTTAGTCACCTTGGAAAGCATATTCAACTCAGATGACCGGTGAAAAGAAGAGATTATCAACTTGAAGATTAAATATGTGAACTAAAAACCAATAGCTATATTTGATGGTAAGTTTCTAAATGCTAGTAAGATATGTTCCAAATCTAAAATTGATGATTTTGTTGGCCTTTGTATAAGGCATGATGACATGCTTGCTTAGAGTTACCAAGATCTTAGGGGATTTGACCTAAATTTGGACCAACACACCATTGAACTTGATCTAAATGCCAAACTAGTGAGACAAAAGCAAAGGCCTATAAACCTTGATCTTGAGACATTGATGAGAAAAAATTTTACTAAGTTGATTGAATCCAATATCATATTCCCTATAAATCATTCCCCATGGGCAAATAACTTAGTCCCTATTATGAAGAAGAATTAAGAGATTAGGTTATGTGTAGACTTTAAGGACTTGAATAGATATTACCTTAAGGATATTTACCCCCTTCTTCCCATGAAACAAATCCTCCAACTATAGTAGGGGTTGAGAGTTTTTTACTTCTTGATGGCTATTCAGGATATAACTAGATTCTTGTGTAGGAATGTGACACATATAAGATAGATTTTACCACAAAGTGGGGTACTTATAATAAAATTCCTTTTGGGTTGACCAATGTTGGTGAAACCTTCCAATGGCCATGGATATGGAACTTAGAGGCCTTATTAATGACATGATCTTGGTCTACTTGGATGACATAATTATTTTTTTCAAGAATGTAGATGATCACTTGGATCACTTGAGGCAAGTATTTGATAGATTTAGATAATTTAGGGTGTCATTGAACCAAAAAAATGTGTATTTTATATCCATTAAGGAAAGATATTAGGTCATGTGGTTTCTAAGGATTGTGTATCAATTGATCTAGAAAAGGTCAAAGAAATATTATCTCTCTCACTCCCAAGTCGCAAGAAATGCCTTCAAAACTTCCTAGTTAAGATCAAATTTATGATAAGGTTCATTCCTACTTTTTATTCTTTGGTAAATCCTCTAACTATTATGTTGAATTAAAACTAGACTTTTAACTGGTCCAAAAAGGGAGAAATAGTTTTAAATAAATTAAGTAAGCCATATCCCAAGCTCCCACTTTAATAAATGTTTATTTCAAAAAATATTTCATCATATATGCTTTTATAAGTGATGAGGCTATCTCTGTAATCTTGATACGATAGAATGGTGAAGGATTGGAGTAACCAATTTCATTATGTAGTTAAGGTTTAAAGTATTAAGAGTTGAGTTATACTTTTTTGGAGAAGAAAACACTTAATTTTATAAGAAACCTTAATAATTTTAGACACATGGTATCTTAAAATAGGATTCAATTGATGGTGTCACACCCAAGTGTTAAATATTTTATTCTAAGGAGAGATTTGATTGAGAAGAGAGTTGGTTAGATGACAAAGGTAATGGAATGTGATGTAGATATCAAAGGTAACAAATTGGTGAGAGGTAAAGGGTTGTGTGAACAAATAGCATAATATCTATAGGAGGATAGAAAGGATATTATGGTGCTAAAATATCATCAATAACTAGCTACACCTTCACTTCCTAGAAGTTGGAGTGAAGACATGATCAAATTCTTGCAAATGGGTGAGTATCCCCAAGGTTTAAAAAAAACTAAAATAAGGTATTTTAGACTTTAGTATATTTTATATGTCCTTATATATGGAATATTATTTATAAAATACCTTAATTGTGTCCTCTTGATATGTATTCATCCAAATCAAATTGACAATATATTAGAAGAGTTTCATGACGGGCTTTAAGGAGGCCATTTTTCACCTAAGATTACTAATGTCAAGATAATGAAGGTTGGTTATTATTGACCCAACTTATTTAGATATGCATATACATGGGTTATAAGATTTAGGGAGTGTACCTTTTTCATAGGCAAGAAAAATATAACATCCCTTCACTTCTATCCCATCCAAGTAGAATAGCCCTTCATACAATGGGATTTGGACTTTATTGGTATGATTAATCCACCTTCAAGTGTTGGTCACAAGTGGGTGTTTATTGATAAAGATTAATTAATGAGGTTTATGTAGGTAGTGGAACTAAAGGAAGCCAATTATATATTTGTATTATATTTCTATTAAGGTATTGTCATTAGGTTTGGTATTCCATCTACTATCATATCTGACAATACCATGGCTTTTATTGGCACTAGGATCATTGAATGGGAAGTAAGTCATGGTATTTATTTTAGAAACTCTTAAAAATATTACCCCCAAGATAAGTGATTAACATAGTAAACAAAAAATATTTTAATCAGTATCATCAAATGACCATGTAGAAAAACCAATGAGCTTGGAATACTAAGCTGAAAATAGCCTTATGGGCTGATAGGATCACTCCCAAAAGAGCTATTAGAAACTCCCCATTCATGTTGGTCTATGGGAGAGAATAAAGGATTCCATTATCACTTAAATTATTATTATTATTATTATTATAATATATATATATATATATATATATATATAACTCACTCATAAATTGGAAATGATGGATAATGATGTTATGACTATGAGGCTAGTAGAATTGGTAGAGTTAGAATAAGTTAGAGATCATGAAATACACACCATGAAACTTCACCAAGCTCAAGTAAAGAGGAATTTTGATAGTATATTAGATGGTAGAGTTTTAAAAGAAGGAGACATATTTTTTAATTAGGATGAAGATAGGGTCACATCTGGAAAAATCTAATTTTGATGCCATATAGAGTGACCCCTATGTCATAGTCAATTACAAACCATTCAATGATTTTCATCTCTCTAAGCTGAATAGAGAGGAGATGCCAATACCAGTCAATGGGATTCATCTAAAACACTATTATTTAGTTCATTTTAGACCTTTTACATAATAGGTTAGCTAATTTTTTACTTCTTCCAAGTCCTGATTACACATTGTTTCAGTATCTTAGTTATTCTATATTTTCCCCTAAGTGATGTTGCACATGTTATTGTTGTTCTTACTTATTTATTGTCTATTTTGGAGGTATTTTAAGTCTTCTTAAGGCTGATATATTAGATTACATCTTTCATAATGACTTATTTATTTAATCCATGTCTAATGGATTTGATAAGGCAGTTGGTCTAAGTGTTTATATAGGTAAACACCCCTTAGAGGTCACTAGAATCTTGGTTATCCTAGCCACCCTTGGTCCCTTGGACACTCACACACTTGGAGAGGGGTATTATTTTCAAAAAACCAATTTATCATGAGATACTTACAATAATACTCATTATGATTATGTGGGTTAGATATTAGGTATGCACAAGTCATTGAAGTTCCTTGTACTCTTGTTCCATTGAATGAGCCTTAGATCACTATTGGATTCATGGTTTGTATTAGGTGTATTAGAGAGTCTATTTGAATGGTTTTCAATGTATTGATGTGTTTCAAGGTCATGTATAAGTTCCTCAATATTTTCAAACCTCTGATCATGTCCAAAAAAACACCAAACTACCCATTAATGCCTATTCTTACAAGAAAGCCTAATATTTCATCTTGAAGTCATGATGTCCTAGTAAGGTTTATTTGATAATTGGAGATGTGAATTAATTTTCAAGGGTAAATTCATTAAAAATAATTCTAAGTAATTGGTGATCACCTCTATAATATTTGAAAGGCTTAATCTATTGTTTTAAATTAGAAATTAAGTAAAAGAGGCTTAAGAACACTCCTAGGGTCCTAAACACATCAAAAGGTCCCATTGAAGGTCATTAGAGTCATTCTAAATATGGTTAAACACTCTTAAATTTATATAAAGTCATTTAAATGTTTAAATGTATCTTCATAAACTTCCTCATCTGTAGAATTGATCAAAAAGATATTGAAGTCAGTTATTTCCATCTATTTTATTCATTAGTGGCATTCAATTCTCTCCAATGTGAGGAAAGTGCACTTGACCATCGCAAAACCATTGCTACACTTTTAAGCATGATCATGGAATTTTCAAGGTTTAAATAATGTTTTTTCAAGTTATATGAATATATTATTAGGTTCATGCCATCAATATCAAGGTTCAATCATGATTTCAAGTCTCCTCAAAGATAAAAGCTTTAAAACATGGAGTTGTAATCATTTTTTCATGTTTTCCTAGAGTAAAATGGAGGAGAACAATGTGGTTTTAGAGAGTATGTGTCTTAAGATTATTATATGTAGGGTATACAATGAAGAGGAGGTTCATTCATATATGAAAGGATAAGTTTTAGGTGGAATCACACAAATATAGGCCATTAACAAAGATTTCATATAGTTTGCAAACCTAAGAAATGGTAAGTTTTGGTCTTAAATTCAAATTTACAGGGGTTTATAAGGGTTTCATGCATGAAATAGGATCTAAAAACCTTATTAAAACACCTATGGGGTGTATCAAACCTACTTGATGATTGTTTTACGCATAACTAGGCATAAAATCCCTTAAACACAAGAATTTCCATGAAATGATAGGTTTTTTCAGGAGTTGTAGATCTATATGGTGGTATATGATGAATAGATAAGGGGATAATTCACCAAAAATTCATCTCTAGCTCTAGTCTTACAAACTTTCACATCTAATGTTTCACTTGACTTTCAAGGGCTCATCTCCATTGATCTCTACCAAATTTCATACTAGGCTATATAGTGTATACTCACTATTTTTTTGTTCAAGACTTTGTAACTTTATCTGATATCATTATACTTCTTTATGAATTTACAAATATTATCTCAACTCATCTCCTTTCACCCTTCAAACTTCTTTAGAGACAAATCACACAATAGTTCCTCTTAACCAATCCTGTTAAGTCTCAAGGACCAAAACTTATTATGGATTTTAAGGACTCAGTCTTCTTCATTCAATTATCTTATTAAGTTTTATTAATTCATCTATCTCAACCTATTATAATCCCTCAATCACAAGTTTCCCTTCAATGCCATACCTCTAGATTACAATGTCTCCTTAAGACTTGTAGCCTTTTATTCTTATTTTTCCATTAGTTTACCAAATACATGAACTATATTACAAATATGAGACTATTTATAGCTACCCTCTATCCACATACCCCTTCTTATAAATTTAATTGGTCTAACTCTTCATGTAGACCCATTTTTCAACACTAGGCCTTGCTAATTAGGGATAATTAGGTCTTAGTGTAACTGAATACTTCCTAAACCATACACCAAGGGACATACAAGTCTAAAAACTTTGTATTATCTTTATAAAACCTAAATAACACCATAATACAAAATATGAACAAATTTGGATAGTTATAATGCTTGAAATCACCAAAACCCTAATCTAGGGTTTCATATGCCCTGTGCAGACCCGATAGCATCAATAAATCCATATCTTGTATTTAATAAAGAGTGATTAAAAATACCAAAATACCACCAAAAGGTCTATTTTAGCCCCTATAAAATTTTCTAACCATTTTTGTGTCACTTTCCTCTCTCTACTCCACTTTTATAGCTTGATTTCTCTTGACTGTGTAAGAAAAACCAGGTGCTATAGGACTGTTTCAAATTAATGGAAATCAAACTTCACAAAATGCATTATAAATTATTAGTTTATATTTAAAAAATTTTAATAACCAACTAAAAATAAAATATAATACCCTTTTAATCCTCCATATTTCTTTCTACCTCACCTCTAACCACAAATAGGGGGTTTAACTTGTTGATAGGGGTAACCACAGTATACAGGGGTCTGATTATATTTGCCTTCTATTTCCAATCAATACATGTGACATAATCTAAAATAACCTTAATAATTTAAATATCAAGGTTACCTAATTTTAGGTTCAAACATATGCATTCAACATACAAATCCTTTCTTAGGCATGAACTGTACAAAATAGGGTTCTTTATGAAACAGGGTCTAATTATTTGATTGATTAAGGGCCTTTATAACACCATATTTAATTAAAATACTTAATAAAATTCCTCATTAAACAAGTGATTGTAATTATATCATCATATCTAATGTGATATCTTCTCTATCTCAAGAAAAAACAAACTAGCTTCCATAACATTACAATGATATGAATGTTTACATAATCTTAAATAGGGGTCTTTCACTAGATTTATCCATTTGTGTAGGAGCTCACCACCATCTAAAGGTCTATGCAACTCCAAAATACACACACACACACACACACACACACACACACACACACACACACACACACACACACACACACACACATATATATATATTTCATAATGAATTTCATCTTACTAACCTATAGATAAAGACTCAAATATCTTCCTTTTAAGGCTGTGACCTATAACCATTCCTTGATTGTCACCATCCGCCAACCAACAACCTGCAACCTTAAAATATATCATCAAAACTAGGGCCTTACAAGGATAATATAATATTCCTATTAATCCAATGCCTATTCAAGAATGTAAACACACAATTATTTCCTTTCTTATTCATTAGAACATCAAAATCATTCCATAATTGGTCTATTATAGGATTCTATCACCTTCCTTAAGGAGTTTTATACAATTTGCCATTATTATATTCTCCTCTCTCTTATTTGAGACATATATCTACTGTTTAATCCTCCTACACCATACAACCTCTCTAATGTCTTTTCCCTTCCCAACTTAAATGTATGTTTTGGTTGGTAGTTATACCAACTTAGTTGCCATAACTAACTTCTACCTACAAGAGGGATTTTCACTAGTTCATATTACTTGATTTAGGACCTATACATAAAATACATTAAAACCCATTTCTTATGACTTTAATGGACCTCATAAACAAACTTGTTCACCTAAACACTTCAAACCATGCATATGACCCTCTGAGATTCTTGTCAAATATTTAAATTTTCAAATTCCTAGTTTTGGAGGGAAAATACCTAGAATTTATATAACACATCTTGAGGATTCCAAATGGAATATAAGACAATAAAAATGGACCTTAAAAGGTCCCACACACTTATTTACACCCAAAATTGACCAATTTTGACCATTTATTGACATTTGTTCAAAAATGATGTATTTTAGCTTGATACTCTTGCATCAGTATCTAAGAAAAAATAATGGTAAATGGAAGCCATCACATCATCTCCAAGCACCCAAATTCCTTAAAAAATGAAAACCATGCTCATAGACCTCCAAAAAGTGTAAAACTAACCCAAAACCCTACTCATAAACACCTATAAGTAGTTTTTAAGGATGTGTCATCTATGCTCAAGAATTAAATGAATTAGTATGGACATTGGAGAGCATGGAGTATGTATTGAAGGGTCATATATAGTTATTTTTAGGTATAAATAAGGAAAAAGGGCTATGCATCATCCTTAAGAAGCTTAAAATTGCTTACCAACAACCCAAAAGAGAGCATGGTTCATGGTTTGAACGCATTTAACTATTGCATGGAAAAGAGTGGATCATAAAGGAGGTTAAAAGGCCTATTAGGCACTATTATAGGTCTAAAATATTTATTGAGGAGCCTAAAATAATGTGGATCCATTAAAATAAGGTAGATTATTCTCAAACCTTTCAAAACCCGAACAACTCACAAACCTATTTTTGGTGTTTTTGAGCTTATTTAGATAAAATGAATGGTGATATAAGGATATATATCTAGTGTAAAGATCCTATAGGATTATCTAAACATGGATGTAGTTTTATGAGATCCAACATTAGGGTTTCAACAAGTTTCAAGCCAAGAAAGAACTCTATGGGCTTGTAGATAGAAAGAGTTTTTTTAACATGTTTGAAGTGTTTATAACTTAAAATAATGGTCATAAATAATTAAAATATCTCTACCCTTATACTCATTCACTATAAATAAAGTTTTAGGTTTGTGATTACCATGATCAGGGTATCAATGAAGGTTTTAAGCTTATAAAAAACCCACATAGGTGAGTAGGCAGGAAAAGAGGTTTTCAATTTTTTTTGAGAATGTTTATCCCCTCAATCAAGCCAAATAGCTTCCCACTTGAAATCCATGAGAAGCATTGGTAGTTAGGGTTTTTATAGGGTTTTAAATTTTTATAAAATCTATATAGGCCTATAACAAAGGGTAAGTGTTTCAATTTATTTTGAGGTATTTATATCTTGATGGGAAGTCCATAAACAAGAATAAATTATAAATATTTATAAGCTCTCTTTTTCATCAATCACCCCAGGACAAGTTTTATCCAAGCTTAGTCAAGTGACCTTTAGGCCTACAAGTTAGAGTCACTTAGGAAGAATGCATAATAGATAAGATCCTCTAAGTCAAACCAAATATATAAACAAGCCCCACAAATTGCATGTAAAACAAGGAGTTTAAGAAATATATCTATGGGTTATGAGTAAGAAGAATCAAGTTATAAAAATAAGGGCCAGAACTAATATCAAGCTTTCTAGATACATGGACAAGGTCAATGATCAAAGGAAAACTATGAAGGATGGCCACTAGATGATACAATGTTAGGGGGTTACCAATATGTTACAAGTTTTAAAGAGTCCAAAATAAATTTGATTGCATAATTTGATAATATTCTAGTGAAATTAATGTATTCAAACATTAAATACCCTACGTGTAAATTTTTAGACTATATGGGATATTTCAAGTTTTTTTTAAGCCTTCTAGATGGTCCCAAGAAGATCACAGGCCTATGTATTGTTGTAAAGTCTAATATAAGGATCTAATAGGTGTTGTACTTGAAACATGGTATGAAAAATTCTTGACATGTTTATCCCTTCAATATATAAATGATAATATCAATCCAAAATGGACCAAGAGGTTTTATAATATGGAAAGTGAAGTTATAGGTTTATAAGCACAATGTTGTGAGCTTATGAGGTGAGATTTTAAATAAGAGATATGAAATTATGCCTATAATTTCCAAAATATACTTTTTATTTGATAAAATATGAGAGCATGATCCTAAAATCCCTCAAAAGTAGATATAGGTTAGAATGGATAGGTTTCAAATCATGATTTAAGGATAAGATCACCTAATCACAACCTTGGTATTATAGCAACTAGACCTCCAATAGTAGTTTCTTGATAGTAGGATTTACAATAACTCGAAGGAGATATCCAAAACACCTCAAGTAGACTACCATGATTCCAAGCATATTATTGTGTGAGAGATGACAAGGTTATTAGGGTTATGAGGTTGTAGTAAGAAGCATGTTCCCAATGTTGGTAGGATTGTCATTCATGCCTAAGTTATATCAATATAAGATCTGGAACCATGAGTCAAGAGTTATCAAGATTAAAGACCTCATAGATATTTTAAATCATTTGAAAACCTGCATTCATATCTTAAAATAGCTAAAATTATACCCCTCATAAGATATGTAAGGTATCTTGAAGCTAAGGAGGAGGGTCTTAACCCCTAAATCAATTACAGGACTACATAGAATTTTTGGAGAGTTCCATGTTGTTTTAGGTTTGAAATGAGGTTTAAAGATTCTCTAAGATCTCTCAAGAGTCTTTAAGACTAATATCATGTCTTTAAAGCTTCCTCAAGAGCATACACAAGTATTTATGACTTTGTAACATTGATATAAGGTTTTAAGACATGGTTTAAGAGTGAATAAGACTTGAAACATACCTTATAGCATCAAGACCCTTTAAGGAAAATTACAGGCTTGTAAAAATATGGAAATGCCAACTCTAGTTTCAAAGAGTTTCAATGATCCTCAAGAGATTATAGAGCCTCTTATATCTTATGATAATGTTTCAAATTATGTGGAGCATATTTTAGAGAGGCTAATTTACTAAAATGTGGATTATGAGCCTAGATTGTAGGCTATAAGTCCTACCATAAAAGGTCTTATTAGGCCTAAACATTTCCATATAGGATTGAGATTGTAGGTCATCTTGGGAAGGTCTAAGCTAATCCACCATTCCATTGTAAAAAATTCAAGTTGGAAGACCACTTGAAGAGAAGGATTGTAGGGGTTTTATAAGACTAATCAAAACTCCCTGGATACCCATGTTTTAAGCCTATATCTCACCTTGAAAAGTTACATGTCTCATTTTAAGTAGGATAACTCACAAAACTTGTAGGTATAGAGACAAGTTAGAGGTATGTTTGAAGTAACATTAGGTCATATACATGATCAAGGAGCTTCTTCAAGAAAGTTACAGGTCTATGGGCTTGTTAGCATAAACTCTATGATCGTGTCCAACATCATTAAGTGGATATATGAGGTTTATCATGTGATGTCTGGTCTTTTAGGAGCTTATGAAAATTTTGGTAGACTCTTAAGATTTTATGAGCATGATAGTTACAGGTTGAAGAAGTTTCAGACATAGTCATGAAGAATGTAGGCTTGTAACTTATTTTTCAAGGCAAATTTAGCATAAAACAAAGTTATAGATAGAGGAACCAATATTGCGTAGACCAAGAGATATATGAGAACAAGTACTCCAATAAGTTTGTTGCAGGTTTACCAAGAGAATGAGAAGACAAAATGGGATTGTCAAGCATGAAAATGTAGGTTTCAATCCTTTCAAGGAGTCCTCATGAGAAACTAGAGTGATACATAAAATCCTCTACCTCTATTAAGGATCATCATGTGGATTTTAAGGTGATTTTCAAATTTATTATGTTCCTATGGTCTATTAAACATTGCTAAGGGATGGAGATTAATAGTCATCAAAGCTATGATAAAGGGTGGAGGTATTGAAAAACTAATTTTAGGGGTGTGTAACTACATAAAGTATCAGTGAAGGCAAGTCAACCCTCAAGGATCTAAATGGTGTAGGATATTCCTTCCTAAGTCAAATGTTCATCATGAATAAGAGGTAAAGATGGGTGATTTAAGGCCTTTAACATAAGGAGGGTCATGTTTTTAAAGAATAGAGTAGCCAATTGACCAAGTCATGCATGTTCAAGGACTCAAAAGGATAAAATTAATAGAAAGGTCTCCTCTCCACTCTTATACCTAAGTTTCATTGAGTACCATCATCATGATAGGCCTAAAGCATCGAATGAGGCCTAGTGCTCCTGATTTCCACTTGGTTTCTCATGAATGGGATAGAATCATGTTATAACAGATGTATTTATGTAGTTTAGTAGTTCTACTTCTCCTCTCTTATCTCTCTTTTGTTATAAAAAGGGCTGAAAATGCCTTATTTGTATTTCTCCTCTTGGGTATGAAAATAATCTACTCTTTTAGAGACCTATAATACTAGTTTAGGCCTTGAACTATCACAAAAATACTAAATTTACCTCTCTTTCCTTTCTTTTTCACTATGTATTTTAGAATTTCATTTGCATTTTATGGTTTTTAGTCTCTTTTGAATTTAATAAATAGACTCGAAATCATAGCAAAGAAAACCATAAAAAGATGATTCCAATCAACCTAAAAAGAATACTAATAAGGAACTAAAATAATTTCAAGGTATGCCACATCAAGTCATAAAGTTTCAAAAATAATACTAAATATTATGGTTTCTAAAGGTCACAAGTAGGGAATAGGGAGATAATGTATCAATAAACTAGAAACACAACTCTTCAATACCCTCACATGATATGAAGTATGCATCACAACTCCAATTTTCCAAGATCACCACACACTTACCAACATATGAGTAGAAAAGGTCATAATAGGTTTCCTAAATATGAGAAAAGGTTAAACCACATGGAGGCATAAATATATTACATCTATACAACTTATCTAGCCAACATGAAGAAGGCATTATTCTACAAAGGTCGATGAATGTAGGTGAATCAACACTAATGATACATGACTTTATGTAATGTCCCCATTTTTCCTATAAGATAATTATAGAAGAAAATTAGCCTATTTTATTCTCTTAGGATAAGATGGGTGATATAATGGAATAATTATGGTCAAGTCACTATTCATAGGTTACTATTAATATGTACTATTCACTAGCACTATTCATGTGTCACTATTCATAGTGACATGGCAAGTGATGTAGGTGATGATGTAGCATAGGATGTGACTTATGGATGATGTGGCATGTCCCACATTGTATATCACATGATATTTTAGTTACATAGGAATGAATGGGTCAAATTTCTATGAAAACCCATTAATCTGGCATGTGGAGTACTTTTGAATAGGTCAAAAGGTGTTGGGAGAGAACATGGGATAGTAGGACATCAAATAACTATTATTTATTGAAGTGGGTAATAAATTGGAAAGAGATTCCCAATACTTTTGGAATCACATGGTAGGTGGGAGACCAAGACAAAAAAATGATTGATCATGTGATCCACTTTTGACCATTCTCACAAGGGGACAAGCATCTCACTTTTACTCACATTTGTGAGTGAGGAGGACATTTTGGAGTGATGTGGAGAAGTCAAAAGGAAGCATGTGTGCACTAAGGAAGTGGGAGACAAGATTCGCTATTTTTTATTGGCTCACATGTGTGTGTGGGATGTAGTTTTAGAGGCATGTACATGTGGAGGAGGATTTATCAAAAGTGGGGATACCACTTTTAACCCTTGAACAATAATCCAAGCTAGTTACTATTCTTGAATAGTGAATCCACTAGAAAGAAGGAAAATTTATTTTATTTTCCATGAAGTTTACTCTCTTTCTCTCTCATGCATTTTATATTTAAGGAGATCTCTCTCCCATTGTAAATCATGCTGAAGATTATAGCCCCCCCTTTATAATAATTGAACTAATGTTCATTCTTGGATCTTGAACATTATGCAATTTATCCCTCTCCTAAGGATGAAAACCCTTGGAGTGAAAAAATATTTTAGGAAAAAAAACCTCTATGGTTTTCTAGTTTTGGTGGTGAGAGATCCTCCATGGCTGGCTTTAGCGGCTTCATTCAAAAACTGCATTTGTGATTCAAAGGAGCCTATATGTAAGCAAATGTATTGTAATATATCTATATGTAATGCACTTTTATATGTAATCTTTCATATTACCATAATAATATATTTGGTGATTATTATCAATTTCATATACTTTTTTTATATGGTTGTGTTATTATACAAGCTATTTTATAAAATTGTCAAAATTGTACTAAATATCCTTACAGGGATTTTATAGTGGTATCAAAACTTAAGTGTTGAGATTGGAATATTATAATATGAGTGGTTTTTATAAATATTTCCATTTGGGTATATTATAATGGTATTAGATCTATGTATCTTTCTAGCGTTTACAGGTTTATGTTGTAGAATTATATGTTGATAGAGCTACAAGGAACATAGAGTGGTGACAAATGCCCAGTGTTTTGTTCACAAGAGAAGAGGTGTTGATGCAAATATGGAATAGATAAATGATGTAATGAATCAATGAACCCACTGATCAAGAATTTCATGCTCAGGAAGTGAGATATAGGAGGGTATTAGGAGCAAGATTCTAGGTTGAAATGTCATTCCATGACTATTTCAAATTCAGGTAAAAGCGTAGACCTTGTAGATGTGGGAGACCATAGAATAATGAGTTGTAGAGGGAAGAGGGTAATTTGTCAATTCCTTATTTTGATGGTTCCAACAAGTATAGTGCATGTTTGTTGGTGAAAAAATTAGATAAATATTTTTAGCTTAACCCTATGTTAGGAATGGAAGCCATTGAGTATGCAACACTTCATTTAAATGGGGAGGCTCATAATTGGTGGTAATGTGGTTTGGTGACCTTGGGACATGGTTGTATCACATCTTATGCCAATTTCAAGTAAAGATTGATTTCTAGGTTTGATACATAGGATATGGAGTTTTTAGCATCTTCTAAAGATAGAGTTTAGAGAAAATCTTTCCCTTATAAGAAATATTTTCACAAGGAATTGCCCAAGGAAAAAAATGTGGATACAAAAGTGAGAAATGAGCTCAGACGGAAAAATCTTTGTTTCTCATGTAGGGAGCTTTGTGATCCTAAACATAGGTACCTTGAAGAAGGCAAGGTATATCACATTGAGGTTAATTCTAACATAGATGAAGAGGAGGATAATGGATACTCTAATCCAAATGAACATCATGTGAATGTAGAAGTCGCTCACCATGAAGAGAAGGAACAAGAATCAGAGTCATGTGATGCATCCACAAGTGAAGAGGAGTTGGGAAACATGTCTTTGGGGCCTATTGGAGTGACTAATGAGTTATTAAGGGAGATTATGTCTCCCATAATATGTTTGTGTAATGTGAAATTTCATCTTTGGGTGAGTGTCTTCAAGTTGAAATGGAGACAAGAGAGGAGTTGGTAGAACATGAGGATAAAGTTACAGATGAACCATGAGATATCTTGGTGATGGATAATGGTCTTTAAGTAGTGGATTTGATAGGATATAATATGATGATTGGAGATAGTTTCACCATGACTTGTACTAATAAAGTTCTATATCTGAGTATGAAACTAGGTGATTTTACAATGACTGAATATTTTCATGTAGTAGGCATTGGGGAGACCAATGTAATTTTGGGAGTTCAATGGTTAGAATCATTGTATAAGTACTCACAAAAAATTTAGACCACATAGTTATATTTCAAAGTGGATGAAAATAAATTTATCCCAAGAGGGATGAGAAATGTTGCATCCAGGATCATGGAAGCTAAGTGGATGGAGGTCCTAGATGGTGAGGTTACATGTGCATCACAATCATGTCATGTGGAAGTAGTTGTTACAATTTCTATGGAGAAAGTGTTTGTTATATAATCACTTAGTGTGTGGATCCTAGTTATTAATTATATCAAAGTATCATAATGGACTTGTGTTGGAGAAACTATATCATAATCAAGGTCAAGTATTGGGAGTTGTAATTTCCCACAACTGATTTGGGATCTTGGTATATGAAATCAGGAGGTGACCAAGTATTGTTTGAGGACAAGTAATATCTAAGAAGGGAGGACTGTAATATCCCCATTTTTATTATAAGATAATTATAAAAGACTATTAGCCTATTTTATTCCCATAGGTTAATATAATTGATATAAGGGAATAATTGTGGTCAAATCACTATTCATAGTACTATTCACTAGCATTATTAATTAGTACTATTCAAGTGTCACTATTTATGGTGGTGTGAAAATAAATGTAGCTAATGATTTTGTAGAATATGTGGCTTATGGATGATGTGGCATAGCCCACAGGGGAAATCACATGATATATTAGTCACATGGGAATGGATGGGTAGAATTTTTATGAAGGTCCATTAATTTGGCATGTGAAGTACTTTTGAATAGGTCAAAAGGTGTTGGGAGAGCACATAGTATAATGGGGCGTCAAATCACTATTCCTGATTGAAGTGGGGAACAAATTAGAAAGAGATTCCCACTACTTTTGGAAGCACATGGAAGATGGGAGACCAAGACAAAAAAGATACTGATCATGTGATCAACTTTTGACCATTCTCACAAGGGGACAAGCATCACAATATTTCTCACATGTGTGAGTGAGGAGGACATTTTGGAGTGATGTGGAGAAGTTAAAAGGAAGCATGTGTGCACTAAGGAAGTGGGAGACAAGATTCACTATTCCAGATTGGCTCAAATGTGTGAGTGGGATGTAGTTTTGGAGGCATGTACATGTGTAGTAAGATTTATCAAAAGTGGGGAATCCATTTTTGACCCTTGAACAATAATCCAAGCTAGTTACTATTCTTGAATAGTGAATCCACTATAAGGATGAAAACCCTTGGAGTGAAAAAATATTTGAGGATGAAAAACCTCTAAGGTTTGTTGGTTTTAGTGGTGAGAGATCCTCCCTGACTAGCTTTGGTGTTTCCATGCATAAACTACATTTATGATTTAAAGGATTCTATATGTAAGAAATTGTATGTAATATCCCTATATGTAATACACTTTTATATGTACTCTTCAATATTCTCATAACAATATAGTTGGTGATTATTATAAGTTTTAGACACTTCTATTGTATGGATGTGTTATTATACAAGTTATTTTAGAAAATTATATTAAATATCCTTAAAGGGATACTATAGTGGTATCAAAGCTTAAGTGTTGAGATTGGAATAGTCTAGTATGAGTGGTTTTTATCAATATTCCCATTTGGGGATATTACACTTTATATTGGGTCAATTGATCCAAAATGATGTATTATTGTTATTATTATTTTATTAGTAATTTAATTTGATATTTGAATAAATGCATTCGGGGCATGTTTCACTTTATGTGACACCCCCTTTTTAGTGAATTAGCATTAGACTAAAAATATGTTAGTAATTCATTAGTGAGTTGGTTTTTAGGGTGGTTTAACCCATTGGACCATTGAGTCCCCTTAGTAAACTTCTTGAAAGATCATAAAATCTTTCTTGAGGTAAATAAAATATATGGTTTACTATTGAATATATTGTTTTGTCTATATTTATGTTCATCATCCATTAATGGTCCTAATGATGGTATTTAGAGCCATGTGAGAGGATTGAAGACATAGTTACAAGCTTGAGGATTTAAAAAGTGAATAAGAGGGGAAGGAAAAAATGAAAAGAGGTATAAAGGTCTGATTTTAATCTCTAAATAATATGTTTTTACCTAAAAATCACCCCAATTCTCAATTTGTACAACCCATAAATTGTAAAAATTCATTTAAATGACCCCCAATAGTTCTTAATGGCATTTTAAGAATTTTTGCATGATGTTGTATGGCATTTTGATTAGTAAAATTTATATTTAATGCATTTTTATGGTCCCAAATGATATAGAGAAGTAACAATACAACATTTGAACTCTAAAAACTTAGAGAAATCCTTTTCTATGTTTTTGTGACCAATTATATGATGTTTAAATATATTTTTTGTTGATTATATAATTTTTTTAAGCATTTCATATGTTAAGCAATTTGTTTATTAATTTTATAGTGTGTTATGTCCAACACACCCCCTTTTCTCTAAAATGGGGGACCCCTTTAAGAAATTTACAAACTAGAGCTTCAAAGTCTTTCCTCTTATTCCCATCGATGATGCCTATTCAAGTCCTCAAAATATGCACCACCTTGATTCCTCCAAGTAGTAATATATTTATTTTTTTCCTTAATTTTTATTTAAAGTTAAGGAGTGTTTTTTCTTTTTATAAATCATGGTGTTAACATTTCAAGTTAATTTTCACTTAAATCTCCCAGAGTCTAGTTCCCTTCTCAAAGCAACAAACCCATTGTCCTCTATGGTAAATTGACAAATCTATATCTAAAAAGTAAGTTTTAATGTGTCACATTCCTTTTTTTCTTAGTCATTTTGTGAATTTCATATAGCCTAACTGAATTGGAAGCTTCCACATCATCATGAGTCAGAATAGCTAGTCCCCTAAATCTATTAGAGATCTACGATCCTGGGAGAGCCCAACTGAATGGGAAGCTACCATGTCATCATGATTTTAAAAGGTCAAAACCCTAGACCTATCAGATATGTTAGAGCTTGGATAAATGTGAAGTTACCATGTCATACTAAGTTAGAGAATATATTCACCTAGACTTGTCAAAGATGTCAAAACCTAGAAGAACCCATCCAAATGGGAAGCTATCACATCATCATGAGTCAGAATAGATAATCCCCAAAACCTATCAGAGATGTCAAATCCATGGAGAGCCAAGCTTAATGTAAATCTTCCACATCATCATGAGTCAAAAAGGCTAATCCCTTGAACTTGTTAGAGATTAAGAGCTTAGGAGAGTTTGGATAAATGGGAAGCTACCATATCATCTTGAATTAGAAAAACTAGTCCCCCAAGCCTATCAAAGATGTTAGAGCTTGGGAGAACCCCATTTAATGGGAAGGTGCCATGTCACATAGTATGTAGATATACTAGAAGATTAGAATAAATTATGAATGAGACTTAAAGGCTAATTAAGGTGTTATACATATCCCTAGGTGATATACCAACCAACTTAGCAAAATAACATGGAATATAAAACCATGCCTAGGTAAAAACTATTAATGTGAAGACCAATGAAAATATGCCATGTATTATAAAGTATGAGTTAGATGAAAAGCCTACCACATGGGGCATTAATAGAATAGGAAGCTGGACCTGATTGGATAGTTTTAAAACATCCCATTTCCATTGATATATCCATATGGTAGCAAAGGGTCATGGGATTTGAATTAAATTTTGGATTTATAAATAAAGGGAAAAAATACATCCACTAACTCAAAATTTAAATTCATGATAAGTGAGCTTCTAAATGCCATTAATGTAGGGGGATGTATGTGTGTGATTATAAAGCTTAAGAGAATCCCATTAATGATTACCATTGTTAACTGTAAAAAATATCTAACTCATTGCTTCTAATTCCACAAATCCCTTGCATACTACACTTGTTATGCTTAAATCTTCCTAAATTTCTCTTCCATCCTACTCCAATGGATGCTATATATTCAAACCTGAAGGTTGATCTTGAGTACTAAGACATCACCTTCCCTATTGGTTTAACCAAGTATAGGAACTACAATGATATATTTAAGGTAATTAAGTAGGTATTCAAGGATTCTACTAATGCTGATGATTAGATGGTTGAATATGAGGATGCCCTTAGGTCCTCTAAGAGGTTTAGGCTCCATATAACTACATTTAAACCAAAGGCATTTCCCTACACTGACCTATTAAGTGACATCCTCCATAAGGTTGTCCATGTGTAAGATGCTATTAACGAATGGGTATGATCACCCACTTCTCAGCACCAAGATGCTAATGTATCTATGAATGCCTTCAAATCATATTATTCCCTCCCAAACTTATCTTTCTTATATGATGCATCGACAATGTTTGTATGGATAAAGACATACCATATCTATGATGTCCTCTATGACTAGGTTGATAACCCTAACTCCAAGTGGGTTAATAGGGAAAAAATCAATGCTTACATAGTTCACACCCTCTAAGAGAAGATTTAAGTAGGCATGATCCTAATTAACTAGTTTTTTAAGGACCTAGACTACCAAAACATCAATGAGCTACATATGCCCCTTCTACATATGATCCTAACTCACTCAAGCATAAGAAGATTGATCAAAATTAAGTTGGTCCACATGATTTTAGATTCCTAAGCTAGGCTTGACTTCTACATGATGATCTACTTGTTAGATGAAATACATGGGATACTCTTGTTCAAGACTTTAGCTTTTCCTACATGGGTTCCTAGTATCATGACATCCATGTGGTATTTTATAAGTTGTATGGCCACCAATTCAATATCATGCTTGAGATGTCTATGACTAATTCTACTTGGTGGTGTACTAGGTAGTCAATGAGGCTCCAATGCCCCAGCTTACAAAATTAATCTAAGACTTTATCACAACCATTAGGGACTACTAGTTATAGAAAGATGATATAGTGATCTATATCACAAGATTTATCCAAGACCCCCTCCATTTACCATATTATCTCTTTGACTAATTAGTATAATAGGATATCACTTATCAATTGGTGAATAACATCTTTGAGTTATACATGTATCATTAAAATAATGTGTACCCATAGATCTTGATCACCATACGATACCACATCTATAATAACATCCCCTCGATAAAAAATATGGTAGTTGGGTAAGACTCTTTCACCCTGACAAAGTGAAGGATTTAGAAATAGGACCCCAAAAGGGTATTTCAAGCCCATTTATGTAATACTTAGCTTATCTCAACATCAACTATGGCCATAAAGCTAAAAATGATGATGAGATATATTTGAATGCCACTAATGACTAAGAGGTGTTATTCTAGATAACATCTAAGAAGAAGAAGGGGAAGAAGGCTCAATTAGGCCCCTCTATAACTCCAACTCTTAGTCAGTCTCTAGAGGACCTAAATCTAATAACTCTAGCCATCTCCTATAGAATCTTGTAGGGCATCCTTATACCTTATCCTTCTCAAGGTCTAGTTCTAGCTTCACTTCCACCAACAGTTCCATCTCCTCAAGATACAACTCTACCTCTTCCTCCTCCACTTGTTCCTCATACTCTACTTTCATCCCCTCTAACATTTCCAATAATAAGGTCACAATAGAGCCAACCTTAGACTACATGATGTCAAGTAGACCAAGCATAGCCTACTTAGTTATTGTCACCATATCCTCTAAGATTTGATGTATTCAAAATTATAAGAGCAAGCCCAAAATAAGGAACCTAGTAGGCATCCATCTAGGCTCCCCTACTCACACCTCTCTCATCTCTTTTCCCATCCACCCCTTCTTCTCACTACAGCCCAACTCCCAATTATGGTTCCCACTAGTTCAACTCTACCACCTCTATTTCCCATTTCTTCCTTTCCATCCTTTTCCCAAGCACCTTTGGCCTCAGCCATTCCAAGTGTCATATCTTCTTCATTCCCTTCTATTCCTCCCATATCACATCCTAGACTCCTCTTGGTACCTCCCTTGGGCATGCCTTTTATAGTGAGTATGACTACAACCTTTATAAATATACCACTTCCATAAGGGACCCTATTACTCCCCACTTTAATTATCTTGATGTTCCCCTCCATAGCTCTAAGTCTTCTACTATCCTCCCCTAATATCATAGCTAGACCATCCATCATAGTACCCAAAGCCAATCTAAGAAAGAGGTCAAAGAAGAAATATAAGGTGACCCATACTCCAAATTCAACCTAAAGTCCTTTTGCTCTAATTCCACCTCCTTTGTAGGTCTTAATAGCTCCTCCAGCCTTAATATAAATAGTTTGGTAATTAACTCCATGACCCCCTCTCTCCCTTACCCAAATCCCCCCTAGCCTCACCTTCAACTATCCTATCTCTACCTTATTGTTCCACGACCCAGTCTTAAGGGAAATTCCACCTCAGGTGAACCTCACTTAGTAACAATGATGAGCTCAAATTTTGCCATAGGCCTCCCCTTTTATTCTCCCTTATTTTACTCCCATGTTACCTCTACCTCCACTCCTTTCCTCTTTCACTCCTTCCATTTCCTCCATCTCCCCTCCACCTCATCCTTTCCCCTTCACCACCATTTTAGACACACCTCCTATATTCCATGCAACCCAATAAATGGCCTTGAGCTTACAAGAGTATGAAAAGTATGCTCATGTGGAGATTTGTCTAAGAAGGAAACTCAGTGATATGGAAGATGAATTAGGATCTATTTTCCCTCACCAAGGTGAGGAATACCATAGGGGAAGATAAGATGGATGAGGACCCACTATTCATCCTTGGAGATACCCACATCATGTTTGAAAAGCTCCTTGAGGACATGTAGAGACAAGTCCAGACTCTTGAATACTAAGTGAAGAGCATGTTCATATTTGGATTAATTGAGTAGGTCAAAGATTCCCTCCTACTACTTTTCTCAATACTTGGAAAGTAGTGGGGACTTAGGCTGAGACCAATGTAATTATATAATAGACTCATGACTACATGGGGAAGGTCATAAAAAATGATGGGAAGTGATAAAAACTAAAAATAGTGCTCAATAAGGGAATTTTATTAGAGCTCAACTAACCTCAGACTTGGGGTTATACCAAACTTATGTTGGGAACATGAGAGTAGAAATATAGGAGCGTCTAGCCTTGGCCTGCACTGCAATAGGACCCTTGGAAGAGGGAAATAATAAGATATTGACCTACTTCAAATAGGTCAATATCTTTGTGATATTCCACATGGATAGTACCTTACTCAACCAAGGGTAATTTAGAGTCTACTTGGTTTAATTCAACTATGTTATGAGGGAGAGAGTGGCCAAGGCTAACCAAGAAGGGGCTCAATCATGTTGGACCTATCAACTCAGTCCACTATGAGCATCAACCAAGTATCTAGAGTCCAAGACTTAATGGAATAAGCTTTCCAAATAACTCAAAAAACTAGCATCTCAAGTTGAGATGATCTTCAAGGATATCCTAATGAACATGACCAAGCAAGAAAAGGAGTTTGACCTCATTGTAGCTATGTTGGAAGTTGGGAGTACCTAGTCAAAGTAGTTAGAATTTAGTCCCTCTTAGTCACCTCCTCATGTCAACTAGTGGTCACCCATATATCTATTATAGGATTGTAGGGATTGTTTTGGTTTAAAATTTTAAATATGGTTATAACTATAATGAGTGGCCATCATGGCCTAGGATGGGATCTTCATAATTTTTGAATATGATCCTTAATCCTTATTTATTTAGAGAAGAGTCGTATTGTATTTGAAGGGTCAACCAAAATTTATTGAAAGTGATGTTGGATTATTTCCAAGATTTTATCTATGTCTCCATCAATATATACTATAAAAGTGGCCCAAAATAACTATTATAGAAACATTTCACTCTTTTAATGAATACCATCTTTATTTTTTGTAAGAGGGTCTCTTTTATGTTTGAATGATCATCAGTGCTAGGTTAAATAGAATAACACTTTGTTACTTTATGTATGTTGTGGTTATGATATGCATATCTATTATAATATTTGTGTGAGTTCTTTCATTTCCCTTTTGCTAGTGCTGATAATTTGTATGCCTAGTTACAAATTCTCATATAGTGTTTATGTGTTTTTGACAATAAACCATTAGTAATCATCATTACTAGGAACTCATATTGAAGGCATACTCCTAGTTCCATTTGACTCTCCCCACTATATGTTATTCAAGGTATAAATCTCATGAAATCCAATCTACTCTAGTATAACATGATAGAGTCACTTGGTTCAGTGACCCACACATTGAGTCTATTCTAAACCTAGAGGCTTTACTTTTCTATCTTACCCTTCCCTCTATTATGTGTTTGTTTAGTGGAATTGAAATACCCTTTCCCCTTGTGTTTGAGAAGAATAATTCCAACACTCAAGTATTCATAACCATCTTTAACCTATGTGAATTACAATGTATTTAACTTTTGGTGGTAATAGTGCATCTCTTAGAGATTATTCACAAAGAATATATTTGTGAAGTCTAGTACCCATAGTCATGCCCTAGGATGATCCCAAATCAATCCTAAAATTTAATATGAAATTATGTATTTGTCTACACCTACATTATTTGAACAATAACTAGCACTATAAGGAGGGACTCCAAATACTTCATGCTTGTTTTTTTATTTTAGCTCAATTTATAAATATGTTAAGTTTGGTTTGCTGGTAACAATGTGCTAACTATTGTTTGATTGTGAAACATCCTAGAGACTATTTCACATGTTAGCATGGATAGGTCTCATCAAGGTAGGTTCATAATTCCCCCCTACTTTTCCATATAAAACCTAGGTCTAATCAACCTAGAACTACCTTGATTCCTATCAATTCCTCTATGCAACCTATCCCAATTTCATAGCCCAAGGTGGCTTGGTTAGTTGGCTTAGAATTTAATGTCTAGGGATTCACCCATGATCTACTTAAGAACCCAAAAATGTATCTTCCTCATTTCACCCCTAGTGTGGTATGAACCTCATAGGAACACATAACCTCCTATAAGACTACCCTAAGACTCATAAATGTATAACATGAGGATGTGGCATGCAGGTTGTTCCATTTTACCTTGATGGATTCTAACTATTATCAGTTCCTAAACATTCTTGAATATTCTATACTAAGTTGAGACTATTTTAGTTTTAATTTCCTTACTCAATTTGCCTAATTAATAGAACCCAACTCCTTTACCATCAATTTTCTTGTATCAAAAGAGAGTCCAATCAGGCCATTATAAATTTCAATGTTAGGGTCCAAAATATGTATAATTGGGTGATCACACTTTACCAACCCAACCCTCAACTAGCACTTGAAATGTATAAGAATGTGTTGGACCCTTGGATGACCATGCTCCTAATAAGGGATGAAACTATAATTTACCTATGTTTAGCATATGTATGGGCTATAAAACTAGATAGGAAATTAAATCCCTAGGGCCACATAATGATCCCCACTCTTGACATGATACCATAGATGCATGCATTAAACTTCTTACCTAATGATCACCAAAATGTACTTATGCCTCATCTACTGTCTGTGATGCATAAAATCCTATTGGGCCATCCCACTCCAAATTAATAATTCAATTTTCTAAACATAGGGGTCCATATCTGATTCCCCATACTAAACATCAAGTGATGTTAACTATGACTAATAACACCTAGACCACACCTCATGAGTCCACTAAAATTGAGCTAGATGCCATTTAGTGGATGGTGTAAAAACTTAACAATTGTTTTTTAGGTCTAAAGAGATAGATGAGTAATCCAATGCCAAACACTCTAGCACAAATTTTACATATCAAAAACCAAATAGGAGATACAACTACCCTGATAGCCTACCAAAGACTTCACCTAAATGGCTCCCTAAGATCAATACCTTTGAGATAGAGTTATCTAACTAATGTTGAGTGCATAACATGGTAGCACATGGAGAGATAGACTATGTGAAGTTTGGTTATGATTTCTAGATTTTCTAAAAGGAAATGGAAGAATATGAGGTAGTCCACAATCACCCAAAATCCTCCAATTTGGGTAAAGCCCCTATTATTGATATGGTATTGGAAACCTTGGATTTACCTAGCCAAAAATAAAATGAGCCATAGGAAGGTATTAGTGATGTGCAATAATTTTAGCAATTTCAAAGTAACAACAATGTCCTTAGGAGTAGGCAACAACAATAACCCCTTACTACCTTAACACCCCTAAATAATGGTGCAACCCCACCAGACCAAAATGATAGTAATGATCCTTTGCCTCCAAGGCAAACTCTTTATGAACCCCACCAATACAAAGTAAAGGGGTTTATAACATAGTCAAGGATATGAATAATATCAAGGATAACATTACCTTTATGATCTTGCTAAATCACAAAGTAATAGGGTTTCCTATTAAATTATTTCACTCAAAAGATGACCCCATAGGCCCAGCTAAAATTGAAAGCAATACGCACCAATGTGATCATTCACAAGAATAATATAGAGGTTACCTTGTTCTTTTTGACCATTTGGTTGTTTGGTAAGAATATTCATAACTATTTAATAGATTATGTATCCTAGACTAATGTGATGCCAATAGGTATATGTGGAAAAATTAGTCTAGCCCCCATAAAATTAGATAAGGGAGTGGTCCAGTTGGAAAATTCATGGGTGAAAGTGATAGGTGAGATGATAAACATCCATATATAATTGGAATATTAGCCTAGGATTTAAAACTTTAGAGACATTCAAGTTTTTTATATCCTATAATCCTAAGACATGCTCCTTAATAGAGATTGGTCTAAAGCCCTGAATGGGTATATGGCCATAGATTTATCCCATATGTGGTTGTCATGGAGGAGATTAACCAACCAAATAAGAGTAGATAGGAAACCACACATCAAACATATGATCATAAAATACAATGGCATTAATGAGAAGATAAATCTAATTTCCTTAGACCTAGGCATCTACACACTAATCACCCAACCTCCAAAAAATTGAGTCAATCATAATCTAGGTTTGTTTGGCCTTTGATCTCTTTATGTAGACTAAGCTCAATCTAAACAAGATATTGGGTCTGATGTTTTACTTATATATCCCATAGGGAGGAAACATATAGCATCCTATAGGCTATAGTTTCTTTGCATGAATAACCTGGCAGAGTATGAAGCTCTAATCCTAGGATTATAATTTTCATTGAGACACAAGGCAAATTAACTAAGAGTATTAAGTAACTTTGGACTGGATATCAACTAGATCAAAACTAAGTTTCAATACAAACTATCATAACTTAGAATCTATAAGAACAGATCTTGGGATCTCATTAAAAGTCTAAACATATTTAATATCATCCTTATTCTCTGGAAGGAAAACCAAGTAGCAGACTCCCTAGCATTGGTGGTAGAAAACCTAACCCCTCTAGATGACATTCAACTAAAAATGTTATCTATGGAACTCATCAATTGTCCTTTTATCTTGTATAATGTGACTAAATTATAGGTCTTTGAATATGACTAGAAAATCATTTATTTACTTGGTAATGAGGGGATATTTGAGGCCCAAATCATAGATGAAAAGGATATAGACAATGCTAGAATTGAGTTGGATATGGATGGGATCCTAAACTTTCATGTGGACTAGATATGTAAGAGTATTATTTCATTGTAAATAGTGTTTGATGCATTAGACCAAAATTCTAGGTTAAAAGGCCTAAGTTTGAAGACCAAAAGTGTTGACCCATTAACCTCAGCCCTGTAGAGAATCTCCAAAAAGTTAATGTGGGTCTAGATTGGATGGACCATGAATTGGAGAAGTTATGGGGGTTACTACTAAGGTAAAAGGAAATGATTTCTTGGGCCTATGGATACATTAATGTATTTGACCTAAGATTAATTACTCCCACCATCCCCTTAAAACCTAACCAAAAACCCTTTAGACAAAGATATATAACCTAGTCCTAGTATGGAAGAAGAATGGTGAAATCTGCCTTTGAATGGATTTCTAAAAATTAAAATGAGCCTCAAAAAAGGAAAACTACCCATTTCCCTCGCTATATGAGTTGATCCAAAAGGTGAGAGGTTCTTCGATGATGTTCTTCTTAGATGGATTCTCAGGCTATAACTAGGTCCTACTCAACCCAGGAGATAGAACTAAGATTTATTTCACCACCAAGTGGGGCACAATTGCTTATAAATGGATTCCTTTTGGTTTAATCAATGCTAGTGCAACCTTTCAAAATGCATCACCTTTGAGGGCCTAATAGGTAAGTGCTTAATAATATATATGGATGACCTAATTGTGTTTTCTAAATATAGATCATATTATGTACACCACTTGGAAAGGGTATTTAAAATATGTAGAAGTTATGGAATCTCCTTAAACTCAAATAAGAACATGTTCATTATCATTGAAGGTAATCTTCTCAATCACAGTGTCATAAAATAAGGTATTGCTATCGACCCTAAAAGGGAAGATGTAATTTATAAACTACCCTTACCTAATATCAAGCAAAAACTAAAATCTTTCTTTACGAAAATCAACTTTGTGCATAAGTTTATTTCTAGATTTTTTGAAATAGTGAAGCCCTTGTATCCAATGTTAAAACATGATCATAAATAGGATTAGAACATGGAATCAAGGAAATCTATCAAATATTTTATCATGCAAGCCCCAATTTTCATCATTCCAGACTATAAGCAAGATTTCTATGTTTACCCTTTTTCTTTAAAGCACACCATTGTCTCTTGCCTCACCTAGAGGTTAGAAGGATAAGAACACCCCATGTATTTTATTAACACTAATCTTAAATATGTCAAGCTCTGGTATTATATACCATACAAGCATGCTTACAACTTGGGTAAGGTAGTGAATAAATTTAGGCATTACATCCTCTAGAACAAAGCGCATGGCATTATCCCAAACTTGGATATAAAGTAAATGTTGGGGAAAAATGAGCTAGATAAAAGGAGAGGCCAACGGATGATGAATTTTTAATATTATGACTTGTAAATCATGCCAACCAAATTGGTTATGGGATAAGGCCTCACCCATTTAATCATATAGATAGAACCAAGAATAATGTTACACTAGGTGGAAAAATAGAGGGTACAACATTCAGACTATTACATCCATATCATGCACTTCTTATTCTATTTAAATTAACCCTCGGTACTCAACCATACATAGAGAAGATCCATCTAATTGAAAGACATGCATTTTATGTTAAATAAAGGAGCTATCTTTAGAATAAACCATGACAAAATCTACTTTTCATGTGTATCACAAGAAAAAGCCAAGGAGATAAAGGTAAGTTTCCATGAAAATTTGGGAGATAACCATCCCAAAAAAAACACCATGTCTCAAAAAGTTCTCTGGGAAAGTTACTATTGGCACACATGATTTAGATATGTTCATACTCATGTTTATTTCTACTACCGATGCCAAACCTTTTATAAAAGAGAAACACATTCCATAATGTCACTAAAATTTTCTATAGAGTCTATGCCATTCACAAAATGGAGACTAGATTTCATAGGGGTTATTAACCCCAAATCATTAGTCAGTCATAATTTCATCTTTATGGGAACAAACTATTTCACTAGATTGTCTGTTGTGGTTACAACCAAAAGGATCACCACTACCAAAGTCATAATTTATGGATAATGCCATAGTCACCCATTTTGGGGTCCTCATTTATTTAGTATGTGATAATGTCCCCACATTCTAATCCACATAATTTATATAGTGGGCCTATGATAACATGATCACACTAAAGTTATCCTCCAATCACTACTTGTAAGGGAATGGATTGGTAGAATCCACCAACAAAAAATTAATTGATGCCATCAATAAATTAGCTAGAGAAAAGCTCAATAATGGCACTCATTACTAAAGTTTTCCTTATGAGTAGATTGCACCAGGTATAAACAAGTCCTCAAAATATCTCCTTTGCTTCTCATCTATGGATTGGAACTAATCTTTTGGTCACTCTCAAAATGCTAACATATAAGTTCATGCAACAATTCATGGAACTAGATGACAAAGTGAATTCTAGACTCCTAGACTTGATTCAGTTAGAAGAATCTTAGGATGAATCTCTATAATTATTTATTAAGCATCAAGACATATTAAAGAGGTGGTTTGATAAGAGGGAAAAGATCAAGACCTTAAAAATATCTGACTTGGTCCTAATGTAGGACAAAGGCCCATTAGAAAAAGGGCCAACATTCAAAATTCAATCCCTTCTAGATTGACCCATACCAAATAGATGAAATATTGGGCCAAAATACCTTTTGTCTCAAAGATCTTGAAGGAAATGACTTACCACTTCTAGTAAATGTAAAATTCTTAAAACACTATTTCTCAGTTGTCTCCTCCAATATAGTTTTTGAGTAGCTTGAAAGAAGGCAATGATGTATATACTAGATATATCTTCTTTAGTTGTGTGTGTTTTCATCATGTGTTTGTTTCTATTTTTTTGTGTGTTTTCCCTCTGGCCCCTTGTTTATTCAACATTATTCCTATGATACCTATCCCTTGTTAGTAACTACCTCAAGTGGTGGCCAAAACTCAAGAGGATTTTTGAGAAGTAAGAAAACCCAAGCTAAAGCCTTCAATCTAAGTAATTATGAGATTGTAAAAATGGAATTTTGACATCCTAGATCTGAGAGGCCAATGATTCTATGAGAAATAGGTGGATTTTAGAACAACCTACACCCCAAGATAGACACCAAGATACACTTAAAATAATGGCTCAAGAAGATACCAGATTATTTAAAGATGATCAAGGGATGGATGGCGATTCAGAACTTCCTCCTTATCCATCCACCCTTGGCTTGGTCTCAAACCCTCAATAGATAAGAAAAATAAATAATGATCTTTTCTTGAGAAGCTTAGAAAATAATAAAGAAAGCATGAAAAATTTAAAATCTAAGTCCACCTCGAAAGGGATATATAGGCAATCTCCAAAATAGACTTTCTTACATGGTTAGAAGTGGAACAAGGCCATGAAAATGACTAGAGGCATCACTATCAAGTCTATGGACACCTATATTGCATCATAGTAATGCCATAACCACCCTCCAAGCCATCAATCAAATACTACTCTAATGGAAGTTTGATAACCAATCTAGCCTTGATTATTCAAAGGTAATCCAAGAATAAATCATAAATTAAAATCTATTCTCACACATTTTGGTGGTCATCCATGGGGTGGAAGCTCGGTATTCTACTTGATATTATGAGAATTTAATGCCCCATCTTTTTTATGGATAATAAATACACCATATATAATCTCTATGTTGAGCATAGAAATAAGAAGAAACTAGTCAGGTTCTAAGTGCTTCTCATCATTTTCCATGCATAATTCACCATTTGTTGTGTCTAACACACCCCCTTTTCTATGAAATGGGAGATCCCTCTAAAAAATGTATGAACCATAGCTTCATTGTTCTTCCTCTTGTTCTTGTCAGTGATGCCCATTCAAATCCTCATAATATGCATTTCCTTAACTCCCCTAAGTAGTAACAAACCTCTTTTTTCTTAATTTATATTTAAATCTAATGAGTGTTTGATCTTTTTATAAATCATGGCACTAACATTTCATGTTGATTTTGAATTAAATCTCCTAGAGTCTAGTTCCCTTTAGGGAGAAACAAACCTATTATCCTCTGTAGCAAAATGAGAAATCTATATCTGACAAGTAAGTTTTAATGTTGCATTCCTTTTTTCTTACTTGGTCATTTTGTGAATTTTGTAGAGCCTAACCAAATGGGAAGCTTCCACATCATCACAAGTTAGAGTGGCTAGTCCCCTAGACGTCTCAGAGATGTCAGAGCCTAGGAGATCTTGACCAAATGGGAAGTTACCACATCATCATGAGTTAGAAATGTTAGTCCCCTAGACCTGTTAGAGATGTTAAATCCTAGGAGAGCTTGGAAGAATGGGAAGCTACCACATCATATTGAGTTAGAGTGGATTGTCCCCTAGACTTGTAAGATATGTCAAATCTTAGGAGAGCCCAGATAAATGGGAAGCTATCGTGTCATCATGAGTTAGAGTGACCAGTCCTCCAAACCTATCATAGATGTTAGAGCTTAGGAGAGAAAAACTAAATGATAAGTTGCCACATCATCATGAGTTAGAAAGGCTAGTCCCCCAGATGTATCAGAGATGTCAAATCCTAGGAAAACCTAGTTGAATGAAAATCTACCACATCATCTTGAGTTAGAAAGGCCAGTCCCCTAGACCTTTCAAAGATGTTATATATCAGGAAAGGCCAATCAAATGGGAAAGTGCCATGTCACCTAGTATGTAGATAAACTATTTGCCACCTAAGGCCCTAGGAAACTTAGAATGAAGTATAGATGAGAATAGAAGGCCAATTAAGTTGAGCCACATGTCCTCAAGTGACACATCACCCATCCTAGGGGAATAACATGAAGTATAAAACCATTCCTAGGTGATGACCATTAATGGGAGGACTAATGAACAAATGACACATATCAAAAATCAAGAGTTAGATGATAATAATCTAAGAGATGTGACCACATGCCTACCATGCATAGAATTAATAGAATGGGAAGCTAGATGTGATTAGATAGTTTTAAAACATCCCATCACCATTTCTATATCTAGTTGGTGGCATAGTATCATGGGCTCCAAATTTAATTCTAGATTTAGAAATAAAGGGAGAAAATCTAGCCACCAAATCAAATTCATAACAAGTGAGCTTCTAAACACCATTAATGTAAGGGGATGCATACATGAACTTATAAATCCTAAGAGAAGCCCATTAATGGTTAACATTGTTGATTATGAAAAAATTCTAACTCCTTGCTTTTAATTCCATAAAGCCCCTATATCCCATGCCTTATACACTTAAATCTCCTTAAATTACCCTTCCATCATATTCCAATGGCTACTAAATCTTCAAACTCAAAGGCCAAGCTTGAGTACCTAGACAACACACTCCCTACTAGTTTAAATAAGTATAGGCACTACAATGATATATTTAAGGTAATTGAGAAGGTCCCCAAGGATTATTCTAATGTTGAAAACTAGCTAGTTAAATATGAGGATACCTTTAAGTCTTATAAGAAGTGTGGATTACATAGAGCCATAGCCAAACTAGAGGCATTTTCATGTACTGGCCTATTGGGTGACATTTTCCATAAGGCTATCCAAATACAAGACATTGTAAATTATTGGGTATACTCACCCACCTCTTAGTACTAGATTATCGATATATCTAGGAATGCCTCCAAGGCATACTACTCCCTCTTGAACTTTTCTTTGTCATATGATGTAGTAGTAATGTCGATATGGATAACCACCTACCAGATATATGACATTCTCCATGATTGAGATAAGAACCCTAATTCAAAGTGGGTTAATAAGGATAAAATCAATGCTTACATACTTTGCACATTTTGAGAGGAGGTATGAGTAGGCATGATCTTATTGAACCATTTATTTAGGGACTTATATTGATAACAATTAATGAGTTGTGGGTGCCCCTTATGCATTTTATCCTAACTCACTTCAACATCTTGGACATAGGAGTCATGATCAAATTCAAGTTGGTCTATGCCATTATAGATGATCGAGTTGGAGGTGACTTCTACATGATGAGAAACTTGTTAGATGCAATCTATGAGATGTTCTCATTCAAGTCTTCATCTTTTCCTGCATGGGTTCTCAATGGCCTGATTGTCCACATGGTATTTTATAAATTGAATGGCCATGAATTCTAATATCATGTTCAAGATGTTTATGACCACCTCTCCTAGTGGTGTACTAGAAAATCAATGAAGCTCTGATGCCCTAACTCTCAAAGGCAATTTGGACTCTATCATACCCATCAAGTACTACTAGTTGTATAAATATGTCATAGTGATTTAGATCATGGGATTTCTCCAAGACCCCCTCTCCTTTCCATATTATGTCCCTAACCACTTATTATAATATCATATCACCTATCAATTGGTGAATGGTATATTTGGGTTCTACATGTAACATTCATATAAGGCATGCCATTAGTTCCTAATCACCATATGACACCATGTCTATAACAAATTCCAATCGATATAAAAAATGGTATCTAGGAGAGACTCCTTCACCATATAAAAGTGTAAGATTTAGTAATGGTACCCCAAAGGAGTGATTCAAGCCCATATGGCACGAGATCTATTTGAATTCTATCAATAACCAAGAGGTGTTATCTTGGATAGTATCCAAAAAAAATAAGAATGGGAATAAGGCTCAAGGAGGACCCTCTATATCTCTTAAAACTCTTTTTCAGGCCATGGAAGAACTGAATCTAATAGATTTAGCCATCTCTTAGAGAATATTGTAGGGTATCCTACCACCTTATCTTCCCTAAGATCTAGATTTAGATTTGACTCTACCTCCTCTAGTTGTTCCTTATGCTCCATATACACCCCCTTTAATAGTGAAAATAACTATGCCATGATAGAGTTGACCCTAAACTAACTGATGCTAAGCAGCCTAACCACAACCCACTCAGCTACCAAAAGCATAGCCTCTATGATTTGATTCAATTGGTAACTTAAGAAAAATATTGGAATGAGACACCTAATAGGTACCCATCCAAGTTCTCCCTCTCATTCCTCTATCTCCTCCCATTTCCCTTCCATCCCTGACTCCTATCTCATTCCAACTCCCATTTCTAATGCCCACTAGTTTGAATCTGCCCCCACTACGTCCTATTTCTTCCCTTCCATAATTTACCCATGTGCCTTTGGTGTAATCCCTTTAGAGTGTCCTAGATTCTTCATTCCCCTCCCATATCATAGCTTGGACTCCTCCCAGTGCCTCCCTTTGGCATGCCTTTAGCAGTGGACATGATTATATCCTTCAAAAGCATACCATTTCTAGTAGGGACCCTTTCATCCCACACTTAAGTTATCCTAGTGATCCCCTCTATAGCTCCAAGTCATCCTTTATTTTCCCCTATCATCGTAGTTAAACCATCCACCATATCCCCTAGATCTAACCCAAAAAAGAGGTCAAAGAAGAAACATAAGGTGACCCATACTCCAACTCTAGATCAAAGGTATTCTAATCTAATTACCCCTCCTTCATAGGTTTCAACATCTCCCATGGCCTTATTAGTAGTAGATAAATGATTATCTCCATGAAACCCTTTATCCCTTATCCAAGGCCCCACTAGCCTTGCCTTTAACCAGACCATCTCTTCCCTATTGTTCCTTAACCCATTCTCAAGGGAAATTTCACTTGAGGTGAACCTCACTCAGGAATAATGGAAAGCTAAAATTTTTGCATGGGCATCCCATTTATTTATCCCTCATTTCACTCCCATTCCCCCTTCACCTCTACTCATTTCTTGTTTTAAGCCTTCCACTTCCTCCATCTCCCCTCCACTGCATCCTTCATCTTTCACTTCCATTTCAGACAAACCTCCTACACCCCTTCAACCCAAGGAATGGTCCTAGGGTTGAAAGCACCATATATGGATGTCCATGGTGAGCCAGATATATAGTGGAGTTTTGAATGAGCCTTTAGGGGTATGAAAAGTATTCTCACATAGAGATTTTATACATGGAAAACTAGGTGATATGGTAGACCCATCAGGATATGTTTTCCTTCACCAAGGTGTAGATTACCACTAGGGAGGAGAATATGTCTGAGGACCCACTATCCATCCTTTGAGCTACCCATGACATGTTTTATAAGATACTCGAGGACATATAGATCTAATTATGTACTCTTGACACTCAAGTGAATAGTACATTCCTAGTTAGACTAATCAAGAAGGTCAAGGACACCCTCCTACTACTTTTCTTAATCCTTAGGAAAGTAGTGGGGACTCAAGCCTATATGGGGAATATCATGAAAATTGATGGGAAGTACCAAAAGCTACAAATAGTTGTTAACAAGTGAATATTCCCAAATCTCAAACTAATGCCAACCTTAGATTTGGGATTAAACCAAACTTATGCCAAGAACATGAGAGTAGAAATAAAGGAGTGGATATCCTTGGTCCAAAATATAATAAGACCCTTAGAAGAGGGTGAGATTAATATATTGACCTAATTCAAAGAGGTCAATATCTTTGTGTTATTCCACCTAAATGGCACCTTGCTTAACTAATGGGAATTCAGAGTTTACCTAGGTCTTTGAATAGGTTATGAAGGATAAAGTGGTGAAGGCTAAATATTAAGGGACCTGGGTATTTATGGACCTATCAACTCAATCCACTACAAGAATTAACCAAGTATCCAGAGTCCACACCTCAATTGAAGTAGCTTTCTAAATCTCCAAAAGACTGGCATCTCAGGCCAAGGTGATCTTCAAGGAGACCCTAATGAACTTGGCCAAGGTGGACAAGGAGTTTAACCTCATGTTAGCTATGTTGGAAGCTAGGAGTGCCTAGTCAAAGTATTTAGGATTTGGTCCCTCTTAGTCACCTCCTTGTATCAACTATTGGTCCCCCATAGATCTATTGTGGGATTCTAAGGATTATTTTGGTTCAAATTTTGAAATATGATTATAACTATAATGAGTGGGCATCATAGCCTAGGATTGGATCCTCATGTTTTTTGGAGGTGAGCCCTAATCCTTATCTATTTAAATAAGATCTTTATTATATTTTAATTTTTAACCAAAATTGTTAAGGTGTGGAGCTAAAAGCTTCACCAATGAGTGAATGCAAGGTTGCTGTATTTACACAATCACCGACATCGGTCAGGGATCGACTGGAGGCTGCCGACGTCAGTTATGGATCAGCTAACATTGGTCATGAGTAGATTGACAGGGACCGATGTCGGTCACTTGTACGTTCTAGAATTCTATTTTCGTGGGATGAATGGATTGTTTACATGATAAGTTGAACTATTGGTATTAAGTCCACGTTTCTATTTTTAGCAAGACTGATTTAGACCTTTGATTAAGAGGTGTATCTAACGATGGAGAATTCATAGCTCATGATCCCTAATTCTTTATAATAGGGATAGATCTTCATAGCTTGTATGATGTAGAAGACAATTCAAAGGCTGAATTGTGTTTGTAATTGTGAGAGAGAACTCGAGGGAAAGAGATCTGTACATATGAGAGGTGTGGAAGAAAGAGAGATTTCTTCAATTGTATTTCCTTTTGGAAGAGTTAAATACAAGTTTTCATTATTTCTTGTATCTCTTGTTCTTTGCTGATTCTAGTTTCTAGTTACTTATTACTTCTAATTAATTCCGTGTTTAGTTGCTTACACAACAGTAATCAATTGTTCTTGTTAATATCCTGACAAATCCACTACAAGAATTAACCAAGTATCCAAAGTCCACACCTCAATTGAAGTAGCTTTCTAAATCTCCAAAAGACTGGCATCTCAGGGCAAGGTGATCTTCAAGGAGACCCTAATGAACTTGGCCAAGGTGGACAAGGAGTTTAACCTCATGTTAGCTATGTTGGAAGCTAGGAGTGCCTAGTCAAAGTATTTAGGATTCGGTCCCTATTAGTCACCTCCTTGTATCAGCTATTGGTCCCCCATAGATCTATTGTGGGATTCTAGGGATTATTTTGGTTCAAATTTTGAAATATGATTATATCTATAATGAGTGGGCATCATAGCCTAGGATGGGATCCTCATGTCTTTTGGAGGTGAGCCCTAATCCTTATCGGTTTAAATAAGATCTTTATTATATTTTGATTTTTAACCAAAATTACCCAAAAGTGTTGTCAAATTATTGTCAAGATTTTGCCTACATTTCTTACATCAATCTAGACTATAAAAGTGGTCCAGATCAATTATTATAGAGGCATTTCACTCTTTTAACGAATATGATCTCTATTTTATCCAAGAGGGTCTCTTTTGTGTTTCAATTTTATTTCATATTCATGTTTTAATGATCATCAATTCTAGGTTAATTAGATCAACACTTTGTTACTTTATTTATGTTTTGGTTATGATGTGCTTAGCTATTATAATCTTTGTGTGAGTTATTTTGTTTCCCTTTTGGTAGTACTAATAATTGGTGTGCCTAGATACAAATTCTCATATGACATTTATGTGTTTTCAATATTAAACCCCTAGTACTCACTATTAGTAGGAACTCACATTGAAGGCATACTCCCAGTTCTCTCAGACTCTTTCCATTGTATGTTCTTCAAGGTAGAACTCTAGTGAAAATCGATCTATAATGGTATAACTGTGATAGAGTCACTTGGTTCAACAACACACATATTAATTTCATTTTAAAATTGGAGGCTTTCCTTTTCTACCTTACCCTTCCCTCTCTTTGTGTTTGTTTAGTGGAATTGAAATACCTTTTTCCCTTGTGTCTACGAAGAATAAGTCAAAAACTCAAGTATTCATAACCATCCTTAACCTGTGTGATGTATAGTATATTGAAATTTTGGTGATAATAGTGCATTTCTTGGAGACTATTCACATAGACTCTATTTGTAAATTCTAATATCTATAGTCATGCCTTGGGCTGATCCTACATCAGTCCTAAAATGGAGGACAAAATTCTTTAGTTATCCCCATATTCCCCTTATCAATAAATGCCCAATCTCATTTGTGTATCATGATAAGGAGAAGATTGGAGTGAACAACACAATGTTTAAATCAATATTATGGTGTGCCAAGTAGAGGTATGACACAATAAATATGTTTTATTATTATATTTTATTTTTCAAACATTGTTATGTTAATGTGGACCCAAAAGAGACAAGTGAAATTTTCACATGCAAGTGATTAAGTTGAGTGAATCAAATTTACATGCACGTATTTTTTTAATTTTCAAAATTAGGTAACTACATATTATATGGAATATTCTCTCTTTATATTTCATAATAGCTTATAGTGGAGTTGGTTATGTATTTTTTTTAAGTCACATGCAAAGGAAAGATCTAAGGTTAAAAACCTAACAAATCATATTTTTGGTCAAACTTTATTATTGACCCAAATTAGTTATTTAAGAAAGAATTTAGAATATTCTATTTTCAAAATCTTAGTAAAGAGAAAAGAAGTGAGAAAGTGTGGTTTTATAGATATAAGGGTGTAATTTGTGTGACTTTTACAATTTGAGACTTTTTGTGACTTTTACATATAAAGTTCAATAGGTCCTAGGATCTAAATTATTATATTATGAATCTAAAAGAGGGTAATACAAAGCCCCAAGTAACATTCTCATTCTTCAGAGCTATCATATTTCCACAATCCATGAGTTAAAATTGCAAGGGTTTTTGGATAAAATTATGTAGGAGTTTTTAATCAAAGCTTCAGTTCACACTCCAAGAACCATCATCAAGATGACAAAAAATGAAATGTTAAGTTTGCAGACTTTGATATTCCTTTATAGATATTACCAAAGTTTGAAAACTTAATATGTCATTTCTATCAACTTGAGATGGATCATAGAGTCTAAACTGAAATGTCAATTGAAAAAATCTTACACATTTTTATCTATAAACCCGTACAATTTTATTCTCATTATTATTTTTTTTAAATTGTGTGTGATTATGGCTAAAATTGTAAGCCTTATTTATGAAACAATGTGACTAACTCCTAAAAATTATGAGAATAACATGAATATGGACTACACCTTGGTTTTTTAATGACTTATGGGAACTAGTTGATAGCCAACCCAAACCTCTTACTAAAGAGGCTAAACTAGTTGAATTTCAAAAATGTGCTAAATGTGCACTACATTATTAAAATGATCACGTTATGTGAAAGTTAGCATTCACATTGAATGTAAAGTTTACACTTATAAAGAATGGAAAGTATTTAAAGATATGTATGATAAAAAAAACCTACATATAAGAAAATTGATCTTCTCATGCAGATATTTAATAATAAACTAAAAAATTATGAAGATTTCTCTTAATACATCTCAAGAATGAAAACTTTAGTTCAAGAGTATTGTACTATAGGTATAAATTTTGATGATGATGATATGCTCATTTTAATCAATCTGAATGGACTCAATTATAACTATATAAAAATTTTAGAAATATTTTAGCTTAGTGATAAGTTAAATAATGAAACATTTAACTCCTTTTGCAAATCACACACTCAACATGAGTGAAAATTCACAAAGAATAAAATTCATCCTATATAAGATGCATACTTCAAAAAAATACGAAAAAACTAGATGCAAAAAGGACATGAACAAAGAAATTTTCAAAACCATTCTCCTAAACATTCTCTAAGACATTCTCCAAGACATTCTCCAAAGCATTCTCATTAGTATTATTCATGACATTCTCTAGAGTCATTAAAAAATAGATATCGACATAAGCATTCTTCTAGGTCTAGTGGTTGTTTAAGTGATTCATCATCTTCTAGTTCTCACAAACATAGGAAAGAGCCAAGATGGTATATGTTAAAACCCTACTAGGTTCCAAGGATAAAACTATGTACTATTTTTAAGAATATCAAAATATATTTTGATACAATATTATAATTTATACATTATTTAGGTTTTAATTTAATATTTAAAATATAAAGATAAATAAACACAAAATTTAAAATAATCTACTAATTGAGTAATGATTCATTTTAGCCACCAAATAAGGTCCCAATAGTGCAGATACCATAAGATTATAAAATTAGTCATGGGTGTAAATAGAAGGTACAACCCTTCAATAAACACATTCCAAAAACAATAACAAAAATAGATAACCACTAATATTCAATAATCATGGTAAATCATATATGTATAATTTATTATAGCCTCTAATAAATGTCTCAGATAGTACATAAAGTTAAAATACAAAAATACAATGAGGCTTCATAAGATACATCATAAATTTATAAAATAGTTGTGAGTATACATCTATAATGGTTAATTTTCTATAGAGAGGGATAGCACCATCTAGGTTTTTTTCCTCCAACCACAAACAATGGGTCTCTCACACACCTCCCCACTAGGAGTAGCCCTTACCTTCATGAATGGATACATAATGGCAATGCAGACATCAAGAACTCAACCAAAACAATGTGTAGTATAGTCACTATTACATGTTGTAGTCATACAAACCATGTAATATATCCTCTATTTATTATGACATCATACACACATGAAAACTATAAAGTATAGTGGATAGATAATGTATATATCTATAACATTACTATGGCCAAAAAAATTATTATATTTTTTAGACTTACTATGAAACTGATTTAAATCCACACGCAATCATACTCTCTTATAAACCAACTCAATATCCTTCATGTGAACTGATGATGGGTGATTTTATGCAAGGCCTCCAACCTAATAACACCCATCATCCCTTAAGATGAAAGATGACATAATTGTACAACTCAAAAAAAAGAGTGTCATAATCATTGAATTTTCATCCTCATACAATCTAAATAACTATATCATATTAGCATGATTTACAAAGTTTTTTTAATAAAATAATTAAATACAAAATACATTCATGGTAAAGGACACAATTCCCAATAAAAATACATCTAAAGAATGCATCACAATATTTTAAAACATTTATAAAATTTGTAATACTAATATTAATCTAGTTCTAAACTAGCATTCACAAACATATCTATGTTCTAAACATATTGACCTCATCACAAGTTTATTCCCTTTATACCACAATGGTTCAATTACATAATAGTTAAAATGAAACCAAAAGGACTGATTCTTAACAATAATTAAATCATAGTTTCATAATATCCAAACTAGAATAAGGTTATTTATTCATTTATTATCTCTTACTCAGATAAATCCAATTAGAATATTATATCATAACTCATTATATCTAATTCATATCCCTACTATTGAACAAGACATAGACGTTTTTTTAAACTATAAATCATATGACTTTAACCATGATTATTTATTAAATCTAAGTCCCTAAGAAATTTTTAACATTTCCTAATGCATTATTTAAAAACTTAAATCACTTTAAATATGATCTAAATAGATTACAAATATATATATAATCAACCCTAGGCATTTTCATCACTCAATAACATTGCATTAAGCATTACTAGCTTGATTATCTTTTAAATGACTACATAAAGGATTATAATCTTATTATCCCATTACAACCTCAATTGCATCATATAGGATTACATAAAATTAAAAATATTATTATTTAGATAAATTTCCTCTAGGTTTATTTATACATCAAGCATTCTCTATATGTGTGTCATATGTCATTTAACACAAGGTTGATTTCCTTGAACCCTTGATAGAACCTACTGTAGAAACTTAAAATTGGACACTTTGTGTTGATTTTAATCACCCATATTTTTCTCTAATTCTAATTCATCATCACTACTCATGGTTTAATATTCACATCTTTATCAAGTTAATCAATCTAAATTAATTAACTAATCCTTAATCAAAAATTCCATGGGTTTTGAATATTCACAATTTTTATAAATCCAAAAATCTAATTATTCTTACCTCATGAGGACATCTTCTATTTCATTTCCCTTTCAAAATTTCAAATATTCCCTAGGCCCTGTCTATCCCCTATCATTATAATTTTATAATATTATCTTCCTCATCTTTCCAATTTAAAAATCCACCTCATTTTCCACTTAATTCCATTTACCAATTTTGTATTATATCTTCCTCCCAATAGAATTTTATATTCATTTGTGAATCCTACATGACCTCCACTCCAATTTTTAATTCAAGATTCCCATTTTGAATTAAAATTATATTTTATTCTCATCCCTTGATTCTCATCTCAAGATGGATGGTTCAAATTCATTTCAAAACTCTATAAATTAGAGGTTATTCCTCCATTTTAGACAAGCTTCTCTATCATAATCTTACTATGCCAAAATTCCTCTAGTAAGATATAATATTTGCAAGGTTATTATGCCAAAATAGCCTTAGAATATTCTATCAATTTCCAAATCAATCCAAAGTCACAAAAATCAAGGTGAATAATGAGATAAGCTTCCCACAAGGACCTAGCATTTCCAAAGACTTATAGATTCATAATCAAAGCTCAACATTACAAATCAATTTTCAAGCAAATCTTCTAAGGAAATAATGAAAAAAATGGCTAGTAACATGGCTACATTTTTTAATTGGTTCACTAATTTTATCTAAAATTTGGGGATGCATATATGGTTTATCTCAATGCTCTCCAAATTTCATGACAATTCGATTTGTATTTTATGAGATGTGGTCATTTTTCTGACTGTTTATGTTCACTTGTTTATTTCATTTGGTTGTTTTATATCTTGTAGGTTTATTTTACACACACACACACACACATTAAAACTTGTAGGTATTTAGTGTTTGTAAGCTTTCCAATGTTCTTATTTTTTAGGTTTTGATTTTCCAATATTGTCCAAATCAAACAAAAAAACTACTAATTGGTTTGACGTAGCACCTTGGCCAAAGAAATGGCATTTTGAGTCAAACAAATCAATTTCTATCTCACATTGTAATTTGTCCACTAAAACAAATCAACACTTAAATTTGAGTTTTTTTTTTTTTTTTTAAAAATCTTGTTCATTTCAAATTTATTTACTTCCTTTCAAGTTTTGTTTGTTTCTTAATTGTTTTGTAAGGCATTTTGTGCATATGCTCTCCACTTTTTAGGTGACTCATAAATGTAAAGTGTCAAGTCATTTTATCCCAATTATTCATTAGTATAATTGATACCTTCTATGTTTTTATTTAAGGATTTAAACTTGGGATTTCATCACCTTATTGTAAGCCTCATAAGGTGTAGTGACTGAGAATTTATACCCCAACTTACATACCAACCCTGTACATCCAATGGGGTATACAAATGGAAGACAATTGTCATTAGGGCCAAGTGTGATTCCCTAAGGAGAATCTCATGAAGGTAAGGGGTAACCCTACACCAATACATTAGACATAATTTATTGGTGTCATTATTACCCCTTCATTTAACCAACTTATGTTGGTGTCAGTTCTTACCAGGGTAGTGTCTAAAGCTATCTGTAGTAAGGCACTTAGTGATTTCAGATTAACATTACTATTTTGTGCGGTTTTGATGTTATTATGCTAATATATTTCTATTTATAACTCCTAAACTCATGCTAAAAGGAAATAGTCATGTAGAAAATATAAACAAACCAATCTAAACTTAATTGAATAATCTAGAAATGATCACACATTGCTATAAAAATCACCTAAACTAGATTCAAATTCACACTTGAAGAATAAAAGTAATTTTAAATCACACTTTTAGAATCAAAATTATGATAATGAAAATAATTAAATGCTTACATTGAAAGTAACACATCAACCACTCAATCTATCCTACAGGTTATCAATCTTAACTATGCAAACATATGTTGGGGATCAACCAACAATATGATTACACTTATGAAAGCAATAAATAGTGGAATTAAATCAGATAGATAAGTAACTAGAATCAAATAATAGCAAAGAACAAGAGATACAATAAACCACCCTGAAAACTTGTATTAAACTCTTTACAAAAGGAATACAATTGAAGAAACTTCTTTCTTCCACACCTCTCTCAGATGCACAAGATCTCTCTCTAGATCTCTATTCCTCAAGAGCTCTCTCTCTCAAGTACAATCAACTCCAATAACCTGGATTGATGCAACTCTGTACTATTCTTCAACATTCACATACAATGAACTACTACAATAATCACACTAAGCTAAGAAGATCTAATTCTACATATAGAATTAGGAAACTTGAGCATGCACTTACAACCAATAGTTAAGCCTCTTGAACAAGGGCTCTAAAAACAATCTTACTAATAATAGAAATGCGAACTTAAGACTAAGACTTAAACTCATCATGTAAACACTCACTTCTGTCCTCAGAAATAGCATTCTGGACGCATAGGTAACTGATGCTAGTTCCTACCTACTTGCCTGTGACCGACATCAGTCGATCATCTACAGACGCCAGCGTCTCTTCAACTACATTGGACCAATGTTAGTCGCTCTTGACCGATGCCGGTGATTGTGTAAACCTACAACTTTGGTAATGCGCTCATATGTGAAGCTTTTAGGCTCCACACCTTAACAATCTCCCACTTGGAGATAAACAGCTACACTAGTACCTGTACAGCAACATCTTCTAGCTCCTCCATCTTCAACTCAATCATGAAGACCAATAGAAGTTGAATGAAGATTTAACTTCTCCTTTGTAACCGGCTTGGTTAACATATCAGCAGGATTCCTATTTGTATGGATCTTCTCCAACTTCAAATCACCATCTTCCAATACCTGTCGTATGAAGTGGTACCTTAGCTGTATGTGCTTGGTTCTTGAATGAAAAGCTGAATTCTTAGCCAAATGGATTACACTCTGACTATCACTATACAATCTACAACTCCCATGCTCCCTTCTAAGATCTTCCATGAATCATGTCATCCATATCATCTCTTTGCTAGCTTTTATGGCTGTAATATACTCTACTTCTGTAGTTGACAAGGCAACAACCTTCTGCAACTTAGATATCCAGCTAACCGCCGTTCCACCTACAGTGAAAACATAACCTGTAGTGCTCCTCCTACCATCCAAATCACCTGCCATATTTGAATCTACATAACCATGTAGAGAAGTATCTGAACATCCATAGCACAAGTGCCAACTGTTGGTTCGTCTCAAATATCTAAGGATCCACTGAACTGCTTTCCAATGTTCCTTACCTAGATTGGCCATATACTTACTTACAACTCCCACTGCTTGGGCAATATCCGGTCTAGTACACACCATTGCATACATCAAACTCCCTACTGTGGAAGAATATGGAACCTTACTCATGTACTCTACCTCATCATGTGAATTAGGACATTGTTCTTTACTCAATTTAAAATGTCCAGCCAAAAGAGTGCTTACCGGTTTGGCATCCTGCATATTGAACCATTTCAACACCTTGTCCACATAATCCTCTTGAGACAATATCAACCTGTGATTTTTCTTGTCTCTCTTAATGCTCATGCCAAGGATTTTCTTTATTGCTCCCAAATCCTTCATAGCAAACGTTTGAGCTAATTTCACCTTAAGCTCAGAGATATCTTGCATGTGTGATCCTGCAACTAGCATATCATCTACATACAACAATAGAATAATATATCTACTATTATCCAATTTCTTAAAATACACACAATGGTCAGATTGACACCTACTGTAGCCATGCTCAGTCATAAACCTGTCAAATTTCAAATACCACTGTCTAGGAGCTTGCTTGAGGCCATACAAGCTTTTCTTCAATTTGCACACTAACTTCTCCTTACCTTTGACCTCAAATCCTTCCAGCTGTTCCATATAAATTTCCTCATCCAAATCTCCATGAAGAAACGCTGTCTTAACATCTAGCTGCTCAAGATGCAAATCCTCAATAGTAACCAAAGACAATACAATCCGTATAGAAGTCATTTTAACAATAGGAGAAAAAATCTCACCAAAATCAATACCTGGCTTTTGTGCAAATCCTTTCACTACCAATCTGGCCTTATATCTCATCTGTCCATTCTCACCTTTTTTCAACCTGTAGGTCCAGATGTTCTTCAGTGTCCTCTTACCAGCTGGCAACTCAACCAAATCCCATGTTTGGTTCTCTCTTAAGAACTCCATCTCCTCAACCATGCCACGCTCCCACTGACTCTTGGACTCCACCTGTATTGCTTCTTCAAAACTTTCTAGTTCTCCACCATCAGTTAGTAATAAATAGTATAATGAAGGAGAATATCTAATTGGAGGCTTACTTACCCTTTCTGACCTCCTGATGGGTGTCTGAGACTCGTTCACAACACGCTGTCCACCCAAATTCTCTGACAGTGACCGGCCTCGATCACCTCCAGACCTACTACTGGACAACGCCGGTTCTGCCTAACCGACGCCGATGCCTGTCCTGCTGACATTGGTCTCTGTATGACTGACATTAGTTTCTGTTCTGTCGATGCCAGTTCCTATCCTGCCGATGTCGGTCTCTATTTTTTCCTGCTAGTGATTATTTCTTTTTCCCGCGAGCTCATTTTGGATCGTCACCTCATCCAATTCACTATTTCTCTGCCCAGATTGATTCAGCTTCTTCAGCTAATCACTATACATCACTTTTTCATTGAAAACAATGTCACAGCTCCTAATTATCTTATTTGTTCCTAGATTCCAAAATCTGAAACCAAAATCATCTGAGCCATAGCCAATAAATGTGCACCTCATAGACTTAGCATCCAGCTTCTTTCTATTTTCCTTATCTATGTGCACAAAGGCTTCACAACCAAAAACTTTGAGAAAAGAGAGATCTACCTTTTTACCTATCCAAGCCTCTTCTGAAATTCCACCATCCAAAGCTGTAGAGGGTCCTTTGTTAATTAGGTACACTGCAGTGTCAACAGCTTCTGCCCAAAACTCTAAAGGCAAACCAACATGCAATCTCATACATCTTGCACGCTCCATGATTGTTCTGTTTATCCTTTCAGCAATTCCATTCTACTGAGGTGTCCTTGGAACCATCCTTTGCCTATGGATTCCATGCATGTAACAATACTAGTTGAACTTATAACTGCAGAACTCTCCACCATTGTCAGATCTCAGGCACTTTCATCTTTTGCCTATTTCATTCTCAACCATAGCTTTCCAAATCTTAAAGGTCTCAAATACATCAAATTTCTTCTTAATACAGTAGATCCATACCTTTCTTGTAGCATCATCTATGAACGAAACATAGTACTATGATCCTCCAATAGAAGCTACTTGAGCCGGTCCCCACACGTCTGTGTGAACAAGCTGCAACTTATGCTTCTTCTTTATAGACCCAGTCTTGAGAAAACTAACCCTTTTCTATTTTCCAAATACACAGTGCTCACAAAATTCTAGATCCATGCTTTTCAAATCTGAAAGCTTACATTTAGACTTAAGAATTGACATCCCCTTCTCGCTCATGTGGCCAAGCCTTGAGTGCCACAATTTTGCATCCACATCTGAAGTAGATAATACAAAAGGAGAATTGTTAGTAACACAATTACACAAATAGAGAGTACCTACTCTCTTACCTCTGGCCATAACAAGTGCACCCTTGGTCACCTTCCAAGATTCCGCTGTGAGAGTTACTGTATAACCCTCATCCCCTAACTTTCCTGCAGAAATCAAATTTCTCTTCAAGCTAGGAACATGCATAACTTCTCTCAACACCCATGTGTTGCCATTTTGCATTTTCAGCTGCACTTTACCTTTGCCAATAATTTTACAGGGTTCATCATCCCCTAGATATACTATTCCAAAATCTCCATGGATATAGTCACAAAAATATTCCTTATTAGGGGTAGCATGAAAAGATGCACCAAAAGCTAACACCCAAGATTCTATATTATTATGAAAAGAGAATATTAAAGCATCCTGTGCAATACCTGCAACCTTTTCTTCTTATTTTCCTTCGTGCTGATTGTCCTCCTTAGGCTTTGACCAGCAATCTCTACTTATGTGCCCCATCTTTCCACAATTCCAGCATTGTGGCTTCCTGCCATTTCTGGATTTGGATCTCCTTTCCCCTTAGACTTGGATCTTGATCTCCCTTTCTTGCTCTTCTCTTTTTGCCTTCCCCTGCTCTCAAAACTTAAAGCGTTCCCAGATGTCTCTTCTGTGCTTTTCCTACGAATTTCCTCATTCAAGATAACACTAACAACATCCTCTACTTTTAAAATATTTGATGTAGATGCAGTATTGCTAACTACCATTACTAAGCTATGCCAGCTTTCAGGCAAAGAACATAATATTAAAAGAGCTTTTATTTCATCATAAAATACAATTTTGATTGAACTTAATTGATTTACAATACCATGGAAATCATTCAGGTGATTAGATACAGATCCACCTTTCTGCATATGCAAATTAAATAGCTGCTTCATAAGATATACCTTATTAGAAGCTGAGGGTTTTTCGTACAAATTTGCTAGAGTAGTCATCAACTCTACCATTCTTTTTACATGTGATAAATTAGATATCACAGTAGATGCTAGACTCAGTATTATAGACCCCAAAGCCTTTCTGTCAAGAACTTCCCATTCTTCATCCTCCATGTCTGTGGGCTTCTTTGCAATCCCACCTAACGGTAAGTATAGATCCTTCTGATATAGATAGTCCTCTATCTACATTCTCCAATGTTGATAGTTTTTGCCATTGAACTTCTCCATTCTCAATTTACTTTCATCTGCCATTGCTTCTCCCACTCAAACAGAAATCCCTGCAGAAACTCCTATGAGCAGCCTATAATCAATACACACTACACATATCTGAACCACCTGTTAGTGAATCTGAGCTTTGATACCAATTATTAGATATCAAACTCTAAACATACAACCAAGGCTCTGATACCACTTGATGGGGATCAACCAACAATATGATTACACTTATGAAAGTAATAAACCGCATAATTAAATCAGATAGATAAGTAACTAGAATCAGATAATAGCAAAGAACAAGAGATACAAGAAACCACCCTGAAAACTTGTATTAAACTCTTTACAAAAGGAATACAATTGAATAAACTTATTTCTTCCACACCTCTCTCAGATGCACAAGATCTCTCTCTAGATCTCTATTCCTCAAGAGCTCTCTCTCTCAAGTATAATCAACTCTAACAACCTGGATTGATGCAACTCTGTACTGTTCTTCAACATTCACATACAATGAACTACTACAATAATCATACTAAGCTAAGAAGATCTAATTCTACATATAGAATTAGGAAACTTGAGCATGCACTTAAAACCAACAGTTAAGCCTCTTGAACAAGGGCTCTAAAAACAATCTTACTAATAATAGAAACGCAAACTTAAGACTAAGACTTAAACTCATCATGCAAACACTCGCTTTTGTCCTCAAAAATAGCATTCTGGACGCACAGGTAATCGACGCCGGTTTTTGCCTGCTTGCCTGTGACAGACGTCGGCCGATCATCTGCCGACACCGGCGTCTCTTCAACTGCACTGGACCAACGTCGGTCACTCCTGACCGACGCCGGTGACTGTGTAAACCTGCAACTTTGGTAATGCACTCATATGTGAAAATTTTAGGCTCCACACCTTAACACCATATATATATATATATATATATATATATATATATATATATATATATATATATTGAAATAAACAAGAATTAACTTATAAATACCAAAATAAATATCTTGTATCCTTAAGGAGTGGGCCCTTGCTCACCCTCAGATTTAGGTTTGAATCAACTCAGATCTAAGAAATTCTTCAACACATGAATTGATAAAAAAAACTACTGTAATGCTCTTGTATTTCAATATCCAAAATTACAATATCTCTATATTTATGCATATATGTTACAGATCAAATCATGGATATATCTATTTATTCTATGCAAATAAACTATTTATCCCTATATTCTAGGTAACAACTTGATTGATTTGAAATAGGAAGATATTCTAGAGAGATTGGGAGATATAACTAGAATAGAAGGTTGTTGTAATGAGATATTTAAGGAATCAAAAGATCCATATCATATAACAATTTCCAAGCCTAACTATACTCAGTAACCAAATTCATACATATATAATATTCATATCTTTTATCTTTAGCATTGCAACCTAGAATAACAACTTCCAAAAATGGAAGACTAAACAAAAATATAAAACTATTTATATACATGCACATAAATAGAAATGTCAAAAGGAGTCTTCCATATTGTCATGAATAAGGTGGAGAATATAGTTGAACCCTTTGGAGCATTTTATGATCAATTATGTAGCAAACTAGGTCAATCTATAATAAAACTAATGAAATTCGTAGCTTACTGTCAAAATTTGTAGATGCTTGATGAAATCTATAGCTGACTAGTGAAATTTATAGCGAGCTTCAAAAAATTTAGTTGGGTCTCAGATGATTGGTTCTTTGTCTTGGATCATCCTTATCTTTAATAAATATTATCAAAACTCATATTAATGCTACTATTACCTATACATATCAAAATCTGAAGCCTAAAACATGCAAGTGGTCAAAACATAATGCAAACAAGATAGACTTAGACTTTACATGAATTTTTATAGATAAAAGCATCTATTTCCTACCTTATGCTAGTTAAAAATATAAATATTACATACAATGCTCAACCATTTGACATATTTATGGTCATACAATATAACAATAACAAGTCATTTTATGGACTCATCATCTCCCCCACACCTTACCTTTTACAAGTCCCTTTTGCAAACTAGTATCCTCAATCTTCATAGTTATGAATTATATTTTCTAGCTTAAGACTCAATTCATAGATGGAATACAGATCCTAAAGTATCCTCTAATGATGAAGAGTGATGCCCATATCCTTTTCACAAGGTGGAGCCAAATTGCAAACTTTTCCTCATGTTGAGGTCTTGCATTATTGCATGGGCACATAGAGGAAAGTAGTAAGGGAGGTCCAAACCTCATCCCTATCCATGGATTCCTTCCATCCCCTTGTAGAACATCTAAAATTATCTACATAATCACTTTATCCCTTCTAAGATACCATTGAATAGTAGAGGGTGACAACACTTCTCTTTGTCTTAAGGGAATTAGTAACATATATTAGTGTTATCTACAAATAACCACTACATCATCAAAATTATGATGAAAAAATAATTCAAAACTAAGAAGGCCATCCTATAAGGTAGAAAGATAATGATTATGAACTCTAGGCTATTGATAAAAACTATGAAATTTTTCTAATATATATTGTGCATCACTAAATTGAGGCCTGATGCATAAACCAACATTCTTGGCAATATTAGTGTGATCATCATATTGATCCTACTAAGCAATCTGATTTCTATATGTAGATAGAATAACTCTTATTATAATTTCTCCCATAAATAGGTTTACAATAAAATAATTTGTATTGCCTAGAATAATGTCACACAAGTAGAATTCAAAAAGTAGATCTTGCCTATCAAAAGTAATATTTTTAAACACTATCATGAATTCATCATTGGTATTAATTTCATGTGGTAAATCACAAGATATTTTTAATATTTTCCATCTAAATAATTTTTCATGTAAAAATAGACTATATGCAAAAGAAGGGACTCTACAAGATAATAGTTTTTCACTTAGTTGATAGGTAAATTGAAGAGTTTATTTAACTTATTCTTATTTTTGTTGAGATTGTGTCAACTCCTCCTACACTTACTATTTCTATTTTCTAAGAAGATGATTTTCCTTCCTAAGCAGGTGATTTTGTCTTTTCATCTCTTCAAGTTTTGATCAAACTTGCTCCCATTGATTTTTCACATCTAGAACAAACAAAATAGTTTGACAGCCTTGTTCTATCATGACCCTATAAGGAAATTAGAAGAGCTAGAACCTATTTGAGTCTTTAATCTAGAATTTTCTATTTCATATTTGAGAAGATTTCTCCTTAAATAAATATTCTCTTGCTCAAGTGATTTGGTATGACTCCATACATCAATAATTTCATCTTATACATCATCCTCTTTCTTCAAGGATTAGATTTCCATGTTTTTCATTTGTTTTATTAAATGGGCAATCACAAAATCTTTGTTTTGAGCTACAATAATCAGTTTAGCTATATTATTTGCATTTTGTTTAACAGTGGCTTCTAGTTGGGATAATGCTAGAGCATATTATAGTTCTACATCTTCTACATCATTTAAAGGTTGTCCTTCCTCTTCATTCAATGGGGCCTTTCCTTTATCCCTTATTTACTATGTAGATGGAGTAATAATATCATCAAGGATGGTTTCAACAAAGTCATCATCAAAGTCTTCTTGTGGGAGAGGGATTTATTCTTCTTATCTATTTTGGGCTTCACTAGTAGTGGCAGTGGCGTTTTGTCCCAAGCTATCCAGGGTTTCTGAAGTAGTGGTCTCATCACTATCAATAAATAAGATTAGTTTATTTCTTCTCTTAGGAGGAGGAAGGGTTTTTGTATGTGAGATTTCCTAAGTTTTTAGTTGGGAGGCAGGGTTTGCAAAGGACTTATCTTCAACAATCTGAATGGGTTCTTGAAAAGGAGCAGCTTGAGGAATATGTTGATGGATTTTGGTATAGGGTTTAATTCTCAAATTTTTTCTTGTTGGCTTAGGGGCTGAGACTATATGAGGAGGACTTGGGGTTTGTAATGGAATAGTTATATCTGAGGATCTTGTGTTGTGAGTGGTTTTAGAGACAATTTCTTTGGGAGAAATTTTAGGTGTGGTTTTTTAACTTGAAGCATGAATGTTCAAAGGAATATACATAGTAGGCTTAGGTATTTTTCTTTTCTTTCCTACTACAAAAAATGATGTTGGATGATGAGTTGAATTAACCCATGGTGGTGGATGGTAGAGGGATTTTTGGTATACTCATGGGTATGACCTAAATATATCCTAGGAGAAATGAGGGAAGATTTATTTTTTTTTGAGGTTAATGAGCACCATATCTCAAGTGAATTAACATTCTCAACACCATACAACTTAACACACTACATTTCCCTTCACATGTTAAATATTTTATGATCTAAAAAGAAACTGACCTCCATGGTTTAGGTAGAGATTCTCTGTTAAATCCCTTGATTCTTCCTTGGACATCTTCCATGTAGATTGGTATTGATTCTCCTTCACTATTAAAAATCTTGATGAGATCACTAAATGAAGAACTTTCTACTATTCATGCACCTTCATCTAGAATTCCTAATAATTTGCTAAGGACTTGCATGGAAAAAGGTTTTTGAACACCTCAAACTATGGATAAGTTAGTTTTTAAGTGGATGATGAATTAATTTACCAATGCCTCATCAAATCCCTTAAATTTGAGAAATAACTCAAGCCATCTAGTTGCTACCAGTATCTCCTTTATTGATTCATCCTTCAATAGCTCACTTGCATTTTTTGGTTCAAATTTCTTCTTTAACCCCATTTCAAATTCTACACATGCACAAGACATAGTCAATCCTTTACTCTGCTTACTAAATGAAAACAAACTCTATTGTAGAATAAATAACAATGATATCTCCTTAGGGTTTAAACTATGGACAACACTCAACACATGACAATTAATGATGACAACATCAATTTGAAATAATGATGGCATACTCTTTTCCTTTTTATTAATTTTTGAAATCATTCTACCTTCAAATATTTTAAACCCTCACTTTTTATATTTCATAAATTAAATATAATTATAATGATATGTCATCATGAAGTACTTTATGGATGAAATAAATATTACCTATAGCACATATTTTGAGGTTTCAAAATATAACTTTTTGAAATGACCTCTTGTTTCCATCATATAAAGTTCCCCTTGTATCACCTTATGAAAAAAAATTATGACAATAGGTTTGAGAAAATGCATGCAACTTAGACATTTAAAACTAACACTTAGCAAAAAATTAAATACTATACCTTAAAAATTATAATATTATCCTTGTTAGTTTTCCTTACTTGTTCTTACATAGAAAATTACATAAATTAGTTATGAAAATAGTATAGTAGATAATAACATCAAGCTTATTGCTTTGAAACCAACTGAATTTTTAAACTCACTTTTTCTTTTTTCTTTTTTTTTTTTGGTTTTTTTTCCCTTGACCATCCATTTTTTGGTTTTTTAATCAAGTCTAACTATTGAGTGCATAAATAGCCAATAAGCTAGTTTTCTAAACATGACTATCAACAATGTCTTGAAAGATTTTCATTGTTGAATTTTTTACTTAGTTTTTAGTTTTTTTAAAAAAATTAGAGAACAGGGGAATCCTATTCCTTTATTCAGGCCAATTTTGTCTTCAAATATTAATTCCCATGGAATATTTTAGTTCTTTCATGGTACCAAACTAATTTTATACCAATTGAATGAGTTCGTCATGAATTCTTCTTTACTAGAAGGATTCTAATATACTTCAACCAATGTCTATTAACAAGAAGTTTTTTTTGATTTCCATCTAAAGGAAATAATTTTACTAAACCATTTTCAAAAATATTTACTATTGAAATGGTCCTAACCATACATTTCAGAGCTTACCTTTGAAATGTTGATATTTGGAATCATATAAGAGTGCTTAATCTCTTTTTCTAAATTGTCTTTTTTTGATATGCAAGTCATGTCATTGCTTCCTCTAATACTATTTCATCTTTATCTGTGACAAGGCTTATGTCCTTACCTCATACAATTCATTCAACTATAACATTCTTTCTTTTTATGCTTCATCCAAATCAAATCCTACTTCCAATGCAGTCCTTAAAGTTTGAATTTTAAATTCAATTGAAAGGAGAGGTTTCTTACCATAGACCAATGCATATGGTGAAAAACTAGTAGTGGTTTTCCACATGGTGTTGTATGCCCAAACAGCTTCTAGGAGTTTGGATGCCTAATTCATCTTTCTACTACTAATTATCTTGGTAAGGATATTCTCCAATTCTCTATTAGTTACTTATACTTATCCATTTGCTTGAGGATGATATGGATAAGGTTTGTTATGGTTGACTTGGTAAATATACATGAATACTTGGATCATATTAAACATGAACTATGGCCCATTATTAGATACCATCTCCCTTGGTGCTCCAAAATATTGCATAATCTTGGAATAGAGGAAGTTTGTTACTGCCTCTTCTCTTATAGAAGAGAGAGCTTATACTTCGGCCCATTTGGTTACATAGTATATATATATATATATATACACACACACACACACACACCAATAAGTATTTTTTACCTTGTGAGGGTGGATATATGGGCCCAAAAAATTACATACACCAATTATTAAAAGGTTTTAGAACTACCTATAGATAAAGAGGCATCTCGAAGGATAATGTAGGTTTCCCCATTCTTTGACATGAATCACATTGCCAAACATATGTCTTTCCCTACTTGTGGAGAGTTGGCCAAAAGTATCCAAATCCAAGGATTTTATGTATCATTATTTTCACTAAATAGTGTACTCCTTTAGGTTCATCATGACATGCACGAATGATATCATACATCTCATTCTCCTTTACACACCTACAGAAAACATGATCAAGTCCAAATTTAAATAGTATATCATTAATTCATTTATAAGAACTTATTTTAATTAAACATTTATTTTCATTTTTGGTACATTGAAAATTAAACTTACCTATAGATATAAAGTTTTTTATATTATCAAACCAAGGTTATTGTGATGAAACAACAAATAGTTGTTCATCTGGAAAGTTGTCTTCTATAGGTTCTTCTTCATCTACATTGTGCAATCTAAAAAGAAAATCAGCAACCACATTGAATTTTTCTAATTTATCAATAATTGTTATATCAAATTCTTATAACAATAACATTCAACTGATAACTCTTCCTCTTACTACTAACTTATTCATTAAATACCTAATAGCGACATGATCAATATATATAAAGTTTTTATAACTAGTAATATAGTGTCTAAATTTATTTATGGCATTAATCACAATAAGGAATTCTTTCTCAATGGTTGTATAATTTTTTTTAGTTGAAGTTAATTTCTTGCTTATGTAGTATATGGCATACATATGTCCATTTTCATCTTTTTGTTCCAAAATATATCCCATAGCATGATTGGATGCATCAATATAAATATGAAAGGGTTGTGACTAGTTAGGTCCTCTTAAGATTGGTGCAGTACTGAGCTTCTCTTTGATGGTTTCAAATGATTTTTAGTAGGTTGAATTCTAGACAAATTCACTCTCCTTTGTGAGAAAAGCAAACATTGGAGTAGAAATCTTGTTGAAGTCTTATATGAACCTTCTGTAGTACCATGTATGGCCTAAAAAACTCTTAATGTCATTTTGATTTTGAGGAATAAGCAAGTTTAAAATGCCTTCAATTTTATTTGGATCTATCTAGATTCCTTTTTCATAAATATGATGTCCTAAAACTATGCCTTCTTCTACCGTAATCAAACACTTTTTATAACTTAGATATAAATGATGATCCTCACATCTTAATTGAGATAAATAAGAATTAACTTATAAATACAAAAATAAATCTCCTATCTCCTTGGGGAGTGGGCCTTTGCTTACCCTCAAATTCAATTTTGAATCAACTTATCTCTAAGATATTCTTCAACACATGAATTGAGAAAGAAAAAGCTACAATGCTATTGTATTTCAATAACCAAAATTACAATATTTTTGTATGTATGCATATATGTTATAGATATAATCATGGGTCTATCTATTTATTCTATGAAAAGAAATTATTTATCCCTACATACTAGGTAACAACTTGACTAATTTGAAACAAGAAGATATTCTAGAGAGATTGGGTGATATAGTTAGAATAGAAGGACCTTGCAATGAGATATTTAAGGAATCAAAATATCCATATCAGATAAAAACTATCACATCTAACTATATTCAGTGACCAAATCCATACATAATGATATTCATATCTTTTATCTTTAGCATTGTAACCTAGAATAACAAATTCTAAAAATGGAAGACTAAACAAAAATAGAAAACTATTTATATGCGTACACATAAATAGAAATGTCAAATGGAGTTCCAGATTGTCATGAAGAAGGTGGGGAAGCTATCTAAACCCTTTGGAACAAGATATGATTAATTATGGAATAAATTTCATCAATTCATAATAAAATTTATGAAATTCATAGCTTACTATTGAAATTTGTAGCCACCTGATGAAATCCACAGTTGACTGGTGAAATCTATAGAAAGCTTCATAATTCATAGCTAGGTATCAAATGATTGGTTCTTTGTCTTGGATAATCCTTCTCTTCATGAATTTTTTTCAAAACTCATATTAATGCTACTATTACTCGTACATATCAAAATGTGAGTCCTAAAATATGCAAGTGGTCAGAATATAATGCAAAGAAGATAGACTTAGACTTTACATGATTTCGTATAGATAAAAGCATCTATTTCCTACATTATGATAGTTCTAAATATCAATATTACATACAATGCTCAACCATTTGACATATTTAAGGTCATAGAATATAACAATAATGAGCCATTTTATGGACTCATCAATCATCTTTAAAGACTCTAACTCTAATAGCATTACTACTTAGAAGGCAAGGTTGTCATGATCATAGTAGGGATAAGACCCCTCCTATGAATTACTTGATTTGGATTTCTTCTTTAGTAGATTTGTGGGCCCATGTACTACCTATTATGGGTTTTATATAGGGACAATCTAGATATCCTATCATAAAAAATTTTAGATGCCTTTTTACCACAGATCATACATTGATGCATAGGTGCAAAGGTAACATCCCCCAAAGTTTTCCTTTATTGTACGAACCTTGAGAGAGAAGGGGGGCCTAAAAACCATACCAATAATTGTAATAATTTATTTAATGAACTTATAACTTTATAATCCTCTCTCAAGGAAAGTGTTTCAAAAGGTTTAATGGATGTCAAGCAAACATGAGTCAGTTACTAAAGTGCCTTGTAATGCTTGTGTGTTGTTTCTTGATTTTTGTGTTGAAACCTTGTTGAAACTTGAGACAACATCAAAAAAACCAAGTCCAAATCCAAAACCATTTTTATACCCACATAATGAAGTATTAATTTTCCAAAATTCTAGGTCAAATAAAAGTGGCATGTCTAAACTGTCAAATAAAAATGACATGTCTAAACGTAGTCCAAATACCTATATTTATTGTCCAAACCATGTCATTAGGCTGCCCAATTTAAAAAAAATGGTCATGTGCAAATATTAAATTTCCAATTTCAAAACTAATGTCTAATTTATTTTAAACTTATGCCATTATTGTGTTTAATTTATTCTAAACTAAGTGCAAGTCCAAGTGCCTATTCTGATTTTCCCTCTAAGTTCCAATTACAAACTCTAATATCCAAGTTCTAAATCATGTTTTTAATTTTAGTTTGATTTGTGTGAAGATTAACCCCTTTTATGAATTAAGATATAAGCAAAGTTTGGATATTGATTCAACATTTCAAGGCCAAATTTCTAATTCTCATGACAATTTTTACACATTATAAGGTCTAAAAAATGCCTCAAATTAATCAAATTTCATTTCTTTATTCACAAGGTTAAGTTTCCAATATCAAACCTTCAAAATCAAGACCAAAAATTTGAGTGCTTATATAAACCATGTTGATGTGCTTGCCATCCATTTGGTTCTAAATATAGTTCGAGTTCCAATCCAAGTTCAAATTTTCATACCAATTCCAAATCTAAAGTACCAATTCTTGTGCCAAATTGTGCCAAAGTGAATAGTGATATAACTAGTCCATTTTACATTTTTATTGGCATACCCAATTTGAACATTCAATGTACATCAAATTTAAATTTAACTTCAAATTTTGTACCAAACTATTTCTATGCCAAGCCATTCAAAGCCAAATCCAATTCATCTTGATCTATGTACCAATTTTTTTTTGTGCCATTCCAAACTAATTATGTACCATGATATTCAAAGGCAAATCTAGTTCATCTTGAACCATGCACCAAATTGATTATATACCATTCCAATGAAATTTTATACCATTTCAATTCAAATATAAATTAATTTCATGATAATTTAAACCATTTCTTATGTTTCCATTCAATCTCCCACACCTATCGGTTGGGAATGACAAAATAATCTCATCCATCCTTTCTTTCAGTTGAATTTGTGTGCCAATTTGCCCTATTTAGGGCCAATCCAATCAAGACCATTTAGACCAATTCTAGCTTATGCCAATCTACCCTTTTTAGAGAATTTTCCAATTTGTGTTAATTCACCCTATTTAGGGCCAATCAAATCAATACCATTTCAACCTATTCAATTTTGTACCAATTCATCTTTCTTTGGGCCTATTCCAACCTATGCCAGTTCACCCTATTTGGTGCCAATCAACTCAATACCATTTCAACCTATTCAATTATGTGTTAATTCTCCCTTCTTTGGGATCATTCTAATTTGTGCCAAGATTACCCTTTTTGGGTCCAATTTTGTTCCAATCTATTTCCCCTTGCATGTATCCTTGCTTGGGGGCATTAGTCCAAGGTTCACCAAAGTCATGGTGTCTCACATCCAAACAACTATTCCACATCAACCATAGCTCCCAAATATGTCATTTAGTACAGATAATGAATAAGAATATTTTTATCAACAACTATTTGACAACAAGGTGTATATCTTGTTATATTGTGGCAAATGGGTGCTAAATTTATAGATGGATTTCTATAGAGGACTTATGTTATTCTATTAGAGCTTCTAAAGAGACACCATAACAAGGCCAATAATCTAGACCTATTATGCCATTGCCACTCTAAGGGATAATATCTATTGAAAATCCAAGTGTGTCTAAGTATGATAGTTACTCAATCATAATATGTCATTATCCCCTTCCTAGTCATGATCAAATATGTCCACTTCTTTAAAAACATCAAGATAACCAAACCATTGATGTTTTTTAAAAATCACCCATATTTTATCAAATCTAAACCATTGATGATCCACAATATTTGATGAAAAGCCTCTATTTGACACAAGCCCCATATTTGATGAGCCTATATTTGAAGAACCTATTATTATTGAGCCAGAGCCCTTTATTCATCCATTTCAAAATATTCCCAATTTTCAAACATTTTTTCATTTCAAAGCCTCCATTTCCAAGAAAAAGGTGAACAAGGTACATATGGATAACATTAAATTAGAATTAGGTTTAATTTTAGAATCTCTATCAAAAATGGGTTATATTTTGGAACCAATATCAGATTTAGCATCAATAGAAGACTCAACATCAGATTTAGATCCTCTTGAGTCAAAATTAGCTTTAGAATCAAAAAATATTGATGCATGTTATAACACAATTGAAAGAATTTGTGATTATTCCATATTTTTTGAGGAAGATTCCTTCGACATCAATGAAAGTTATCTTAGTAGCCTTTATAAGAATTGTGCTTCCTTTTCCCCTTCCATTTCCATTACACATGCCTTTACCATTAATTAGCTTAACCATTATATTGACATACCACTTCCCACAAATGTCTATTAGGAATGAAAGAAACACACATTATTTAATTGCATCCATGGCAAAATTTTAATGGTAGAATTTATGGGGAAGTAAGACACTATCAAATCAAAATAACAATCTCCTAATGAAATCTTGTTTAAGGTGATAGAGGGCAATCAAAGTTTAAACTCAACATCCTCTATTGAAACCTTGTTTGAGGCACTAAAAGATAATCAAAATAAAAAATAAGAATCCATTAGTGAAAACTTGATTAAGGTGCTAAGGGAAAATCAAAATGAGTTATCAACATCCCTTAGTGAAACCTTATTTAAGGCATTATTAGACAATTCAAATCAGAAAAATCAAGAAGAATTTATTCACAAAAACCTCTTTGAGGTGCCAATAAATGAGAAAATCAATTTTACATCACATGATGTAGACATTATTAAAGATAATACTATACCTACCAAAACTAAAGATAAGTTGAATCCATAATCAACAACAATGTGTGTGACTAAAAATCTCAATTTTCATTGTTCCACCAATCATTATACATTCCATTCACAACTTATTTTTCATTATTAAAATTGATCATTCATCCAATGCTTACCCTTATTTACCCTTACTATAAACACTCTTTTTCAAATAGGTTATGAAGGAATCTTTTTTAGAGGTTTGAAAGAAGTAAAATCAATAATTAATGAAGATCATAACAACATCAGTGCAGTTCACAACACCAAGAGGATTCAGATAGAACAACTATTTTGATCAAGTATTGGTTAGACAATAAAGGGTCCACATTATGAATATTTTAATCCTCCATTTATTTTATATGCTAAAAATATTTTTTTTAAATTAAAAAAAATCAAGAAATCAAAAGAGAAAAAGAAATAATTCATCCAATGGTGAAAACCATGCCTATGGCACCTTAGATAAGTACCATGATGAAAATGAAGTTTATAGCATCAAGTATAAATAATTATTGTATATAAGAACCTTGAAACTTGGGGGCATCCCTATTTACATTATAAACCAATGCCATTTCATTATCATTCCAGCTATTTTATCCATTTAAACCTATTTAACCCAACCCATCTTATTGTTACCATTAGTCTTCCCATGTTGACCTTGTTACGTAAGTAGAATGTATATTAATACTTGTTTGGGAAACATTTTTGGACTATTATCTATGTGACACATTGATGATTGGACACATTTGGTTCTCATATGATGTGGTCTTTGGAGACTTCTAGTCTTTTCCCTTATTGTCTTTCATTATTATTCAGTCCTTGCCAAATCTTATGCCATTTATTTTATCATGTGCCATTCCTATTTTCCACCTTAATATTTATCTATAGTTCAAACCCTATGGGTGGAACTAAATTTACATAAGGTTCATTTGGATTATGTATGTAGTGCCCAATTTCTCAAGTTAGCTCGATCACCCCTTATCCTAGGCTTTTGCCCTTTTACAAGATATTTTAGTCTATTGATTCTTAGTTTAAACCCTAGGGTGTAACTACATTGACTTGGGGTATATTCGGACTATGTAGGTAGTTTTTAGTTTATGAGTTTAGATCATTCACCCATTATCCCAAGATATTTCCATTTTGAAAGCTATTTTAGTCTATTAATTCATATTTCAAACCCTATGGGTGGAATGACATTGACCTAAGGTCTATTTGGACTATATATGTAGCACTCAATTTTTGAGGTCAACTCAATCACCCCTTATCCTAGGCTCTTGCCCTTTTTAAATCTATTTTAGTCTATGGTTTCATAGTTTGAACCCTATGGGTGGAACTACATTGACCCGAGGACTAGTTGGACTATGTAGGGAGCACTCAGTTTTTGAGGTCAGTTTGATCACCCCATTCCAAAACTCTCACCATTTTATGAGAAATTTAAGCAATGTTCTCTCCATTTTTCATTGATTTGAGATGCCAAAAATCCAAAAAAAAATCAAATTTTCTAAAAATCCTAAAAATAAAAATAGGCTTACAATTCCATAAGAGATATAAAGCTGCAAATTTTAAAAACATTTATCTTGTTCTAAATCTAGTCAAAATACTTAATTCACTCTTTTTAAGTCCTAGACCATTGTTAGGATGTGTATTTTCTAAATATTTCTTACTAGGGAAACCTCAATATTAGTTCCAATTATTCTATCCACCTGGAATGTGTCCTGACCTTGCATGTATCTTTGCTTTGGGGCCCCATCCATTTATCATTTTCATTGAGCCCTCGCGTGTGGATTTAGACTTGGTTAGATAACAAGATGATTTTTTGTGCTTTTATTTTCAAGTTTGTGAGTGTGTTTTTTCTTGTTTATTTCTTTTTTTATATTGTTTCCTCATCTCAATCCATTATGCCAACAAGATCATCATCATGGTGCTTCCTATCACACAGTTATACTTGATTCCATCCACTGGCATTTGTTAGCATTATCATCATGGTTTTTATCATTGGTGCATTTTTATAAATTTTCTATTGGATTGGGGATTAGTCCTTATGCACATTACATCTAGGTCATCATGGTGTTTTATATCATGGTGTATACTATTTCATACTATATCAAAAATCTAGATCTGGGAGTTTACTCAGTAATGTTGCAGCACAAAATTTCCTTGTTCACTAAATCTTCATCAGCTAGATCATATGGCTAATTTATATGGTCATCATGATATATATAAGTATATACAAACAGTCATGATCATTTTATTAAAATTCTTCCAATCTAATCACATCATTCTTCAATCATTATCTTTTTCTTTTGATTATCATTTATCTTATCACTTTGACCATTCATAGGTGCATAGTTTTTTGTGTCTTATTCATTTTTAAAAATTCATTATACCATTGTACCTACATTTACATCACCCCTCTCATTTTTAATTTGTGTGACAGGTTAAATCCTTTAGTCATGTTTGCCAATCAATTAGTTAACCATTTGCATCATTTAACAATGTAATCCACTCTATTGGGTCAAATAATTTGGACCTATTAATGTTTACATTCTCCCTACTAGGTCAATCTATTTCCATATATATAGCATCATATTTAAAACCTTGTATGTTCATTTATTCCTGATGGGGAAAATTCTTCTAATTGTAATCCCATAGATTTTTACCTTGTTTGGGGCTAATTAAAGTGTGTCACTTGTTTTGGGATGCATCCTTCCCACTTCTCCCCACCTTGGTTCCAATTTTACTCTACTATTCTTAACCATTAAGATTAAAGTGTGAAAGCATTATCTCATTTGGATTAATCTTATCCATGAGTTAAGTTCACCATTCTTATTCCTCTCTTTTTTGAGAGCCCATCCACCTCCTATGTGCCCTCTGAAGGGGGAATCATAGGTTATTAATTATTTCTTCATCTAATATTTTAATGACTTTTTCATTATTTAAAAATTCATTACTTCATATATCTTGTATAATGACATCTCAAATAGGGTAAAAATGTAGACATTTAAAATTGAACACTTTGTGTTGATTTTAATCATCCCTAATCATCTTTATTTTTCTCTAATTTTAACTCATCATCACTATTAATGATTTAATATTCACATCTTTACAGGGTAAATTTTAAGATCCCTTATCCCAAACCCCCTTAGATTCATTTAGATAAACTTGATTCATAGCCTTGGTAAATTGGCATGTCTAGAATTTCCTCCCATTCGTCCAACCATATTTTTATGTTAATAGGTTCAATCCAGGACATAAAATTTTTAAGGTTTATTTGAATGACCTAGTTAATATTCAAGAGCCTAAAATTTTAATTAATGATGGTGAAATGAGTGATTATACAAAAATTATAGATATTTGTGTTGGTTGACATGTTTAAATAGACCCTAAATTCACATTCCTTCTAAGAGAAGGGATGGAGTTCCATATCACTCAACTCGGCCTAGGGTAGCACCATTCAACTCCATGGGTGGGAGATCCATTTGGATCTACCAATGGTAGAGTCATTAGAATTTTTCCATGATAGTGTTATTTAAATCCACTGAAGGGAGAATCATTTGTCTTTGATGATAGTAGATCTATTTAGCTATATTGATGATGTAATTATTTATCTCTATCAAATGGGAGAGCCAAATGATTATGCCATTGGTAGAGCTAGATAGTAACCTTTTAGTTGGGTAGTACCATTGGATATCACATATTTTTTCCATCAAAAACCTTTTTATTAGACCATATGGATCTATCAAATGTCTAGACTGGATGACTCTACCAAATTGCCAAATTGAATAGCTCTATCAAATGGTCAGACCAAATGGCTTTAACAAACACCCAGGTTGAATGGTTAGAATAAACCAAAGGGTTACCAGGGGGTCCTATAAATTTTTCCATCGACACTCATTTGATACATTTGATTCCACTACCATATCCCCCTTGGCCCCACCCACAACAATTGGAGTAATATCCTGAAGATTTACCTAGTTATATCCTGTAGAAATAAAAAGTTCACATTATTTAAGGAGAAATTTCTAAATATGAAGAAAAATCAAATTTATAAGGGGTTCATAAGAAAAATTTATATTCCATGTATTATGAGTTATAAACAAATGATGGTGCACTTCTATAAGTATTGCCATTATTTTAGATCAACTGATACAAAAAAAATTGAATCAAGAACTGGTTAAGCTGCCTCTAGTAACCAATGTCATGAATCCATTAGAGACCTCAAAAATACATTTATAATAATATGGGATAGACAAAAAAATGGTAGAGGATGTCTATTATGAATTTTTGGGGTGTGATTTAGATGACATGGATGATAAACAATAAGAGATGGCAATTAAACAATAATCAGTCAATAAAAAAGATGAAACCCTTAGTGATATAAAGATTGAACTGTTGCATGAAATTAAAAATTAAATATTAGTATTTATGGTGGTCATTAATCCTAAATTCCATGTAAAAATTCAATATTTATATCACCAAAGGTTTCATCTTTTTTATTGTCTGATCATTATTCAAGTACCATCTCGTATTGTTCATTATCCCTATCATCTAAATCATACCCCACATCTTCACAATAGACATTATTGATCATTTTTTTAGCTAGCTCATATGATTTCAAATACATTTTGAATCTATCCAATGGATCCATGACATAGTTACCATAGGCAACTTCACCAGTTTTTGATTTGATCTTTTACGTATCATCTAGTTTTTAAAACAAATGCAATACTTGCCGAAGATGCACCATCATTTTTTTATTATTAATAACACATGGAATTTGAGTTCCTTTTATAAACCCTTTGTAAATTTTATTTTTAATCATATTCAAAAAAATCCCATTTAACAAAAAAAGAACTTCTTGTTTTAATAGGATAGCTAGGCAAATGTAAAGGTGCACATTTAGTGTTTTGCTTGTAATTTAAATTCACTTTGATATCCTTCAATAGGTGAGGTATATTTAATTTTGGTTTCCTTATTATTTTCCACCTGGTCCTGGTGGGATTTGTGAATACAGTCCTATATTTTTTTGTTTTCCTTTATTTTTCCCTTGCCCTTAATCTTTAAACCTGGTGAAGGTTTTTGCATTTCTATTGGGCACTATCATTCAGGACTATCATTCAACAATGTCTTTCGGCAATGTCATTCAACACTACCATTTAGTGATTTTTTTTGGCTATGTCAAATTCAAAGGTGTTATCTTGTTTGATATCAGGATTAAGGGGTATCTTATATATATGTGGTGAATTAAACTATTTTCGAAGATAATATTGTAAAGGGTTGGTGAGCCAACCCCTAAAATAATTTATATACCTAAAATTTTGGTGATTTGGTCCCATCTGTTGACCCTAAAAAATCTCCAAAACCAAAATCCAAAAATTGGAATATTTATGAATTAATGAATAGTTATCGCTAAAATGTACCCTACATCTTTATTAAGTTAATTATTCCAAATTAATTAATTAAACTTTCCTTAATCAAAAATTCCATGGATTTTGAATATTAACAATTTCTATAAATCCAAAAATCTAATTATCCTCAGCTCATGAGGTCATCTTTCACTCTATTTCCCTTTCCAAATTTCAAAGATACCCTAGGCCCTGCCTATCCTCCATCATTATAGTTTAATAATATTATCTTCCTTATCTTTGCAATTTAATAATCCACCTCATTTTCCACTCAATCCCACTTACCAATTTTATAGTATATCTACCTCCCAAATGAATTTTATATTTATTTGTGAGTCCCACATGTTCTCCACTCTAATTTTATAATTCTCATCCCTTGATTCTCATCTCAAGATGGATGGTTCAAATTCATTTCAAAATTCTATAAATTATAGATTCTTTATCCAATTTAGACAAGATTCTCTATCATAATCTTACTATGCTAAAATTATTCCAATAAGATCCAATATTTTCAAGGTTATTATGAAAAAATAGCCTTAGAAACTTCAATATTTTATCAATTGTGAAACCAAACCAAAGTCACAACAATCAAGGTTAACAATGAGAGATGACTTCCCATAAGGAACTAGCATCACCAAAGACTTCTAGATCACAATCTAAGCTCAACATCAACCAATTTTCAAGAATATCTTTAAGGGAGGTAAGATTGTTTTTTTATCTTTCCAATTAAATTTCATGTTTGATTATCATAGCTCAACCTAGGGATTAGACTTGAGAAGTTATGTCTTTCATTTTTTTATTTATTCACTAACAATTGACTAATCTCTCTTGGATTTTTAATCTACACCTATAAATCCTCAAAGCTTTAACATAGGTTTGTAATCATGTTCATAGTTTCCAAATACTTTTATGAACTATTTTTAAAAAAATGCACTTAACAATCCATAAACATCTACCAGCAAGAGTCATTTATCATGAGAGTCACAATACCCTTCATTATTTCCTTAAGGATAATTGTAGAAATTTACGTCAATTAAAATAACTAAAAAATAATAAGACATATTTAAATAGTCCAAGATCATCTAATAGTTCATGTTATTAATCAAAATAGCTACACACATTCTACATTATTTCCTTATGGTAAAATTTGGGGATTCAAGTCAAATAAACAACTATAAAATAACCTTAATGAAATATAGGAATTTAACCACTAAATGGCCATTATAATGATTTTTGAGTATTATACCTAGCTAGTATTCATTCTTAGGGATCTTCAAGTGAGATAAAGCTCTCACCCCCATATCCATAAGGATGACTACATCATGTCCACATACATACATTCATACAAATATACATACATACATACATACATACATACATACATACATATATATATATATATATATATATATATATATATATCACCCCCATATCCATAAGGATGACTACATCATGTCCACATACATACATTCATCCAAATATACATACATACATACATACATACATACATACATACATACACACACACACACACACACACACACACACACACACACACACACACACACACACACACACACACACACACACACACACACACACACACATATACATATATATATATATATATATATATATATATATATATATATATATATATATATATATATATATATATATATATATATATATATATATATATATATATAATAACCACACCACAACTAGCATTTTTCATAACCCAATTATAATATGTATTTAACCCAAATAAAAATGGGGTTTATAAACAAATTTGTATGCTAAAGTGGTAGTAAAAAAACTACAACCTAATACACATTTGCAATCACAAGAAACCCACAAAAATTTATGCATTTTTAATTTAAAACATAACTTTCATGATACTAGTATAAAAATGGTAGTTGTTTCCCCCTTCACTTTTTATCCAAGTCATTTTGTTTTTATCATTGTTTTACTCCCAATTTCCATGTATCTATCTTCCCCATTTCTCCTCTATTATTTTTTCCTAAATTTCCTCTTCCCCACATTTCTTCATGGCTCTCAATCCCCTCCAATAATTATACTAACAACTCATAACTAAACTATAACCATACTACAAGCATTTACTTCCAATTGGAGATTAATCTTAGTTATATGAAGACCTAAAAAATGGTGGCAACTTGTGGGGTTCCCCCCAAAACTATATGCATCATTATCTCCTTTAAAATGGTGAAGTCAACAAAAACCTAATAAATGAAAAATTCTATTTGTTGCTAATAACCCATGGAAAACTCTAATTCAAACTATGTTTATGCACAAAAATAATATGTGTTTCCCAATTATTTAATAACTTATGCTATAAACCATCACATATTTGTTTATGTTACCACCTTCTAAGGTTTAAGACATCTTGAATATAATCCACTTTGGTGATCAAATTCCCCATGGTTCCTAGGACCACTAAGAAAGGGGTTTCTTGTATTTAAGACATTTTAATATGAAAATGTTAAATTTATTTTTTAAATGAAAAAAAATGATATACCTTTATCCTTATAAAATTCAATAATGACATACATAAGCAATTATAAATATAAATCAGCAAGTGAAACAATTAAGCCTCCATAAATCAACATAAAGATACACTCAACAGGCATGAATGACATGATTATGTAAGTAGTGTAGAATCAAGACTATGAATCTAAAATAGTTTACAAGCATAAAAAATAATTACTTAAATCATAAACAATCCTAAAATGTAATTACGACCACCATGACATACTACTAAAATTAATCACACATATAAACAATAAATTACCATAATTATTAGCATTCAAACATGTGTGTGTGTGTGTGTGTGTTCTAGATTCATTCTATCTACCCTCAACTACCAAAATATACTACCCTCTACCCTATGATGTTCTCCCTCTATACCACTTAATGAGGTTAAGATAGTCATGCAGCCACCTTAGTCAAATAAACCATAGTTAGTCTATTATTATCATAGTACCCATGAAAGAGAAACAACTAACAGTGCCATTATATCATTTACATCATAATATGTAGAAAAAATTCACAATCATGTGTTATCATATAAATAATAATTAATAAATTAAATATATATACTAGAAAATATAATAGTTTAACTAAAATTGTGTGTGTGTGTGTGCATGTGCCTGTGCCTGTGCATGTGGATATGTGTACACGTGTGTGTGTGTGCGTGCGTGCATGCGTTCGTGCATGCGTGTGTGCGTGCGTGCGTGCGTGCGTGCATGCGTGCGTGCGTGCGTGCGTGTGTGTGTGTGTGTGTGTGTGTGTGTGTGTGTGTGTGTGTGTGTGTGTGTGTGTGTGTGTGTGTGTGTGTGTGTGTGTGTGTGTGTGTGTGTGTGTGTGTGTGTGTGTGTGTGTGTGTATGTGTGTGTGTTTCCCAAAATAGAAGCTAAAACTACTTGTTAAGGGTAATTTAGGATGTAACATCCTTCATCCCCTTAAATAGGTCATTTCCCTAATGAATTTATTATAAACATATCTGATAAAAATAAAAAGAGTTCAATAAAAAATATCACTCAAATAAATGAGGAAACAACCCTATGAAATTATTCATTATCCTCCTAAGTGGCACTATCTTCAGAATATTGGTCCCCATGAACCTTGAATTATGATACTTCTTTGTTATGATATACTGTAAAATATAATAGTTTAACTAAAATTGTGTGTGTGTGTGTGTGCATGTGTGTGGGCATGTGCCTATGCGTGTGCGTGTGCATATGCATGCACATGCATGTGTGTGTGTGTGTGTGTGCATGAGTGTGTGCATGCGTGCGTGCATGCATGCATGTGTGTGTGTGTGTGTGTGTGTGTGTGTGTGTGTGTGTGTGTGTGTGTGTGTGTGTGTGTGTGTGTGTGTGTGTGTGTGTGTGTGTGTGTGTGTGTGTGTGTGTGTGTGTGTGTGTGTGTGTGTGTGTGTGTGTGTGTTTCCAAAATAGAAACTAAAACTACTTGTTAAGGGTAAGTTAGGATGTAAGATCCTTCATCCCCTTAAATAGGTCATTTCCCCAATGAATCTATTATAAACATATCTGATAAAAATAAAAAGAGTTCAATAAAAAATATCACTCAAATAAATGAGGAAACAACCCTATGAAATTATTCATTATCCTTCTAAGTGGCACTATCTTCAGAAAATTGGTCCCCATGAACCTTGCATTATGATACTTCTTTGTTATGTAGACTAAGATTGCATGTATAAATTATTTTAATTATTTATATTGTTACCACTCTTGGAATCAAAACCTATAATGCATTATAATCAAGAATATGAGAAGGATAAAATACATACTTTTTAAGTTAATATACATAAAAACATTATGAATTTAAGATAAAGCTAGTGTCAAAGCAAGTCTATAAGCAACAAGATTTATGAAATATAGAATCTCAAAGGTTCATATATATCTAGGAGATAATTTGGACGAGTTGCCAAATTTTATTGGTCTCTTTTAAGGCTTTATTCATAGAAAACCCTTGTCTCCCACAGAGAACTACCTTGTTATTTTTTCAAATCAGCATAGCTTTTTTGCCTATCATTGGCTTTATCCAATCTTTGATTTATTAATTTCACTAAATCTTTTATTTCATAAATTTTATCAGGTCAAAAAACCACTTTATATTATAATTTATCCCAATTTATCAGTTATATACACTTTTTTCCATAAAAGGCTTCAAACAGAGCCATTTTCAAAATTGACTGAAATGAGTTATTATAAGCAAAATCAACTAATGGAAGGTATTATTCCAACTTATATTGCTAATCCATGATATGCATTATTAGAATGTCCTCCAAGATATGATTTACCCTTTCTTTTTTTCCATATGTTTCTAGATGGTAGGTTGTATTGAAGTTAAACTCTGTGCCCAAAGTTGCATTAAGGGTTTGTCAAAACTTTGAGGTCATACAAGGGTCTCTATAAAAAATTATTTTCTCTAAAAATCTATGCTATCTGTAAATTTATTTAACAAACCTTTTGTCTAGCATTGGTGCATCATTGATCAAATTGCCTAGAATGAAATGTGTTACCTTGGTGATTTTATCAACAACCACGAAAATCATATCATGTTGATTCCTAAACATGGGTAGTCCTTAGACAAAGTCCACATTAAAAAATTTCCACTTCCACTCTAGAATGTCATGTGGGTAAAATAACCCAACAATATAAACATGTTTAGACTTAACTCATTAACATTCCAAGCATCTAGACACAAAATGAGCTACAAAATCCCTGATTCCTTTCAAGAAATACAATGGTTTTAGCTCTGTCATGAGCTTTGTTACTCTTGGATGACCTAAATAGTGATCATTATGTAACTCCTTAAGCACAAATACCCTTAATTTATCTCTATATAACACATATATCCTTCCATTAAATCTTAAAATTCCATCAATCTCAAAGATTGTTTCCTTTATACCTAAGGTCTTGAGAATTATCTGTTAGTGCTTTGTTTACTTTCTTGTAGAGCTCATCTCCTAGTGAAAACTTGAGAAAATCATCTCAGAAGGTAGCCATTTCAACTATGTACCTTTTGTGGCTAAGATCATTCACAACCTTATTTTATGTTCCCTTTATATAGATGATGTAAAAATCATAATTTGACAAAAAATCAAACCAACACCTTTCCTAAACTTTCAAATTTAGTTGAGCAACGATATACTTTAGCCCTAAATTATATGTTTTAAGCTCAAATGGTTTTCCCAACAAATAATTCCTCAATAATTATAATTCATGCACTATTTTAGCCTATTACAAATCATGTGTATCATAATTAACTTCATAAGGATTCAATTTCCTAGACTCTATGCTACTACTAAACCTTCTTTCATTAACAATCCACCTAAGCCATCCCCAAAAGCATTTTTTATCATAATAAAACTACTATTTGGAAATGGTACTCACAATATTGATGTTGAGGTAAGCCTATCTTTCAGATTTTGAAATTCTTCCTCACACTTATCATTCTACACAAAATGTTGTTCCTTCTATTGCAAGGAGGTGATTAGGTTAGCTATTTTGGATAAATTTGGTACATATTTTCTATAGTACTTAGCTAAACCCATAAAACTATGGACCTCATGAATATTTTTGGGTGTTGGGCATAACATGATGGCTCTAATCTTTATTGAATTTGTAAACACCTAAATTTGGCCACCAATGGCTTCATATCCAACTATTAGATTAATTCTTACCAACCATTGAACATTTAAACTAAAAAATTCTAAGAGTCTCAAATTTGGCTTCATAACCATGTAAATAAATCAATTTGATCCATAAATCAATTAATATAGACCAAATGAATACATCAATTAATTCAAAATCATTCAAAAATGTCAAAAATATTAAAAAGGATCAATTACCATGTTAAAGCAAATCAAATCTTAATTGAATTCATCCATGAGCAATTAAATGAATTATCAAAAAAGAAAATTCAAAAACTAAAAGAATATCATAGGAAGTAATCATTACCTTTTTTTAAGTTTTCCAAAATCCAAAATATCCCACACATGCCTATTTATTTAAAATCATGAGTGCTTGACAACTCATAACTCTACTGGAGTTACTTTGGATTCACCTAGGTCAATTTTGAACCCATTCCAAGCCTTAACTACCCTATAACTCACCTTAGGTTGGGGTTAGTTTCTAAATCTATAAGTACAAGCCTAGAGCTCTTCATTTAGGGAGCTTGAACATAGTAGAGTTATAATGTTGGAGTTGATCCATAAAGAAAATGCTTTCAAAAGTGATTTTTATATAGTGTTATTATGCCAAAATATTGAGTCAAGCTTCACAAGCCAAAGCCATAAATCCAATGATACTAAGATGAGGTAGAGAGTAGCCAATCTCTATTGAAAAATACCTTTGAATCACAAGCCAATAAATCCAATGAATGAATCCTTTAGAGGAACCAAGGAAGGTGAAGAAAGTTTGTTACTTTTTCATGTTTTAATTGTGTCTTCATTTGGTTTATTCACTAAGTTCCCCCTAAGATCTAGGCATAAGGTGTTAGTTCATTAGTGTGTTTTTGGATTTGGATTTGTTTTGATATACTAACACAATACTAATATCCCTTATCAAATTCTTATGTTCACAAATGGCATGCTCAGTGGGACCAAATGAATCCCACATACCAAGGAGACCAAGATACAACTCTAAATTTTTTGAATGAATGCTTAAAAATCTTTAGATTTGAGTTTTAATTTTGTTTTTTCCATTTTTGTGTTCACTCAATTTTATAAAGATACCAACAATGGTCTTCTATAATTAGTAGAGGTCTTTTACAATAGGTGAAAATCAAGAACTAATCACTGGCAGTCATTGTGTAGGGCAACAAGATAATAAGCCATCTTCCAGAGCTTGATTTGAGGTCATACGAACTCTAGTTTGGATGATTTTTTTAAACCACATGTTTTATCCTAAATTTTTAGAATATGCTATCATTTTACCTTCAATTTTCATAGTTTTTAAACAAAATCTTGAAATAGGAATTTAAATCTTTTTGAATTTTTGTTTCTTAGTTTCATTAAATTGTGTTTTATTTGTCTCATCTTTGCCTTGTAGGTTTTATTGATATTTTTTCTAACTAAGTCTAATCTAACATGTTTTCTTTCTAAAGGTTTTGACTTTCAGTTGATAGGTCATTATCGATGGTCTTTATCGATTGGTGATGATTCTACTTAACCACTAATAGTTGCCTTGAAACCGGTGATGGTCACCTCTGACCACTAATGGTCACTATGTGAATTAAATAAAAACTTGAGAGTTCTTTTTCAAACATCATTTTCCAAAAAAAAAAAGTGCTTTAAAGTAAGCCACTATAATCTAACATTTTCATGTTGAAGTTTGATTTGAAGACCAATTTACATTTTTTTTTACTAATCACACATGTCATTTTGGGCTTTGAAAAGAATTAATCAAATTTCAAACATTTCAATTATGGTCTAAAATGAACTTAATAACTCTTACACATTTGTACTTAAGTGTTTAAAATGAACTTGGTTGTGTTTTTTTCTTAATTTGTGTTTACATAAGTTTTTTCAAATTGTTTATGAACATTAATCCAAACATTTCAATTGGTGCATAACAAAGAACCTAATCAAGTCTAAATGTGTTTCAAACTTGATCACATCATCTTTTGGGTATCTAAAAATAACTTATTTCATTTTTTATATCTTAGATACTTTTTTTATGTTTAGCAAGTTTCTAATCAAAGACAAGGGGCTAAAATTCACAACACATTTTATTTTGGTGTCTTAAAATGAAATTAACATCATGCTAGTTTACATGTTTTTGAAAAAAAAAAAAATCATGCAAGTTGTTTGTTGATTGTTTGTTTAGCAAAAAGGGATTTGTGCATGTATGCTCTCCCCCATCCCCTATAGGGAACTTGTGGGATCAAAAGCACCATTTCCATTACAAATTGTGCCTTAGTCTAAAGGCATAAAAAGGATATTGTTAAGGCTCTCCCCAAGAACCACATGGCTTGGGTGATCTAGAAACAACCATAAAGTCTTTTTACTTAGTCTTTTATTTACATGTATCTTGGCTTGTGAGGGGGTTTTCACCACCTCCCATAATTTATTTAGGGAAGCTTTAACTTGGGGATTCATCTCTTATCATCATCTTCAACCCATCTCCACATAAGGGTATACAAATTGGGATCCCCTCAATAGGATAGTGATTTGAGTGGTTAAAACATATTCATTAGTGAAAGTTAATCCTAGGATGTATGATCAATATGGATATCATACTACATTGAACAATTGATGAATGCAGTGGTTGTGAAAAGGACTAGACCTTTTCACAACAAGATGATTGATGTGGACTCAATTAATGTGTTACTTCTCTTACATTCACAACATGAAAGTTGGTACATATGGCATCAATCTAGAACATGCAAAACTTATAGTTTTAGTCAACCCCACTTTACCACACCTTGATAGGATATAGGATGATTATACTTATTTGTATTTTTTGGCATTTATTCTTTATTACTTGGTGTTTTGAGACTAAAACTTATATGTTTATTAATACCATGTCAAAAACAAGTTTGTTTTTGTGTCCAACATCACTCCTTTGTTTCAAGAGGTGTCATGCTAGCCATTTTACAACACTTGTGCCTTGAAATTTTTTATAAAACTTGTTTGTGTGTGTGTCACTTGACTGAAATGGTTATCGTTATGCTACGAAAATCATTATCAATTTTATGCCTTAGTAAAATTTGAAACATATCATTGTCACATCTTTTGGAATTAATAACACCATTATGATACTCAAATTGTTTCAAAAGACTTATCTTGTCTTGTATCCAATCCAATCATAATCATTGTCAAACCATGTCAAGTATGTCCATTAGAACTTTTTTTAGCATAGTCATGTCATCTAATCTTTTATAGCTTGTTTGGTCATCAAAATCCTAGTCTTCAAAAATTGAGATTTTAATTAACTTTTACAAGTTTGGATCCAAACATTGATTGATTTCTATTTAGTCCTCATCATACAGGGAATAATAAACAGATCTTTTTCTTTTGGTTTATGCAACTTAGGTTAATTGCTTCCCCAAATTTGATAAATATATATTTTTTTTAATATCATATCCTCATCATTATTTGTGCCTTTATTTGGGAGAGCACAACCTTTCTGTAGGTGCCTTTTACCTTATGGATTATACCAATTGACCATGTTTATGTTTGATTCCATGTGTCAGGTCTATGTCAAAGTTATTTCCAAACTTATTAGATTAAATCAAATGATCATCATCCTTATTTCAATCCTAGCTTTTGATGTTGTTTGCCCAAAACTCCTAGAACAACATGTTTGACCCTAGCTTTTGACTTTAAGTTTGGACAAAAAACCTAATGACTCTTTTCCCTTTCCTAGTTTAGACCTTGTTTGGAACACTTTGACCTAGAATTTTGGCATATCGGTTTTTATTTAGATGCTTGATCTTTTATGTATACGACATTTTATGTTAGACATTTGATGTTAGACTATTTTATGACAAGTCTTAACACAAACCATTTTGGATATATTGATCCACTTAGACCATTTTGAAGATACAACTCTACTACCTAGACCAATTTAGACCAAATTTGAACCATTTATCCTTTGGACATTAATTTTTAGAGTTTGTAAAACTTTAAACCTTTGTTGTTGCAAAATGTTGTCATCAATATGGATATGTCTAGCTACACTTATGTTGGAGTCATATATAATCCAAGTTATGATGGAATGGCCACAAAAAATGACTTATATGGCTTTTTTGAAGACCCTTATGAAGATAATATGTTTTTTGAGGTGGATTTATATCCTCCTTACCATAATCAATCCAGGGAACAAAGTCAAGAACCTGATTATGATCCAAATCAAGTTACTAACTAGGATGATATGGTTTATGAGGAGGACTTGGATGTTTTGGCTTATGTGAGCAATCAAACTCCAAAATACCATAGACTTATTCTTCTAAGACCTAATCCTTTATCTTGTGTGACTTATCAATCTCCATGATTCCCTTTTATTATCTAATCATCAATTACTATTAAACCTCCTTTAGATTACATGAGCTAACAAGATCCATAACATCTAAGGAATACCATTACCATACTAGGACCTCATCCTTTGGTTTGTGTGAGTAATCAAGCTCAACAACACCCTATTTTTATTGTTATAGGACTTCATCCTTTGGCTTGTACTATAAATTAAGCTCTATAATGCCTTATCATTATCCAACCAACCTAATCACAACCTCAACCAATCCAATCTTGACCTAAACCAATATAATCCCAACCTCAACCAATCTAATCCCAAGCTCAACCATTCCAATCCCAACATCAACTAATCCAATACCAACCTCAACTAATCCAATTAGTTACCTAACCAATCTAATTAGTACCCCAACCAATCCAATCCAAACCCCCAACAATCTAATCAATACCCCAATAAAGTTGATCAATACCCAAACTAAGCCAATTAGTCCCTCAACCAAGCCAATCATTTGAGGACCAAGTTGTATTCAAAATTCATAGTTTATAACTACTTGTAAATTAAGAATAAGACAACTAACCAATCTAGGATGCTTTTATTGAACCAACCATTTGTGATAATTTGACCTATGATTAATCACCTTCTAATCATATGCCTATTTTGTAAGACCTTCCCATTGACAATTCAATCTCTAAGTATTTGTATTTTGACCTTTGTTCCACCATTGCAGAATCTCACTTTGACAAGCCTATCTCTATAGAGCTCATTAGGCCATCATAGGCCATTACTTGTCCCATACCAAACATTCAATAAGACATCATTATAATATAGTATCTATTAGATGAAGAATTAGAGCTAGAGTCAGGTTCTATTATTGGACCGACATTATATTTAGCATCAAAAGTAGAATAAACATCAGTCTCAATATTGAATTCAAAGTCCCTTGAGTTGAAATTAGATTTATAAATAGGGTACATTCATGGCTATTAAAACATTGGTTACACATGCCATGTGGATCAATTTGAATAAATTTGTGATCCTTCTATAGTTTTTGAGGATGATTACTTTGGCATCGATATAATTTATCTTAATATCTTCTACAAGGATTATGTTACCTCTACCCATACCATTACCACTAACCAACATAGCCATTACATTGGCATTCTACCTCCCACAAGTGTTGATTCAAACCGATAGAATCACACCTTGTTGAATTACATCCATGGTGACATAGTAGTTAAAGAACAATAAGGAGGCCAAGACCACATTCATGCAGAATAAGAACATTCTCCTAGTGAAACCTTTTTGGAGTTGTTAGGGGACAATCAAAATTCCAACTTAGCATCTTTTAGTGAAACCTTTTTGAAGGTGATAGAATACAATCAAAGTCAAAAGTTAATGTTCCTTAGTGAAACCTTTTCAAAGGTGCTATGGGACAATCAAGACAATTTCATTGGTAAAAACCTCTTCAAGGTGCCAATAACTAAGCATAAAAGTTATTTAATGATTAATGAATATATTATCAAAGATAAAATCAAAATAGCTTCCTATCTATAGCCTAATCAGATGGTAACTACTCTTAGGTCCAAATAATTAAAGAATCCAATGGTCTTATCGAGAGAATATTTATAACTATTCAACCCTGCCACATCCAAAGTTATGTTGAATCTAGAATCACCAAAAGTATGTGTGCCTAAAAATCTTATTCTTCATTTGTTTCCTCACCATCATTCATTCCATTATCATCCACTATTCCATTTCACAAACAAACATATCAACCAATATTTATCCCTATTTACCAATCATGATTGCACTTTCCTTTACATAGGATACAAAGATACCTTGTCTTGACATTTGAAGGAATTAAAATCAATGACCAACAAATATCAAAACAACATCTTTGGCATCTAAATCTATGGCTAGTTCTTGATAGAGAAACTATTTAGATGAGGTGTGGGATAACAATTAACATGATTGAGTATTCTGTTTGTATCAATTACTTATCATGATGTGCATTTCCATATCCATAGGGATAATAGAATCCAAAACCACACCCAGGCCAAACACATCCAACCTAACAACCAATCATCATCCAAACACAAATGTGTATCATACCATTTCATTTACCATTCCTTTTTTCATTGTCACATACCCAACTAGTCACCTTACCACTTGGGGGCAACCCTCTTAACATTCTTCTTTATTATCTTATCATTCTACCAGCCTATCATTATTGCATCACTTATCCATCCTACCATTCCATTCTACCAAAATATGTTTTGATCCATCCTATCCTAGCTCGTTTGACCTTGGTTCATCCATTGGTTTCATGTTTTCATCATGAAGAATTAGATCAATTTTAGTATTTGTTTCATTAATTTTAGTTAGAGGTAGTATTTTGGATTAGTAAGATATAAGTTTGGTAGTTGCATTCTTCATTTTTTGTTCCCTCCTATCATCATGTTTATTTATGTAAGCCTGATTATATCTACCTACATGGGAATATTAGTGTTTCATAAGTCTTACTACTAATTATAACCACCTATGGGCAAATTAGAATCATTGATCTATCAGTTGTATCCTAATTTTGACCACCTATAGGCAAATTAGGGGCAACATTTGTTTATCTTGTCTTGACATAGCAACTAACCATTCATATGTCTTATTATGCCATTATTCCAACTATTCCTATTTTATTTGAATTGGTTTCTAAACTAGTTAGATTCATCCACTTTAAGGTGGAACTATTGTGACTTAGGACCATTTTGTCACTAGGTGGGTCGTGTTTGATTCATGTTGAGGTCAGCTCAGTCCCCCTTTTCCATCATATTCTTGTTATTTTGTGAGCATCAATTCAAGTTTTCCATGCTCTCACCATTTTTTGAGCTTGGACCATGTAGTATCTCATAATTCCTAATCAATTTAAGATGCTCAAAATTCCAAAAACATTTGTCCTATCTAAGCCTAGTCATTTATCCTCGATCTGCCCTACTAGGGCAAATCCATTGTAAGATGCTTTCTATTGATTTTTTTTAGGCTTTCTATTTGTTTATTTGTTCACTTTCATTTTTGTTGCCTCAACTTAGTTTACATGTGTTTCCTTGCACATTATTCTTGATTCCATACATATTCAAACATTAACATTAACATCATGGTTTTTATCATTGGCATGTTATTTTTAATTGTTTATTAGAATGGGAGTTATTACTTATGCATATTTCATCCAAGTCCTCATGATTTTCTATCATGAGGCATACCATCATGTGCTATAGAAAAAATCAACTCAAGAGGTCATACAAGTAATGGAGCTTGAGAAGTTTCTCCTTGGTACCTTGGAAAATCCTTCTACCCATCTCGATCAAATCAACCCATTAACCATTCTATTTATATCAATGATAATAAGGATGAATATCTCCTCATTTTTAATTATAACTATATATTTTATATTGATCAATCTTATTCTTCTATCCATCTCTTTCATCACTTTGCATCCTCATATGCTTGTTTTTTTGTGGCTTCTTTAGTCATTAAACCATCGCATCTAAATTTGTGCCCACTCATCTTTAATCTATGAAATAGGTTCTATCATTGAGACATGCTTGCTATTCCACCCTAATTGGAGCATAACCATGTCAAACATCATCCTTATCCAATCTAGGTACTCTTAATTATTATAACCGCCTATGGGCAAATTATTATTTCAACTTTTATTCCTAATTATATCAATTCATGAAAGCATTTTCTCATTTGTATTAATTTCACCCATGGGTTAATTCCACCTTTCTTATTGCTTCTTTTCGAGGGACCATCCATCCAACATGTGATGGCCACTCCCTTGAGGGGGCATCATTCTAGGTTTCCTAAACATTTCTTTGGAGCTTTTTCTTCAACTCTCATCTTCTTTTTTGGCATACAGACCTTTTCTCATTATTTTAGAAGACATTGTTATGCCTACAGTTTTGTAACATCTTCCCAAATAGGGGCAAACTATAGACACCTAAATTTGGCCACCAATGGTTTCATACCCAACTATTAGAATAATTTTTACCAAACATTGAACATCTAACCTAAGAATTTCTAAGAGTCTCAAATTTGTCTTTGTAACCATACAAATAAATCAATTTGACTCATAAATAAATTAAATATACCAAATACAAACATCAATTAATTTAAAAATATCAAAAATCCTAAAAAATATTAACTACCATGTTAAGGCAAATCAAATCCTAATCAAGTCCTAATTGCATTCACCCATGAGAAATTAAATGAATTATCAAAAAGGATGATTCAAATACCAAAAGAATATCCTAGGAAGTAATCATTACCTTTTTGTAGGTTGTCCAAAATCCAAAATATCCCACCCATGCTTATTTATTTAAAATCATGAGTGCTTGACAACTCATAACTCTACTAGAGTTACTTTTGACTCACCTAGGTCAATTTTGAACCCATTCCAAGACCTAAATACCCTCTAACTCATATTAAGTTGGGTTTAGTTGCTAAATATATACATACAAGCCTAGAGATCTTCATTTAGGGAGCTTGAACATGGTAGAGTTATAATATTAGATTTGATACATAAAGAAAATGCTTTCAAAAGTGATTTTGATATAGTTTTATTATGCAAAAATATTGAGTCAAGCTTCACAAGCCAAAGCCAAAAATCCAATGATGCCAAAAGGAGGTGGAGAATAGCCAAGCTCCATTCATGAATACCTATGAATCACAAGATGAATAAGATAATGAATAAATCTTTTGGAGCATCCAAGGAAGGTGAATAAAGTTTGTTATTTCTTCATGTTTTAGTTGTGTCTTCATTTGGTTTATTCACAAAGCACCCTCTAAGATCTAGGCATAAGGTGTTAGTTCATTAGTGTGTTTTTATTTTTGGATTTGTTTTCATTTACTAACATGATACTAATATCCCCTTATTAGATTCCTATGTTCACAAGATCTATAGAAGTTACCTCTTCTGAAACAATATGATCCAAATATTATACCTTTCTATGAAAGAAAGCACTCTTTGATAATTTTTTGTAAATCTTATGTTTATGTAAACACTACAAAACCATATGCAAATTATGAACATGTTCTTCTTCATTCTTGGAATATATCAATATGTCATCAATAAAAAGAGCAAAAAATAATTTATGTAATCCCTAAACACACTATTCATAAGCTTCATGAAGGTTGATAGTGTATTTGTCAACCTAAAAGGAAGAACCATGAACTCATAGTGCCCATATCTTGTCCTAATGGTAGTTTTAGGAATGTCTTCTTCTTGGATTCTTAATTTATGGTAAGCTACTCTCAAGTCAATTTTTTAAAATATCATTTCATGTTATATTTGATCAAATATGTCATCAATATGGTGTAAGGGATACATATTATTTATGATTTCCTTATTCATCATCCTGTAATCTATGCACAGGTGAAGAGTTCCTTTCTTCTTCTTCATAAATACTATTGGTGCACCCTAAGGTGAAACACTTGACTGAATTAACCCTTTGGATAATACATCTTAAAATTAATCTTTTAATCTGACTAACTCTATCATTTTTATCCTATAGGGGGTTTTGAATTGAGGCTCTAACCCAAGAATGATGTCAATCATGAACTCAAATTCTATTTGGGAGGTAATCTAGGTAATTCTTCTAGAAATAAATCCTAAAATTATTTTAAAAATAAATAATCTTATATGGTAGGATCTTGGGTTTCTTTAATTTCATTCACCTTGATCATGAACACATGACATCCTTCTTGTTGAACCTTTTTCAACTAAGTGGATGAAATTTTCCTTAGCTTCAATTCTTTCTCTTCACCTTGGATTTGCATTTGGTTTCCAAAATCATCCAAACATTCAAACTTATTTAAAAAATAATATACCTTTGATTTATGCTTCCAAATATAATTACCTCTTAAGATTATGTCATATGACCCTAGCAGAGCTATAAATAAATATATTATTGTGGTTAATTTACGTAAATTCCATTTTCCCTCCATAATGCATACTTTGATTTTAGATTGATTCATGCACTATAGTGTCCAAGCATTTTCCATATGATCAACTTTGTTAGGTAATTTATTTAACATACTAAGATAGATAAAACATTCAATGGTTCCTATATCTATTAAAATTGAAATCAAATTTCAAAACAAGGTAGCTGACACTTCAATGGGGGAGGATTGAAACTCATCTTGATGATTGACAACAACTACATGGATTCACTACTGGAAATTTCCATGATATGAAGAAGAAGTAGAAGGGTTGTTGAACTTGTTCCATGTCTTCTATTGAGGATAGTCTTTATCATAGTGGTCTCTTCCACATGTGAAAAATCCACCAAGTGAAGCATTTCCTTCTAATTGGTTTTCTTCTTTAAACCCTTCCTTGAAACCACTACCAAGTTTATTATTCCCAAAAGTGTTTTTAAACCTTGTATTTTTATTATAAAATATGTTCTTGGAGTTCTCATTATGCTTTCAATTTTTATTCTAGAAATTAATTTTTGGGATAGTAAACTTCTTATGAAACTTATCTCTAACCTCTGCAAGATATTTTAACTTTTGATCCTACTTAATAGCTTTTTAAAAAACCTAGTGCATGGTACTTGGTCCATGAACATCCACTTCATAAAAAATATGAGGCCTTAGCCCCATGATGAATTTCTTAATTTAGAATCATTCATCCTTATAATAGTGGGGAACATACTTTAAAAGCTTGGTAAATTATTCCCAATATTCAGTCACTGGCAAATCTCCTTACTTCATATTTTGGAATTCATTCAATTTTTTTATTTAAGTATAACTTTGGTATCCATTGATCCCTAAAAAAGGTTTAAAACTACTCCCAAGTGGTGGTAGTGGAGGATTCATGTCTCATTTCTAACTTATTGTTGACCTAATAGGTTGTTTTTATTCACCAACAAGTTGGTAAGGTCCTCAAACTACCTTGGTTACTTCAAAGTAATTTCAAATATTTAAATAATTTTCCATCTTCATGATCCATCCTCTAGCTCCATCACCCAAAATTATTTATTCCATCAAAAAAAATTGGGTTTACCTTTTTCATGTCATATGTAAGTTCTATAGCTACTTGATCCCTTGTATCATGTTCCTCTTATGCATGATTATGTTATTGGGGCTCTTCCTAATAATCCTATTTCTCATCAAAATGTTCTTCCTCATCATGCCCATACACTTCCTATTCCATGGTTACTAATCTATCTCAATTTTCCTTCAGAACTATTAGGATTTAGTCTAGCTTAGCATCTTATTCCACTACTAACTGATTGGGATTAAGATGTTCATCTTGATTCTAATTTATTTTAAAATTTGAATTTCAATGTACCATTTTATCCTAATGAAAAATATTATATTTAGGTTAGCATTCTACACTATGATACCATAGTGTATAAACCCCAATAGGTTCCTAAGATAAAACTACATTTTTATTTTAATTAAATAAAATATAGTCTACTAAATTCTTAGATTTTATACACTATTTAGGTAATAATTTATTATTTTAAATTTAAAGATGACCAAATACATTATTTAAAAAATTTACAATGAACTATTAATTAATTAATGATTCATTTTATCCCCTAAACAAGGTCCTAATAGTGTATATGCTATAAGACTACACATCATGCCATTTACAAAAATAAAAGGTAGAACCCTTAAATAAATTCATACCAATAGATATACTCAAAATGTACAACCACTTTTGTTAAGTAATCATAGTAAATCATAGATGTAAATTTTTCTACATCCTCTATTGAATGTCTCATATATTACATAAAGTTAAAACACAAAACACAATGGAACTTCATAATATATATCATAAATTAGCACAATAATTGTGAGTATGCATCTAGAATGGTTTATTAGCTATAGAGAGGGAAAGCATTATCTGGGCATTTTTCCTTTGACCACAAATCATTGATGTCACTCACACCTCCCCAATAGGAGTGGACTTCCCTTCATGAAGGGGAAGATAATGGTGATGTGGAACCAATAACTCAACTATAATAGTGTGTAGTATAATAAATTTTACATGCTACAATCATGTATACCATGGAATACATCATATATCTATTATGACATACATGCAAACTAGAAAGTATAATGGATAGACAATGTATAAAAATTTAACATTGTTTTGGTCAAATACATCCATATTGGGCACAATTTGATTTTTTTGGAATAAATAAAACTATAATTTTTATTATATTTACATTTTATAAATTATAAATAAGGAAACCCAAAGTCAAACTAGGCCACAAAACTGAGTCAAGTCCACACACAATCATATTCTCTACTATACCAATTCAATAGCTTTCATGGTAACTAATGATGTATATTTTTATGAAATCCCTCCAACGTAATAAAACCCATAATCCCTTAACATGAAGGATGACATAGTTTACAACTCACAAAAGAATGTCATAATCATTAAATTTTCATCCTCACATAATCTAATTAACTAGATGGAAATACCATGCTCTACAAAGTCATTTTAACAAAATAATTAAATACACAATACATTCATGGTAAAATACACAATTATAAATATTAATCCACCTGAAGAATGCATCACAATATTTAAGAACCTTTTTAAAATTAGTAATTCTAATATTAACCTAGTTATGAACAAGCATACACAAACATATCTATTTTATAGACATATTGACCTCATCAAAGGGTTTTTCACTTAATACCTCAATGGTTCAATTACATAATAGTTCAAATGATACCAAAATGATTGATTCTTAACAACAACTAATTTTTTAATCATAATATCCAAACCAGAATAAGGTTATATATTCATTTATTATCTCTTGATCAGGTAAATCCACTCAAAATATTATATCATAACTCATTATATCTATTTCATATCCCTACTATTTAAAAAGATAGACATTTTTTCAACTATAAATTATAAGACTTTAACCATGACTATTTATTAAATATAAGTCCCTAAGACATTTTAAACATTTCCCAATGTATTATTTGACAACCTAAATCACTTCAAATACCAACTAAATAAACTAAAAATATATATAATATGACTCCATAAAGGATTAAAATTTTCTTATCCCATTATAGCCTCAGTTGTATCCTGCATGACTGCATAAACTTAACAATATTATTCTTTAGATAACTTTTCCCCAAATTTATGTCTAGATCATGCATTCATTATAAATTATGTCCTATGTCATTTAGAACTTAATAATAAACATAACTTGACCTAAAACTTAGTTGGGTAAACAATTACTACAGATGTAAATAAAATAACACAAGGTTCATTTCTTTCAACCCTTGATATAACTTACAAATCCTCAAAGTTTTAACATAGGTTTGTAATCATGTTCATAGTTTCCAAAGACTCTTATAAGCCGGTCTAAAAACACACACTTAACAGTCCACAAACATCCACCGGTAAGATTCATTTATCACAAGGGTCACAACACCCTTCATTATTTCCTTAAGGATAATTTGGGACATTTAAGTCAATTAAAACAACTAACAAATAATAATAAGTATTTAAACAATCCAATATCATTTACTAGTTCATGTTATTAATTATACTATTCACACACACATTCTTCATTTTTTTCCTTACGCTAAATTTTAGGAATTCAAGTCAAATAAAAAATTAGAAGATATCCTTAATGAAAGATATGAATTTAACCACTCAATAGCCAATATAACTATTTTTTAGTACTAGACCCAGTTAGTATTCACTCTTTGGGATCTACGGGTGAGAACAAGATATTTCCCCCATATCCAAAAGTATAAATACATCATTACCACTAATATATAACCACTATAACCACACATCCAAATTTATAATCTCTAGTTAAAACTAATTAATCACAGTTATGAGAGAAATAGGGAAAAAGCTACCATTTTCCTCAACCCAAGTCTAATATTAATTTAACCCAAATAAAAATGGGGTTTATAAACTAATATATAAGATAAAATGATAAAAAAAATAGACATGCTACACATTTTAAATAATAATAAATCCATAAAATTTTATGTATTTTTAATTTAAAACATAACTTACCTAATGCTAGAAAAAAAGTGGTAGTCATTTCTGCCTTCTCCACTATTTCTTCCAAGTCATTTTGTTATTTCTCACTATTTTCCTCCCCATTTCCATGTCTCAATCTTCACCATTTATCCTATTTATTATTTCTTCCTAAATTTCCTCTTCCCCACATTACTTCATGGCCCCAAATTCCCTTCAAGAATTTTGCTAACAACTCATGACCAAACTAAAACAATATTGTAATCATTTACTTCCAACTGGAGTTGAATATTAGATCTAAAAAGACCTAAAAAATGGTAGTAGCATTTGATTTTTTCCCATAAAAAGTCATGCATAATTATCTCTTCCAAAATGGCAAAGTAAAAAAAAAAAAAACTAATCATTGAAAACTTCTATTTGCTGCCAATAATCTATGGAAAACCCTAATTCAAACTAATTTTATGCATGGTAATAATACATGTTATCAAATTATTTATTAAGTTATGCTATAAACCATCACATGTTTATTTAGGTTACCACATCCTAAGGTTTAAGACATCCTTGAATATAAGACAATTTGGTGATCAAATTCCTCATGGTTACTATGGCCACCAAAAAGGGGCTTACTTGTATTCAAGCCATTTTAATATGATAATGTTCACTTTATTTTGAAAATGCATCAAAATTATATATTTTTATCTTTATAAATTTAAATATGATCTAAACAAGTAATTATAGATATAAATTAGCAAGTGAAATAATTAAGCCTTCATAAATCAGCATTAAGATACAGTCAACATGCATGAATGGTAGAGTTACACAAGTAGTGTGAAATCAAGACTTTAAATCCAAACTAGTTTGAAAGCATCAAAAATAATTACTCACAAGAAATCCTAAAATGTGATTATTTTATGCATCCAATTAATATCAATATTGTGTTCAAATTGTCAATCTAAATGATATTTTATGACAATGCACAATCTGGACCAAAATCACTAAAACACTCTAAATCATTTGAACTTGTCAAGTACATATTATAATTTGTGTTAATGTATCCATAAATGGGAAAATCAATTTTATGTGATTATTATATTTTATTAAATCACTTTGATTCAAATTTTAACCATGCAAAATGACATCCTAAACCACTAAATTCTTTTAATTTGGCAATGCATGTCAAGTCACGTGCATGTGTTATTTCACATCTATATACCCTAATTGAGGTATTGCCTCATACACAAAGGACACCTTTTAATTATACTCTAGTAAATTTATGACTCAATAAAATAATATTTCCAATTGGGTTGATTAAACGTGCAATAGATTTCCAAAGAATTATAGAAAATTAATCAAAGTCACTAAAGCAAATCAAATCCAAATTAGAAGCCTTAGTGGAAATTCCACGAAAATTATTGAATATATAATTATTGTAAATTCATTGTTCAATTATGCATCATCTCATGAAATCATCAATGGGGTGGAATCTATAAGCCATTAATGGGATAAATATCAGGATTAAGCTATCCCATACATCATTTATGCGCCATTATTCTAAATATTAATGACAGTATTTATTACTTATCTCTCCAAAATTGAATCAATGTATGGCCACATATCTTTATCTCAAGATCGAAAGTCATGGTTGATCTTGAAATTTTTTATAAATCTATAAATAAGTGAGGTAAGACCATCATTTTTAAGCTCGTTTTTTGTAAACTTATTATGCAGAATTATCTTCACAAAGCTTCAATTATACAAACTTACTATGTATAAATTGCTATAGACAAGCTCCATCTATCTTTAAAAAATTGACAAATATTGTGAGCCTAATCCATTGGTGCACTAAGATATGATGGATATGTATTCTACACCTTATTGACATAGACTTGGAGCACTATATCCAGGGGAAAACATGCTTATTGATCACTCTTAGAGGAGGGATGTTAATTGGAAGTTTTGATTGTATTTTTTGCTTAATTATCTCTTATAATTCATTAATAATGCCCCTTGAGGGAGTGGGCTTAATAAGTTAGGTCTTTATGCTTATTTTGGAGATTTATTGACTAACGCATGATCTAACATTATCTTGTAATCCTAGTATACATTTTGGCATGCACAATGGGACCACACATCTCACACATCTCTTGATCCTTCTAATTTTACATTCAAACCCTCTTTTGATGCTATTTTTTGCTTCTTTTTCTTTCATTTTACATTTTTATGATGTATGGATCAATCAATGAATACAGCTTATAAAATGACAAAATCAACCTGAACATTAGTAAGAATTCCCTATGGAGTGGAATAGTCGACTTGAGTAACATTGAAATCAACCACTTGAACGAAAAAATCAATTTTTATATTTTCTATCTTTGTTTATGTGATTTACAGAGAACAGTGAAATTGACCTGGTTATTAGCGAGTTTGAGATTTGGAATAGTGGGTTTTTCAATAGAATAATGGGATCATCCTAGATCATAAAACTATAGGTAACTATTGTATTTCTTTTATTTTTATCATTTTTATCATTTTGATAGAATCGCCCTAGACATCAATGGAAATACCCTGCTAATCAATGATATCACCCTGTAATCTATGGAATCATAAAAATAGTGTATTTATATCTCTACATTTCAGTGGGATCATCCTAAAAAATGGCACAATTGTACCATGGAATGGCCAAAATGATCTAAATAATGGTGGAATTGACTTATGTCAAAAAATAGAGAGCAAAAATAATAAATTGTAAACTTATTTGACAATCATACACCCCTATTTTGACTTCTAAAACTCTATTTTATAGGTGTTAAGACACTTAGTTTCAATTTTACAAATAATCAAAAGCAAATTTCACTTCATATCTCATTTTTGGTGTTGTAAAATGAAATCAAACTTTAGTTAAGTGTTCATAAGATCTTTTTCTTTTTTATTATTATTGTATTTGTTTCTTAAAACAAGTGTAGCATGTATGCTCTCCCCCTATCCCCTTTAGGGAAATTGGGTGATGCAAAAATGTTTTACTTATTAATTTTTATCACTTTATCAAAGTGTGGAAGGAAAGTTACTAAGGCCCTCCCCAAAATCTGAGTGATTTGGGTGATCCCAAAATAACCCTAAAGTCCTTATACAAATTTTATTTCATGAATCTTGGCTTGTGAGTGGGAGTTCATAGCCTCTCCATGGGTTATCTAGGGAAACATTGACCTAGGAATTCATCTCCCAACATCATTTCAAGCCAACTCCATGATAGGGGTATATAAATTGAATTCAACTTATTGGGATGCTTTTTTGGGCAGTTAAACAAGCTTTTTTAGTAAGGGACTACCTTAGAACATAAGTTTAACTCAAATATTTCATTACACTAAGCAATTGATGAATGTAGTGGTTGTGAAAAGGATAAGACATTTTCACAACAAGTCAGTTAACGTGTATCCAAATGGCATGTTTCACCCTAGTGTTAATCACATATATGGGACCATTTAGAATGTACAAAATTTGATATTTTATAGATAACCCCACTTTCCATGGAATACTAATGGTGTAGGGTGAGTAACCCAAAGTTCCATGTCATCATATAATATATTGAGAGAAGAGGGGGCTTAAACAGACTACTTTTCATGTGCATCTAATTTTATTAAATTTATAATTTATTTCCTCGTAAGGAGTATATAGATGGAATCCAAAAGTGCAATGCAACCTTTTCAGTTTATAGGATAGGATACACACTTTGGTATTTTTCTTTTTCTTATTTACTTTAATTATCATTTTTGAGTCTAAAACTTTTTGTGTGAAACCTAAAATACATCAAAAAACCAAACACTTTTTATACACAATTTCCTTTGAACAAAAAGGTGTTATATTGGTTAAATCCAAAACACTTTTTGCCTTATTTAAAATCATGTGTTTGTGTTTCCAAAATAGTTTTGTTACGTTATTTGTCTAAGTCTAGACTATTTACCACTTGAAAATTTTAAATTTCCTTAACTCAATTATAAATTCACCTTTATAAGTTCTATTTCAAGGCATTATTGATTTACCTTTCGTGCTTGGTTTGAGTAACTTGGGTAAAATTTTCCATTTGGTTTGAGGCTATTTGTCTAGACACTTGCCTATTTTATTCTTAGTTTAAACTTAGATCATCTTGAATTCACTAACATTCTAAGTTCCTAGACCATTCTACCTTCTTGGCCATGTGGTGTCATTGTGTTGCCCATTTGTTTTTGGATTTATGCTTAGTATTTCTTGTGTTAGTTCACATCTTGGGCTTCTTAGTTCACATTTTATTCTTCTTGATCCAAAAAATCTTCTTCTAGATTCTCCAGTCATGACTCACCATAGTTATGCTTGTATTTGTATAGTATTGACATACTTTGAATTTATATTTTTGTGTGCTAACTTGCACCCTAAGTTCCAAGATTATTTTACCCTCTTCTAATTTGATGATTTTAACATACCAAGGTTAAGTAATTTCATAACTTCTCTCTTATAATTATGTGGCATCATGTCATTTCCTTCTTATTATAGTCTCACTTTACCTTGTATTTGTTTGACTAAAGATCCAAAATCATCTTTTAATGTTTGTAAACTAATTCAAAACACTTTAAAAATGTAGAAGTTCATCTTCACGCTATGGCATATTTTATGGACCAATACCACCCCTTCTTGGGGCATATTTTCTAGACTAATATCACCCTCTTTGGGGATAATTTTTAATTACCTAAACCAATCCATGCCAATTGTCATATGTCAACCCTATTCTCCTCCTTTGGACTATGTTAGAAACTATGCTTTGTAGTGCTGAAAGGTTACCATTCTAGGTCTTCCTCCTTTGGCCTATGTTAGAAACCAAGTTCCATAGTGCTCAAAGATTACCATTATAAGCCCTCCTCCTTTAAATTGTATTATCAAAAAATATCCCTAGTGCTCAAAGGTTACCATTATAGGTCCTCCTCATTTGGCCTATGTTAGAAACCAAGCTCCACAAAGCTCAAATGTTACAATTCTAAGTCCTCCTCCTTTGGCCTGTGTTAGAAACCAAGCTCCATATCACCCAAGGGTCATTATTCTAGGCCTTTCTCCTTTATCTTTCACTAGAAACCAAGCTTCATAGCACCAAATTTTTACCATTCTAGGTCCTTCCAAAAGTGGTAGCTCATTATCCCAAAAAAGTTGCACAAGTACAACTAGGCAGGTCACAATTACCATTTTGGACCTACCACCAGTATTTATTGACCCCATCATTAAGGAAATTCAATTAGATAATCCAATATTTGTTGATCACTTCTTTGATAGTATAATTTTAATAAATCCCATTATTAAACCAAAATCCATTACTCATATAGTGTCAACTATTCCCCACTTTAGAAAATCCAAGCTAGACTTTGAGCCACAATAGAACCAGCCATTACCTCTCTAAGAGCCATCTTCCAAGGACCACAATGTGTTTAAAATTGATATTTTTTAACCATGTGTAATCCAAGGTTGATAAAACCAACCAATTCTTAAACACCTATTTGCGATGAGTTAACCTATAATGATTCACCTTTTTACCCTTTACCTATTGTCGAAGAACCTTAATTTGACAAGCCAGTCTTGGTGGAGTTCCTTATTTATCCTTGTCCCTTTTTTGAAACACCTCACTTTGATAAGCTAGTCTCTGTGGAGTTTATCTCTAGACCTTTTTACCCTCATTGAGGAATCTCAGTTTGACAAGCTAGTCTTTGAGAAGTCACACCTCGAGTTGTTCCCTCTCTTTGAGGGGCTTCACCTAGATGAGCTAGTCTATGTTGAACCCTTCTTAGATGAATATATTTTTACAAATACCATTATACCATCATAGGGCATTACTTGTCCAATACCAAACACTCAACAAGACATCATTGTAGAAACATCCACAACCAAATAAGAATCAAAATTAGATTTAGTATTGAACCAATATCATATTTAGCATCAAAATAAAAATCAATGTCAATCTCAACATTAGATTCAAAGTCCCTTGAGTTAAAATCAGCTTCAGAATCAAAATACATTCATGGTTGCTACAAAATTGGTTACAAATGCCTTGCAGATTAATTTGAATATATTTGTGATCCTTCTACAATTTTTGAAATTCATTACTTCAACATCGACACAATTTCTCCTAGTATCTTCTATGAAGATTGTGTTGTCTTTCATCATTCCATTACCACCAACCAACATATCCATCATATTGACATTCCACCTCATACAAGCGTTGATTGGGATCAATAGAATTAAACTTTGTTGAAATGCATCCATGGAGACATATTAGTTGAAAAATATTAGGGGGACTAAGGCCACATTCATTTAAAAGAAGAATAATCTCCTAATGAAACACTTTTCAGAGGTGTTAGAGGATAATCAAATTTTAAACTCAGCATCTTCTAGTGAAACCTTGTTATAGATGCTAAAATATAATCAAATTCAAATGTCAACATTCCTTGGTGAAAAATTCTTGGAGGCACTATGGGAAAATCAAGACAATTTTATTGGTGAAAACCTCTTTGAGGTGCCAATCATTGGGCATAATAGTTCTTTGTTGACTAACAATCTATAACATAATTAGATTCCAGTAACTCTTAATATTATATAATAGAAAAATATGGTGGTCCTATCAAGAGCATGTGTAAAAGTCTTCAACCCTACCACAACTAAAATTATGTCAAATCCGGAATCAACAACATTTTTTGTGACTAAAAGTCTTGATCTTCATTTGTTACCCAATCATTATGCATTCCATTATGAAACAATATTTCTTTGTCAACTCATACCTTTATCTAGTGCCTATCACTATTTACCCATATTGGTATCACTTTCTTTCACAACAGCTATGAAGAAATATTGTTTGTAATTTTAGAAGAAATAAAATCAACAACCAAAAAAGATAAAAATAGTATTATTATAGTCCAAACAATAACAGGTTCTTGATAGAGAAACTATTTAGAAGAGGTGTGGGATATCAATTTACATAATTCACTATTTTTGTTGTCTCATATGTTGATTAGGATGTGCATCTCCACATCAACAAGAGCAATTGAATCATTTACTTTGGCTTTCCCATTCCTTGTTTCATACCCTACCATTTACTTTACCTTATCACTTGGGGGAAACCCTATTACCATTATAGACCATTTTATTCTAGGCATTTATACCATTATAGCCCATTTACCATTCTAGTTTGAACTATATTGACTTAAGTTCCTATGTAGGTTGTGCTCAATTTTATTGAAGCTAGATTGATCACCCCATTCCCACACTCTCTCCATTTTTCAAGAAACAATAAGCCACACTCTTTCTATTTTGTGATCAACCTAAGCCAAAGATCTCACCATTTTATGACACCATTATGTGCATTGTTCATTTAAACAAGATCCATTCTTTCACTCTTAGCTTTTGTTACACGCTCACTATTTTATGAGACCTTTCCTATATTCCTTTACATTTTAATCATGTTTTCTTATCATTATTTTATTTTATCTCATCTCTTGGGAGAACTACATTGTGCTTGAAGCCCATGTTGGATATTGCATCCATGAAACTATGTAGGTAGTGTCCACTTGCCTCATGCACCTAGAGTCAACTTGGCTACCCCTTCCTTGTTTTATTTCCCCCCCATTTTTTATGTTTTGTTTCATTTTATTCTATGGCCTAGGGGTATTGTTTTTCATCTTGATTATGTTCCATTATTTCCCTATATCCTAGGGAAAACTTTGTACCCATTGTCCTTGTGTTATTGTACTGGTGTCATTATCACTTAGTTTAGGGTCACCATGTCATAGAGTGTAATGCCTCTCTTACACATGCACAAACGATTTGTTTTCTATCTACACTAGCATTTTGATTAACCATTACTTGTGTTTGTTTATCTTTATGTGCTTAGACTAGTTTACTTATTACACTTTTTATTTCTTTATATTTTTTAGTTATTTTTAATCTCTTCATTTATTTTTTATTGGTGTTTTGTTGTTATTTGATGTTTCTTATTTTATTTTTATTGGTGTTTTGTTGTTTATTTATTGGTGTTTTGTTGTGCCTTTCTTCTTACCTTTTGTGTTACTATTTTTCCTTGTTTATTATGTTGTTTTGTTTGTTTTTACTATCATGGTTGAATACATTTTGTAAACATTTTTAGTTTGGCCTTAACTTGGGCTTTACTTATTTACATTTATATTTAAAATGTTTTATTGGTATTTTTTTATTTTTAGTGTTTTGTTTGAATACATTTCGTAAATATTTGAGTCTAGCTTACCTTGGGCTTGACCTATTTACATTTGCATTTAAATTATTTTATTATTCATTCTCTTTTAGGTACACCTTTTTAGTGCATGGGTCTTGATTATTTATTTATTAATTCCAGTTTATTTAATAATTTTTCCTTATTTTATTCTTTGTATAGTCATATAAAATGCAAAAATTGATAACTTGAGCATGACTAATGATACCCAACCCTTAGGTCCCTCTTACTTTCTTTCATGACCCTCTTAGGCTTATTTTCACTGATTCCTAGCCATCTATAGCCTTCCAAACTTGATCCTAGTTGAGCTAGACTTATCTTTCCATGCCAGATCAATCCCCCCAAGTCCTATCTACTCAAGACAGTAGTGCCACACTTGGAATATAGTGTCTGTGCCACTATTGTCTACTTTTGGCACTATTTTCCAAGCCCATTTCTGGCCCCAATGATCAATTTATTCTGATTCCCCATCCTTATCCTTGTCGGCCTAACATGAGAAAATTTAATTCATGACCAATAGATACTTATAAAATCCCATTCAAAGATAATCTGGAAAGGGGTTGGTAATTATCATAAAGCAAGAAAGAGTACAAGTAAGAGTACTCAAGCAATCTTCCCTATTCTCTACATACATCTAGCCAACACACTTACAAGCTCATTCAAGTCCTTACAGTGGTCCCTATGCACCTCAAGCACATCTAGTTTAGAATTATACATATTTATATACATAATTGCACAAAGCACATCAAGTGGGGAGAAATACATATGGCTTGATCCTTTTTCAAAGTATTGGTATGTAGGTAGTGTGCCCACATACAAGGTGTGAAGCATGTCTAGTGCATCTTACACACACTAACACCCCTTTTATTCAAAATTGGTTAAATCATAATGGAAGATAGGGTTTTAAGAAATAATATGCTCTATAGGGAGCTAGATATACTTTTAGCTGATGAAACTTCATATACAGGGTCACACAAATATATCAAACAAAACCTAAAAAAATCATATCCTTAGGACAATAGCGATAGAGGTGGACTATAACACTGGTGCCACTACTATCTATTTCTAGTGCTCTTGTCCAATCATAGAATGAAGTTTATATCTTATTTTATGCCAATGTCTTAGTTTTGCACAGTGAATTCTAGCTTCTATCTCAATTGGATCAATCAATTTCCAACTAAGTTTTATTTTCTTCTCCTTATTACTATTTTTAGAAAATTTCAAATTACAATTAATTCACACAAATCCATAGCTTAATTATTTTCTATTTATTTATTGATTTTACTACTTAGACCCTTTAACTAAATTAGGAATAATACACCAATATTTCCAAAATTGTTAAATCATTTAGTGAACTCGACTTATTTCATGTGTGCATAAAACCCCTATAACCCCTAGGTTTATTTTCTTACTAATTTTTCAATTTTTTTGAGTTTTTACCTATATAATTAAATCATAAATTAGCATTAAAATTAAAAAATTTGTATTAATTTTAAAATAATTTCTTTCAAACCCTAGTTGCCATACTAGGTCCTAGTATTTTTCTAGTATTTTTTAATCATTTTATAAATTTTTATTAGAATATTTAAATTAGAAAATCCATTCAAATTCCAAAATTCAATAGTAATTTTCAAAAACATTTATTTTTCAAAACCCAGTTGCATCTACTAGGTCCTATTAAATCACTAATTTTCTAATAATTTTTTGATTTTTTAATTGGATATATAACTCATAAATTCACTTTAAATTTCAAACTTTCATAGTAAATTGCTTAAATAATCATATTTCAAACCCTAGTTGCATGTACTAGTTACTATTTACTTATTGAGGTATCACCTTACATTTTTGTGAGCTTCATATCCTTTTTATGTAATTTTTAGTTAATTATTTTTAGGATTTTATATTTTCTATATTCAGTCTCTTCTTTATTTCGCACTTTACCTATTACAAATTTTTGCAAAAACTTCAATCAAATTTTAACTTGTTTTCCTACTTTACCAATGGACCAATATACTAGTTTCAATGAAACTAATAAAAGTTAACTTCAATAACTTTTAACTAAACACCCTAACATGTAAGATGCCATGCTTAAAATAATACAAGAAGAGCAATAAGGAGTGAATAATGGTCAATATTCCCAAACCATAGATCAACTAGTTACAAATGACACTATGAGGGAAACTATGTCTCAACAACCCCCTATAATAGCCCAACTTGCCTCTATGCCACCAGCTATAGCTAGTATATCTTTGTCTCCTGATGTGATAGCCCTTGTGTAAGAGATAAAATGTATTCAATCCAAGGTGCTAAATCTTGAGCAAGGTGCCTCTAGACCTACATAGGATTTGGATTCTTTTTCTCTTATGCACACACTATTATCATGTCACATTACATTGACACCCTTGCCACAAGGTTTTGTTCAACCCAAGCTTACTCTATATGATGGTAAGGGTGATCCAAAGATACATTTGAGAGCCTCTCATGTAGCTTGCTTGGAATATTACCTAATGACTAGCTACTTACCAAGTTATTTCCATGAAGCCTAAAGGATTATGCTTTACAATGGTTCTATAATCTACTAAACCAGTCAGTTAATGCATTAAATCCTTTAGCTAACATGTGCCTACCTCATTTAAGCATTAACATTGGTGATAAGGTTTCATATGATGAAGTTACATAATAAAAACAAAGGTCAAATGAGTATCTCACATATTATGTTCTCTAATATAAGACTATTTTGGCTAATTTGAATAGACCCATAGTCAATCAAGAGTTACAAGATCTCTTCAAATAGAGTCTTATTCTAGCTTTGCATGAATAAATTATGCTCAAAATATTCTCTTCCTTCACTGAATTGTGTCACAAGCTAAAGGAAAGGGAAGTCAAGTTAATTTTAATGGGCAAACTCAAGTACACAAGTACCTCAAACATAATAAAAAAGAGTAACAATAAAGTCCCATACAATGTAAAGGTCAATGATAACAAGAGTCGTAATCAACCTATAGTTAATGTGGGTTTTGATCCCCCTTAGTGAGTGGTTTTATTAGCACCTCCTCAATGAACCTTCACTAATCTACCAGTTTCTCCAGCCAGAGTTTTATAGAAACTATTAAAATGTAACATCATATCTCTCCCTTTTATTTGGGAAGTTGACCCAAAAAAGCCTCTTCTACGAGGATATGATCAGCATGTATTTTACAATTTTCATAGGGCACCAAGCCATACAATAAATAGATGTATCAATTTGAGACACAAGATATAGGATTTAATAAATGGCAATCATATTGATCTTGGCACTTCAATTGAGCCTCATCAGGCAAAGCAAACATAGGATAAAGCATTGAAAATCTTTTTAGATCCTTTTCCATAGCATTCCAAACAAGAAATAGGGGACACATTAGGCGTTCACCATGCATACCATGCACATCCCCCACCAAATACATCAGGGCACCTTCAGTTGAGACACATCCTTTGAGCAACATGATTGGTGTATACAATTCTAGAGTTTGAGCTAGACCTTCCATCTCCTTCTCAAAGTAATAGATTGTTGAGGATGATATGGATTATCATGCACTCTTTATTAGAGCTCATATTCATAATCATCCTATTCATAGTGTTCTCATAGATAATGGATCCAGTGTGAACATGTGCACTATGACATTATTACAACATTTGGGATATTTAGAATAGGATATCAAACTGATAGTCACAAGTATCAGTGGATTCATTGGGCATATAAAAATCTCGTTAGTTGAGATTGTACTTCATTTATAGGTGGTTCTAACACATGTGGCCACACCATTCACTATTGTTTCCAGTGCAGGAGTGTTTGATATGTTACTTGGTCAACCATCGATTTAAAAACTTTGAGCAATACCTTCTATAGTTCATAGATGCATGAAATTCATTAATGTTAATTAGGTTATTATAGTTGGTGGAGTTACATATGAGTTACCACTCCCCACTTCAAAGCCATCTTCTAAACTATAGTCACCAGTTTCAATTTAGCCTCAGTTCTAGTTTCTCCACCAATTATAGTTCCTCCTCTAGTTTTGATTCAGACATATTTGAGGCATCCATCACTAGCATAGATAGTTCATACACCTCCACAATGTTAAGATTCTAAACATCTTCTAGATACAATTTTCACACCTAGAGAAATATCAATGAGATCTCATGCATCTACTCACATAGCACATGTTTAGAGAGATTCTCCTACTACTAGATGGGTCTCTAAGATAACTACAGTTGCATCAACTTCTCAGATTTAGAGGGGGATCCCATAGTTGTTTTTTAGTTTATCTATTTTAGTGCATTTATAGTACATATATCTTTTAGATCCATAGTTTTATAATTTCCATTGTGCTTCATGATCACACATGATTCCTTTCCTTGATATAAGACACCATGATAGGAAGTCTCCCATGAGACTCATCGATTAGTATCATGCTTTCCTTGCTTACCTCTACATAGCTTCTTATGCTTGATTTTACATAGTTCAAAACTTTCAAAAATTAAAAAATAATACAAAATTTCAAAATATAAAAACATTCAAATATGTCAAAAAGACCAAAAAATATTTCAACTGTATGCATTATCTATGCTTTACATTTCTACTACAATGTTAGACTTACATTTTTTGTTTTATGTTATTGTTTATCAATTTATCTACATTACCATGCTTCACTTGATCTTCTTTGAGTGTGTGCAATGACTTTCAGCTTCTTGCTTGCTTCACTCAACCCATTGAGGGGGCATCCTAATTTTACATCAAGACACACATCGATATACATACCCACTGGGGGCATCTTCTACATGACTATACCATCCAGGTTATGTCATTCCTACACCACACACTCTAGTTATCATCTTTGTGTACATTACTTATTATCTTACATAGATTACTCTACGGACACCAACTAGTATATAACACTTGTTTATTTCTTAGCATATACATAGTCTTGTACTACCATGTCTTGCATACTTTCCATCTAGTTTTGATTAGTTAGATGTGATTATACTTCCAGTTCCTTACATGATTTATTTTTTTCTTAGCATAGCTAAATTGTTTGGATTTATTAGTTCCTATTTGTCTCCTATATGTGCCTTAGGTCATTTTCTAACGTCTTTTGCTTCATGTCTTATATGTGCCTTAGAACATTTTCCAATGTCCTTTGCATGTACTCTTTTATGTGATTGTGCCTTCCATACCAACCTTGATTGTTCTAATTGGATGTGTATGTGACATTTAAACATGCCTTATATGCTTGCCTTCCAATTTGAGTGACATGTGCCCATGTCCCTTATTTTTTTGGCCCCATTGGCCACCCTTGTATGCTTCTTGCTTATTGCCTTGTGTGCTTATTGCATGTTTGCTTCTCATTGATTGTGATACCATGATTCACATCATGCATTTATTTTACTTTCTCAGATGCCATGATGGACATCATGCTTTATCCCTCCAACTAAAAAATAAAAACTAACCATACTTTCATTTTTAGCTTAGTATATTGAGCATCTTCTTACATTGTTATATTTATCTAGGCATACCCCTATTGATCTAATAATCTCTTAATACAAATCACGTTATGTCTTGAGATATCTTGTCGATTATCATTGATATATAATGTATATTTATAGCATAACACACTTATAGGGATATTTATTATGAGGTTAGTCATTATAGGGTATTAATTCCTACCCTCAAAAAAGGGGGAAACAAATAGGAGTTTTATCTCAGAGATTAGATCTCCTAACAATCAAAACAATAGAATTCAGCACACCTAGAATAACAACTAGACATCAAAATAGTCAAAATAGACCAAAAAAATAGTCAAAAATATAGAATAGTCATCATATTTGGCCATAGAAAATAGAACCCAACTTAAACTAGTAGCATTGGTGCCACTAGTTTCCACTTTTAGTGCTCCTATCTAAATAGCTAAAAAACTAGCTTTTATAAAAATAGATAGAAAGGTAAGTTTAATTACAATTTTTTCAACTACAATTTAGACCAGAATCAATAGTTTAAGTACAATTTTTCTTAGAGAATATAGATATAGGTGGAATCATGAATAACATGATGTCTCTCATTTATAATTTCAGATAGGGGAGTTGGTACAACTCCCGGATCAAAATCCATGTTCTAGACACCAGTGATTGGGGAAATATGTGTGACACATTTGTTTTCTTTTCTTTCCAAGTTAAATATTACTCAATCATTCAAAGTAGTTACATGCCTTATTCCATATATAGGTGGTTGGCATCATTTTATAATGGATTTCATACAATCCTAACTTCTTGATTTCTCAAGTTCCCAAGTTCTCGAGTGGCTTTCTTACAAGTCTAGTGCACCAATTTGAAATGGCTTTTATATAATCCAAATCTCCATCTTTTGGAATGGCCAAGAGTGGCCTAGTTTCCATCATACATTTGGCTATCCATGCCAACATTATTAAATCACAATACATTCATGGGATTTAGGAGCCATCTCATACAAGATACACTTCATACTAGTATCAGTTCATAGCTTCACTTCATAGGATAATGATAGATCCAAAGGACTAGCTAGCATTTTTATTCTTGAGCCACCTATTAGGTAAGATTTGACACATAGTCTAGACATAGATTAGCACATGCATGATCATATAACTTCACTTGGTAGTTGATCATGGAGCTAAAGGGATAGCCTTTACATTTTTGAGCCACTTCTAGGGAATTGAGCACTCAGCTGTGTTTGTAATAATACTCTTTGTTCAACACACATAACATACTTAGCATCACTCAGCATCATAACAAGTTTTATATTGTTCCATGTACTTGATGAGGTATATTCATTCCTTTTTCTTCCTCTCTCTCTTACTCAACTTTGTACATTCTTATTTTAGATATAGCGTATGTAGTAAGAACTAATCTACTTTCTATTTTCCCTTGTAGATTTACACTTTGTAGCATGCCCTCTCTATGCACACCCAACATCACATAACTTCATGAGATTCACCCTTGTAGGTAAGTTTAGGTATGCTTTTTTTTTTTCCTTTATCCTAATATTTCACTTTGCTACATTACTAGAATAAAGGTGGGGGAAATGTAGTCATATAAAATGCAAAAATTGGTAACTTGAGCATGGCTAATGACACCCAAACCTTAGGTCCCTTTTTCTTGCTTTCATGACCCTCTTAAGATTATTTTCACTTATTCTCAATCAGAGATAGCCTCCTAGACTTGATCCCATCTAATATAGACTCCTCTTTCCATGCCAGATCAATCCCACTAGGTCATGTTTGCTCAAGACAGTAGTACCACACTTGGACTATAACTTTGATGACACTACTATCCACTTTCGGTGTTATTGTCCAAGCCCATTTCTATCCTCAACAATCAATTTCTTTTGGTTCCCCATCCTTATCCTTATTGACCTAATGTGAGCAAATTTAATCCATGACCAATAGATCCCTATAAATCCCATTCAAAGATAATTTAGAAAGGGGTTAGAAACTATCACTAAACAAGCAAGAATATAAGCAAGACTACTCAAGAAATATTTTTTATTCTCTACATACAGCCAACCAACACACTTACAAGCTCATTCAAATCCTTACACCAGTACCTAGCCACTTCAAGTACATCTAATTTAGCATTTTTAATATTCATATACACAATTTCATAAAGCACATCAATTAGGGAGAACTACACATGGCTTGATCCCTCTTCAGAGTATTGTTATGTAGGCAGTGTGCCCATAAACAAGGTGTGAAGCACGTCTAGTGCATCTTATACATGATAACCCTCCCTCTTGCTCAAAATTGGTCAAATCATAATGGAAGATAGGGTTTGAAGAAATAATATACTCTACAAGGAGCTATATAGACTTCCAACTAATGAAACTTTGTAGATAGGGTCACACAGACATAACGAAAAAAACCTAAAAGCTCATATCCTTAGAACAACAAAAATAGAGGTGGAATATAGAACTAATGCCACTACTATCTAGTTATAAGACTCTTATCCAATCACAAAATGAAGTTTAAATCTTAGTTTGTGATAGTGTCTCAGTCTTGCATAGTGAATTCCAACTTTTGTCTTAGTCAGATAAATTAGTTTCTAGCTAAGTTTTGTTTTCTTCTCCTTATTATTTTTAGAAAATTTCAAATTGAAATTAATTTACACAAATAATTAGCTTAATTATTGTATATTTAAATACTAATTTTACTACTCAGACCCTTGAACTAAATTAGGAATATTACACCAATATTCTCAAAAAATTTAAATCACTTTGCTTGTCTTTTGTTACATTCTTGTTTTATCTTTTACTTTTTTGTATCTTATCTTTTTTTATCTTTTTCTTTATCTTGATTTTCATTCAAATGTAAATAGTTGTAAATTTGATTTTGGTAGTATTTATCATTATCCTTAGTTATAAATATTCACATTCTAACTAGTCAATTGCAAATGAAATACAATGTTATTATGAATTTTTCATACTTATATATCTACTACCTTATATATCTACTATCTTATATATCTACTACCTAAACAAGATATCATAAAAATAATTGAACATTGGTCCATCTTTATTTTATTCTTCATTCCTCATTCCATTTTCTCCTGATTCTAGGATAACTACATTGGCCTGAGGTTCATCTGGATTATGTAAATATGCTTGGATACATAACGTATCTTAGGTCATATTGGAAACCATTATTCATCCTTATCTTGTTTCATTATTATTATTCCAACCCCACCTTTTTTGTCTTCCAATCATCTCTTTCATCATTTTATGCATCCTCGTATGTCTGGTTATTTGTGGCTTCTTTAATAATTAGACCATCACATCTACATTTTCACTTGCTCATATTTAATATATCCAATAGGTTATATCCTTGAGTTATGCTTACCAATTCATCCTACTGGGGAAAAATATTTAGACCAATCACTGATCTAATCAACCCTACTGGGGCAAAATCAATTATCAGTAATCAAATCAACCCTCTTGGGGAAAAATCAATTTATCAACAAATCAAATCCACTCTACTGAGACACATTATTAATTCATTGACCTCATTTATATGGAGTAATTCTCTCATTTTTTTCATCTAATTCCAAGATTTGTAGCTTTTTCCCTTATTTTATCAATTCAAAGTATGCAATTTGTTTTGGGATCAATCATTCCCTAAGCCCATAACTTTTTCCCTCTTTTGGGTATGTCAAAGTGTGTCACTTATATTTTGGGATGCATTCTTTTGACTTCCCCCTACCTTCAGTCCTATTATATTCTATTTTATTTTTATCATTGGGAATCAACATGTGAAAGCACTATCTCATATGGATTTAATCTCATCCTTGGGTTAATTTCACTCTTCCTCTCTTTTTTGAGAGTCCATCCCTCTCTTTCATCCTACATGCCCTTTTTAGGGGGCATCATGGGTCCTAATTATTTATTCAATCATTACCTTCCAAATTCTTCTTAATGATTTTTTCATTCTTTAAAAATTCATTGCTTCATCTAGTATCTCATCACACTTTCTCAAATAGGGGCAAAATGTAGACATCCAATTCTTATCACTATTATGTTGAAATTGTCAATCTAAATTATATTCTATGATAATGTCTAATCTAGACCAAAATCACTAAAATTCTCTAAATTATTTAAATTTTTCAAGTACAAGTGTTGATTTGTGCTAATGTATACCTAAATGGGGAAATGCATTTTATGTTGATATTATCTTTTTTTCAGTCACTTCAAGTCAAATTATAACCATGAAAAATGATGTTTTGGACCACTGAATTCTTCTAATTTGGTAGCACACGTGATGTGCATGTATCACCCCATACACAATTGACACCTTATTCTAATTATACTCTAGTCAAATTACAACTTAGTAAAATGACACTTCCAACTAAGTTGATTAAATGTACAATAAATTTCCATATAATTGCCAAAAAATAATCAAAGTCACTTAAGAAAATAAAATCCAAATTATAAGCCTGAATGGAAATTTCATGAACTTTGTTGAATATCTAACTATTGTAAATTCATTGTTAAATTGTGTATCATCTCATGACATCATCAATGGGGTGGCATCCATAAGCCATTAATGGGATAAATATCAAGATTAATCTCTCCCATGTCTCATCGATGTCCCTTTCTTCCAAATATTAATGATGATATTTATTACTTATCTCTCCAAAATTGAATCAATTCATTGCCACGCATCTTGATATCAATATGGATAGTCATGGTTGATCTTGAACATTTTCAAAAATCTATAAATAAGTGAGCCAATACCATCATTTTTAATATCTTTTTATTTAAACTTATTGTTCATAATTATCTTCACAAACCTTCAATTATACAAACTTAATATACATAAATTTATAGAGACAAGCTTCACCTATCTACACAAAATTGACAAAGTTTGTGAGCCTAAGACATTGTTACACTAAGAGATGATAGAGGTGCATGTTACACCTCATTGACATAGACTTGGAGCATCAAATCAAGGAAAAAACATGCTTATTGATATCTCTTGGAGGAGGGATATTACTTGGAAGGTTTGATTGTATTACTTTCTTAATTATCTCTTAGAATTCATTATCAATGCCCCTTGAGCGAGTACGCTTGATAATTTAGGTCTTTATACTTTTTTCTTAGTTTTATTGACTAATGCATGATCTAACTTTATCTTATAATCCTATTATTAATTATGGACACCATGACATAATAATAAAATCAATCACACTTATAAATAATATAATATCAAAATCATTAGAATTTCAACATTAAAACATGTGTGTGTGTTTTGGGTCCATTTTTTCTACCCCCAACTGTCAAATATTCCACCCTTTCCCCTATGATGTTCTCCCTCTATACAAATTAATGAGGATGAGATAATCTTGTATCCACCTTAGTAAAAAAAACCATAGTTATTCCATTATTATCATTTTAATTGTGAAAGAGAAATAACTAATAATAACTGATAATAATACCACTATATCATTTGCATCAGAATATGTAAAAATAAATCATAGTCATGTGTTATCAATTGAATAATAAATGTTGGAATTTAAGATATAAACTTGAAAATACAATATTTTAACCACAATGTGTGTGTGTGTGTGTGTGTGTGTGTGTGTGTGTGTGTGTGTGTGTGTGTGTGTGTGTGTGTGTGTGTGTGTGTGTGTGTGTGTGTGTGTGTGTGTGTGATTTTGTAAAATAAAAACTAATAAATCAATGATCATAATAACTAGTTAAAACAAAAACTACTTTTAAGGGTAAGTTGGGATGTAACATTATAAGTTTTGTGGTACTAGTCACCTTGTTGATTTAGGTCCATATATAAATCCACTAGCCAAACAAAAAAATAATGATAAAAATTGTGTTGATCCTTATAACAAAGATTATTTAGGTTACTCTAGTTACTCTAGATATTCTAACACTTTATATGACCAAGAGGCATCTTACACTTCATATAATTTTTTATGAGTACATAGAGATTCACCCATATTGAGTGAGATCCTAAATAAAAGATATAGTTTTGATATAGTGGTAGTTTTGGCTTGGATTTTATTATCTTTTGTGTAGTTTTATTTTTCTTTAGTTCATTAATATACTTGATGAGGAGTACACTATTGGGTGAATATTTTGTCAATCAATGTACTGATCAACAAAATAGGTCTGATCAACCACAGCAGGAAGATTGGTCGGCCAAGTGTGCAGCTTTACTACATCAACCGGAGACAAATCTCTCCTCTCATCAAGGGGAGGTTCCCTATAGATACGTCGGAGCTCTATATAATATAAATAAGTAGAAAATAACACATGGGGGTAGAATAAACCATCCATCTCTCTTCTTTCAGATATGATGCACATAGACAAAGGAGAAAATCTTGGTGTAAACACAAAAGGCACTTCTCTTTTTTTAGAAGTGTTCTTGCAGGAAATAGCAGGAGTTTCTTTCAGATAGTAAAGTAACTAGTAACCAAAGGGTGTAGTAATAGCAGGATGAAATAGAAGACAAAGTTTCCACCTCAACTACCCAAAGAGTATATCACAAAGGATAATGGGGGCACAAAGTCATCCCAAAATCCTCAACACAAAATTAAAAAAAAAACATAGACTGAAAACAATTGTGAAAGCACAAAGTCTTCCCACAGTTGGTTTCAAGACACTTCCCTATTACTTTCACTAATTCTACTTACCAAATTAAATGAATAAGAACACCTTCAGAAGATAGATGTAAGAATGATCTCCTAAAGCGATACAAGCCAAAATAGCACAAAGTCTGTAAATAACCTGCTTTCTCATTCAGATAAAAATGAAATTGCAATCTGAGCTCAAAGTCTCAGTCTTCTTCTTTCAAAATGGGCAGAGTTTCACTCTCATAAAAATGAAAAATCTCCTTTACAAATGAGAGAATAAACAAACTTATAGCCACTACACAAGGATTGGTGCCCTTTTCCATGGGATGGCCCATGCTGTAGTCAACATCTTCAATGTGTCTTCAATCCTACCTAGAGAGACCATGCTGAGAATAGTGCACTGCCATAACTATGGTGTGTCCCTTCATCTAATATGTTTCTTCCTTGGTATGGACCATCTGGTCCTTTTCTAATTTGTCTTTACTTCATGGAAGAAAAATAGGCCGCATCCTTGGTTTGGTGCACTCAGAAAGTCTACTCGATCCACTATTCTAGCTACTGAAAATAACTCTTTTGAAGACATTTCTGGTCCTTTACATTGATTTTCTCTCTTTGAGTCTTTGGGCTCTCTTTTTAGTCGATCACTTGATTTATGTTGAACCTTGAACCTATTGAACCACTGAAAGTTCATCAGTTCATTGGTTCATTATGTCTCTTTTGTTCTATCACTTCTTGGTTCAATCACTTCTTCGCTCCTTGATTGAATCATCTGTTGAACCACTTGTTTGTTGCTTCTCTCTTGACTGAGGCTGCCTTTAAACTTTTAAACCTATGAACCTTTGAACTTTGAACTCTTTTAGTTCAAATTTCAATCGGTTCATTGGTTTATTCTGCATCTCGCTCAAACACTGCTTCCTTTTATCTTTCTAAGATCTAGTTGAACCTTTGAACCTTGAACCCATTGAACCTTTTGGTTCAATGGTTCAATCAATTCATTTGGTTCATTCGGTTCATTCTGTGAAGCCCCTTTTTGTCTAAGTCTATGAAAGTTCCTTTTTACATCTTTATTCAGCCTTTGGGATGTCTCAAAGGGAAGGTGTCCCTTTAGGCTTTTAAAATGGTCCTTTCTCTGACGTCAGGTGTCCCTTGCAAGGGTATCTACCCTTCAAGATTTTTCATGTGACCTTTGAGCTTCAAATTCCTTGGCGGGTTCTTACATCTTCAGCGGGCTTTTGGCTTTTGGGCTTTTCCTTCGGACAAAAAGCTTGAAAGAATTCCTTTGGACAAAAAGTCTGAAGGAATTTTGCCTTAACATTTTTCTGAGAAAAGTCTTCCCGAAAGAATTCCTTCGACTTATTTTACTTTACCATTTCCATCAGACAAAAAGATTGAAATAATTGTTCCGTTTGGGCCTTTGAACAAATCCAAAGGAATTCTGTCTTTTATTTGACCTTCGAACCAATGCTACGTACCCTCCGCAAGGGCACTTGCCTTTTTCACTTTGAGGTAGCCCCTTGAACTTGGTGATTGAACCAACTTTGGTTCAATGGTTTAATGGTTCAATCGGCTCATTCTTCATTATTTGGCTAAGTCCTTTTGATATTTTACACCAAGCACATTAAACCAACTTGGTCATTGAACCCATTGAACCTTTGAACCAAAGTGGTTCAAAGTTCAACGGTTCAAGCCTTTGTCCTTTATCATTTGCTGATTGAACTGAGGCACTAAACCAATCCTGGAAATGACTAAGTGTTAGAAGCTTGTTCTTTTAACTGAACTTGCCTGCAAAATCTTTTTTAACCTATTGAACTTGTGAATCCCTTTATGGAAAAAGCTTTAAAATGAGGAATTTGAAATCTCAAAACAAATTTTGAGAAGGAAAGAGAGAAATTTTAAGTTGTAGGTTGTCCCAAAAATGGTGGCATTTTTTGGGGACAATAGTTGGCTCCAGTTAGGGAACTACCTTCAGTTGAAAACTTGAAACACAGCTGAGGGGAGTAGAAACCAGAATCTCTAGTGCCTTAAAGTGTGCCATTGGGCTATGGAGTCATGCTACCCAAGAAGAAAGGCTCCAAAAAATAAAAACAAAAGAATAAAATAAAAACAAAAGACTATACAAATATACATATGTACAGTGGAACTCATCCGTTACTTCAAGAGTTGAAGTGCTTCAAATGTTGCCCATTGTGAGGTAGAGAAAAGAGAGTGCCATCTTGATACTTCAACAGGAAACTATTTTTACCGTTTAGTTGATGAATAGTAAAAGGGCCCCTCCATAGGGAATCAAACTTTCCGTGCATCCCCCTTGGTTTTCTTCTCTTGTCCCATAGTAGGACTTGATCTCCAATCTAGAAATCATGATTCTTTACTTTTTGGTCGAAGAGCTTCTTCACCAGACTTTGATGGGTGGCAATTCTATCCCCCATTGCATTTCTCTGCTCATTCAGCTCAACAAGGCACATGATCCTCTTCTCAAGTGAGCTCTCATATGTTTGATCTTCAATTGCCTTAGCTAATTTCAATGCTAGCAATTCCAAGGTGATTGGTATCTTAGCATTGACACCATACAGGAGTTGGAAGGGAGACATACCAATTGCTCTCTTTAGTGTAATTCTATCTACCCATAGAGCATCAACCAATGCCTTATGCCAAGTCCTTTGGTTGTCATCCACTAGCTTCTTGATGATAGTCACCAAATTTTTATTGCTTGACTCAGCCTGTCCATTCCCTTGTGGAAAGTAATCAGAGGAGTGGGAGAGTGTAATTCCATAGTAGAAACAAAATTGAGTAATCTCTTGAGAAGTGAAATAGGATGCATTGTCAGTGATAATTTTGACTAGGACCCCAAACTTGGACATGATGTTCTCTTTGAGGAAATTGCATACTACTTCTGAAGTAGCATGTTTGGTTGGAACTGCTTCCACCCATTTGGTGAAGTAGTCTATTGTCATGAGGACAGTCATTCCAGCACTTGATGATGGGTTTACAGCTCTGATAAAATCAATTCCCCATTACTGGAATGGCTCCTCTATGATCGTTGGTTCGAGGGGCAGGGCAGCTAGTTTGGGCCTTCCAATAAACTGTTGGCATAGTTCACATCCCTTGACCCACTTATATGCATTTTGAAAGAGAGTTGGCCAATAGTACCTAGCTCATAGGATCTTATGGGTAGTCACAGGGGCAAAAAAATGTCCTCCACAAGTTGAATTGTGGAAGGACTTCAGAAGTCATCTTTGTTGCTCCTTATCCACATAGCGAAGGAACATTCCATTAAGGCTCCTCTTGTATAGTCTGTTGTCCCAGAGGACAAAATTAACAGATTTTAGCTTGATGGTTCTCCTTTCTTTATAAGATAGATTTGTAGGACATTCACCATAATTAAGGAAATGATCAATACCTGAGTACCACTCAATTGTGGTGGAGACAAAGAGGACTGTTGGTGTGTCATCCTCATCCACTTCTAGTTCTTCATGCTCTGCTCCTCTTGGTTTGTTATCAGCAATTAGTTGGCATAGCCCCTTTCCATGTACCAACTTTGTTGGCTTGATGATCAGATAAAACTCCTAGATCTTTGCAACCCAATTGCCTCTTTTCATCCCAAACTCCTATTGAGTTAGTATAGATTTCATTGTGGCGTCAGGGACCAAGGCAGTAACTTGAGAATTGAGGATGTAGAAATGAAAATGTCTTACGGCCTTCACCACTACATAAGCGTGCTTCTCCATATTTGAGTACTTCAGCTTATGAGCTTTGAGAGGAAAACTCATGAAGGAAATGGGAGATTCCATACTTTCTTTATTCTATTGAACAAGAGTTGCTGAAAGCGTATGTTCTGAAGCATAGCTGTAAATGGTGAACTATTTGCTATAGTCTGGACAAGCTAGAATTGGAGCATGAGCAATGGCAGTCTTGATATCTTCAAAAGTTGACTTGCCTTCTTCAATCCAGCTAAAGGTGGCCTTTCCCTTCATCATGTTTACAATGTGCCTGGTCTTCTCAACAAATTTGGGGATGAATCTCCATAAGAAATTTACCTTTCCAAAGAAAGAGTGAACAGTAGACTTGCTTGTGGGCAAGGAAAGTTCTTGGATAGACTTAACTCTGTCTGAGTCAATATTTATGCCTCCTTTAGACACAATGTGTCTGAGAAGTTTCCCCTCCATTACTCCAAAAACTAACTTTTTGGGGTTTAAGAAAATGCCATTCTAGCGACAACATTCTAGCACTTGTTGCAAATGGCTCATATGATCTAGGGGATGCTTAGAGAAGATAGTCAAGTCATCAAGATAACTATGATGAACTTACCCATTTCATCCTTGAAAGCAAGGTCCATTTCTCTTTGGAAGGTGGCGCCAACATTTATCAAGCCAAAAGGCATTCTTCTATATGCAAACGTGCCCAAGGTGTGGTGAAAGTAGTCTTATGCTGGTCTGCTTCACTGAATTTGACCTGATTATATTCTGAGAAGCCATCTATCATTGATAACATCTCTAAGCTCGTCATTGTCTATAGCACTTGATCCATGATTAGCAAAGGATAATTATCCTTCAAGGATGCTTGATTCAAATTCCTAAAATCCACACAAAGGCAAATTTCGCCATTCTTCTTTTTTATAGGCACTATATTGGCAATCCATGTGAAATGATGGATTAGGAAGATTATCCTGGCATTTAGTATTTTTTGTATCTTAGATAAAATAGTACCTGATATTTTTAGATTATAATTCCTAGACTTTTGCTTGTAAGGTGTTGAATTAACCTTGAGAGGGATGTTGTGTCAAATTTCATTAGGCTAGAGTGATTTCAGGTCAGCATAAGAGTACGCTAGGACATCCATGTATTCATTTAGCAAAGAGGTGAACTTGAAACACTCTTTAGGAGTATAGCATTTCCCAATGTTCACCATCTTGGGGTCTTCTTTGGTTCCCAAATTTACTTGATCAAACTCTTAAGATGATCTTGAATCCATTGGTTGTTGTCTGATGAATCTATCATGCTTATCAAATAGCTTCTCAAGGGAAACCAAGCCTTTGGGAATCTTATTCCCTTTCAGTTGTAAAAACTCCTCACCTATGTCTACAATTGATTCAAGAGCTATTTCACACTTCTGAGGTTCACTGCCTTCAAAATCCAGTCATTCAAATCTATCTTTTTGCTCTAAGAAGGCAATGATTTAGTCATCATTATTAAAAACCTGCTAATGACTGGCATTATTAGGCACACTAGGTTGAAAGACCAGCTCAATCATGTACTTGTCTCCTTTGAAATCTAGGTGGGGGACCAAGAGAGTAGATGAAATAGAGAATGCATCCACCTGGTCATTAAATTCTCTAAGAATTGTAGAGATGTTGAAAGCATCAAAGTCTTCCAGCTAGTCCCAGACTAGATTGCAGTAATGATGCAATCTTTCATTCTTGGTTTGATATAGGTTCCTCACCTGATAAACCACTAGTTCGACATCTCCTTTATCATGAAGGAGCTTGATGCCTTTGTCTCGAGTGGCTCTTAATCCAAGTAGTAGAGACTCATATTCAGCTATGTTATTCATGTTGCTAAATTGCAATTTATAAGATGAGGGAAAAATATCTCCTTGAGGAGATATTAACACAAACCCAGCTCCTGAACTAGTGAAAGAGCATCTGCCTTCAAATTCAAGAATCCATACCTCATTTGATACTAATTTTCTTTTGGATTCTTCTTCATCCAGGGGTGGAGATACTTCCACACTTGCCTTGTGCTCAACCAATTCCTCTAATGTCCTAGCTGAATGCATTTCCAAGTTGTCATTTGTAGGAGCTTCATCAAATGTCTCACAAACTCCATCCATGTACAGAAAGTAGTTATCCATGCCTGAAGACTCAAACAAAATTTGAGCTTCAGGTACTGAGGTCTGGGTAACCACATATTTTGCTTCCTTCTCATGGAGTAGCCTCTTCATAACACCTTTGATTGAAATCCTCACCTCTGATAAATCCATGCTCAATTCACCACCAACATCCCTGCAAAAAAATTTCTCGAGAAAGATGCCATATTATGCTAAGACGTCTGCTACCAAGATAGTCATCTTGATTCTTTTGTCTGGAAAGGCAGCAAATGCAAATTGGGCATCTTTAATTTGTCCTAGTAAAGGCACTTGATTTTTCTCCATGGAGAAGCATCTACCAAAATTTTTGATCAATGTGAGGTCAAGGGATTCAGCCACTTTAGCAAGCATGACATTATCTAAAGCTCCAAAATCAATGATGCAATTATTCAATTGATGTCCATTTATCAGCAATGAGACATAAAAAGGTTCAGTCCTACCAAAATTAGCAGGGGGAGTGGTGACAAGGTTGTTCCTGCTGGGTGCATTCTTGGCAGGATCATGTGTCACTTTGGGAATTGCAGGTTCAACAGGGATGTTCTAGTTTTTAACACATTGAACCAGTCTGTCTAATTGATTGGGATGGGACTGTAGAAATTCAAATTTAGACATTTGAATTTTGGTTCTCTTTATATGGTCAATGATATCAAATGTCTAGAACAAGCTAGGATCAAAGGATGGGAGTTCATCCTTTTAATTTTTAAAAGGGGGAGGACTAGACTGCGAATTTGAAGTAAAAGGTGTAGGGGCATTTGGGGTACTTACTTTTCTTGAAATCACTAGGTCCTTTTGCTAGAAAGGAAGAGTGGATCCCCACTTAGCAATTGAAACTATTGGTTGGCGTCACTCCTCTACTTTCTCCTTATCATCTTTTTGAGCTAATTGATTCTTGGACTAGGTGAATACAACATATGACCCTTCAGCTACATTGCCTTCACTTCTAGGTTTATCTTGATAGTTCAGGAAACCAATATGGGAGTCTCTAGCTAATTCTTCTTCTTCCTCAGTGAAGAGATTAGCATCATCTTCAGGATTCAACTCAAGCTGGAATGAGAAATCTACTTCAGCTTCAAGATATCCAACTACCAAGTTTTTGGAGGCGCTTCAAGGGTGAGGTTCCTCTATGGAGGAGGAAGGTGATTTTGCTATCCTTGATTCTTGGCAGCATTGCCTTGGTATGCCTAATTCTAAAATGTCCTCCTAAGCATATCTCTGTATGTAGGAGCAGATGACATCCCTTGTACCACTTGCTTTTTGAGAGCTAGCATTTCATTTGCTAGCTTTTGTACCATCAGGTCAGTGGTGACTGTAGGTGAAAACTCAAAAGATGAATAGGATTTACTATTATTAGGGTCTCTCTTTATCTTTCCTTCTAAGATAAGGTCATCTTCTACCTCAGTAGCCAAGTCCTGAGTAGCAGCAAGGTCTATGTGTCTGGCCCGTCTTAGCAAGAAACTCACTTCAGGTAGTTTTGAGTTGATGAAGAAGCATTTGAAGTTTTGAGGTGTCAACTGGGTAACCATGGGAATTCTATGCCTCAGCTTGTCAAACTTGGCAATAAAATCCCTCATAGGCTCATGAGGCTCTTTCTTCATCTGAGTGAGTTGGGCCAACAAGGCATGTGCATCTTCTGTAGGCTTGAACCTAGCTTCAAATTTGTCTTTTAGGGTGTCCCAGTCAGTCACTGATCCAGCCTACAGGTGGTAAAACTAGTCTGAAGTATCACCTTGTAGTGTCTCCATGAATAGCCTGATCGATATGTCTTCAAATTTCACCCCTATTACACTGCAAGCTATGCTAAAAGCTACAATGTGTTCACCAAGATGAACCTTCCCATCACCAAAGAATTTGGGGAAATTCTTCCTTGATCTACATGGAAGCTCATGCAGAGGTGGAGTCAAATTTAGTGGACTAAAAGAATTACCCCAGGGGCCTTGAGCCATGATTTGATTATGTAAAAGTGTGATCACTAATCTAGGTGGACGGTGGATAGGTAAAGCTCAGCCAATAGTATAAAAAGAAGCTCTACCTTGTGTTGTTGGCCTAGTAGGGCTAGGAGGAAGACTCCTAGTTTGTCTAAGGTGAGGTTGTGGAGGAAACAACTCAAAATTACTCTGTTGCACCAACTCAAAAGTAGGTTCAACAACACCTTGGGATTTTTGGCCTTTGGTATAATGTGGAGTTGCCAAATTGCAAAACAAAAAATGGAAAAAAGTAGGATCTACTTTAGCTTGAAGTTTGAGACTTCAAACTGCATGCTCTTCCCTAGTAGAGTCACCAAAACCTGTTGGGTGAATATTTTATCAATCAGCGTACTAATCAACAAAATAGGAATGATCAACCATAGTAGGAAGATTGGTCGGCCAGGTGTGTAGCTTTACTACATCAATCGGAGATAAATCTCTCCTCTCATCAAGGGGAGGTCCCCTATAGATACATAGGAGCTATATAAAATATAAATAAGCAAAAAATAATGCATGGGGGTAGAATAAACCATCCATCTCTCTTATTTTAGAGATGATGCACATAGACAAAGGATAAAATCCTGGTGTAAACACTGAAGGCACTTCTCTTCTTTCAGAAGTGTTCTTGCAGGAAACAACAGGAATTTCTTTCAGATAATAAAGTAACTAGTAACCAAAGGGCATAGTAACAGTAGGATGAAATAGAATGCAAAGTTTCCACCTCAACTACCCAAAGAGTATATCACAAAGGATAATGGGGGCACAAAGTCATCCCAGAATCCTCAACACAAAAATAAAAGAAAAACACATACTGAAAATAATTGTGAAAGCACAAAGTCTTCCCACAATTGGTTTTAGGACACTTCCCTATTACTTTCACTAATTCTACTTACCAAATTAAATGAATAAGAACACCTTTAGAAGACAGATGTAAGAATGATATCCCAAAGTGATACAAGCCAAAATAGCACAAAGTTTGTAAACAACTTGCTTTCTCATTGAGATAAAAATGAAATTACAATCTGAGCTCAAAGTCTCAGTCTTCTTCTTTCAAAATGGGTAGAGTTTCGCTCTTGTAAAAATGAAAAGTCTCCTTTACAAATGAGAGAATAAACAAACTTATAGCCACTATGTAAGGATTGGCACCCTTTTCCATGGGATAGCCCATGCTATAGTCAACATCTTCAATGCGTCTTTAGTCCTACCTGGAGAGACCATGCTGAGAACAGTGCACTACCATAACTATGGTGTGTCCCTTCATCTAATATGTTTCTTCCTTGGTATGGACTATCTGGTCCTTTTCTAATTTGTCTTTACTTCATGGAAGAAAAATAGGCCGCATCCTTAGTTTGGTGTGCTCAGAATTCTACTCGATCCACTATTCTAGCTATTGGAAATAACTCTTTCGAAGACATTTCTGGTCCTTTGCATCAATCTTCTCTCTTTGAGTCTTCGGGATCTCTTTTTATTTGATCGCTTGATTCATGTTGAATCTTGAACCCGTTGAACCACTGAAAGTTCATTGGTTCATTGGTTCATTATGTCTCTTTTGTTCTATCGCTTCTTGGTTCAATCACTTCTTCGTTCCTTGGTTAAATCATCAGTTGAACCACTCGTTTTTTGCTTCTCTCTTGACGGAGGCCACCTTTCAACTTTTTAACCTATGAACCTTTGAACTTTAAACTCTTTCAATTCAAATTTCAATCGGTTCATTGGTTTATTCTGCATCTCACTCAAACACTGCTTCCTTTCATCTTTCTAAGCTCTAGTTAAACCTTTGAACCTTGAACCCATTGAACATTTTGGTTCAACAGTTCAATGGTTCATTTGGTTCATTCTGTGAAGCCCCTTTTTGTCTAAGTCTATGAAAGTTCCTTTCTACATCTTTGTTTAGCCTTTGGGACGTCCCAAAGGGAAGGTGTCCCTTTAGGGTTTTAAAATAGTCCTTTCTCTGACGTCAGGTGTCCCCCACAAGGGTATCTACCCTTCGAGATTTTTCATGCGACCTTCAAGCTTCAACTTCCCTAGTAGGTTCTTGCATCTTTGATAGGCTTTTGGCTTTCAGGCTTTTCCTTCAGACAAAAAGCCCGAAAGAATTCCTTTGGACAAAAAGTTCGAAGGAATTTTGCCTTAACATTTTTTTTGAGTAAAGTCTTCCTGAAATAATTCCTTTGGCTTCTTTTACTTTACCATTTCCATCAGACAAAAATTTTGAAAGAATTGTTCCTTTTGGGCCTTTAAACAAATCGAAAGGAATTTTGTCTTTTCTTTTACCTTCGAACCAATGTTGCCTGCCCTCCGTAAGGGCACTTGCCTTTTTTGCTTTGGGGTAGCCCCTTGAACCTGGTGATTGAACCAACTTTGGTTCAATAGTTCAATGGTTCAATTGGCTTATTTTTCATTATTTGGCTAAGTCCTTTTGATCTTTTACACCAAGCACATTAAACCAACTTGGTCATTGAACCCATTGAACCTTTGAACCAAAGTGGTTCAAAGTTCAACGGTTCAAGCCTTTGTCCTTTATCATTTGCCGATTGAACTCTTTTGATTGAACTGAGGCGCTGAACCAATCCTAGAAATGACTAAGTGTTAGAAGCTTGTTCTTTTGACTGAACTCACCTGTAGAAGCTTTTTTAACCTATAGAACCTGTGAATCCCTTTACAGAAAAAGCTTAAAAATGAGGAATTTGAAAGCTCAAAAAAAAATGAGAAGGGAAGAGAGAAATTTTGAGCTGTAGGTTGTCCCAAAAATGAGTGGCATTTCCATATAATTTCCAAAAAATAATCAAAGTCACTTAAGCAAATAAAATCCAAATTAGAAGCCTGAATGGAAATTCCATGAAATTTGTTAAATATCTAACTATTGTAAATTCATTGTTAAATTATGTATCATCCCATGACATCATCAATGGGGTGGCATCCATAAGCCATTAATGGGATATATATCAAGATTAATCCCTCCCATGTCTCATCGATGTCCCATTCTTTCAAATATTAATGATGATATTTATCACTTATCTCTCCAAAATTGAATCAATCCATTGCCACACATCTTGATATCAATATGGATAGTCATGGTTGATCTTGAACATTTTCAAAAATCTATAAATAAGTGAGCCAATACCATCATTTTTAATATCTTTTTATTTAAACTTATTGTTCATAATTATCTTCACAAACCTTCAATTATACAAACTTAATATACATAAATTTATAGAGACAAGCTTCACCTATCTACACAAAATTGACAAAGTCTGTGAGCCTAAGACATTGTTACACTAGGAGATGATAGAGGTGCATGTTACACCTCATTGACATAGACTTGGAGCATCAAATCAAGGAAAAAACATGCTTATTGATATCTCTTGGAGGAGGGATATTACTTGGAAGGTTTAATTGTATTACTTTCTTAATTATCTCTTAGAATCCATTATCAATGCCCCTTGAGGGAGTAGGCTTGATAATTTAATTCTTTATACTTTTTCTTAGTTTTATTGACTAATGCATGATCTAACTTTATCTTATAATCCTATTATATGATTATGGACACCATGACATAATACTAAAATCAATCACACTTATAAATAATATAATAGCATAATCATTAGCATTTCAACATTAAAACATGTGTGTGTGTGTTTTGGGTACTTTCTTTCTACCCCGACTATCAAATATTCCACCCTCTCCCCTATAATGTTCTCCCTCTATACAAATTAATGAGGATGAGATAGTCTTGTATCCACCTTAGTAAAAAAAACCATAGTTATTCCATTATTATCATTTTAATTGTGAAAGAGAAATAACTAATAATAAATGATAACAATACCACTATATCATTTGCATCAGAATATGTAAAAATAAATCACATTCATGTGTTATCAGTTGAATAATAAATGTTGGAATCTAAGATATAAACTTGAAAATACAATATTTTAACCACAATGTGTGTGTGTGTGTGTGTGTGTGTGTGTGTGTGTGTGTGTGTGTGATTTTGTAAAATAAAAACTAATAAATCAATGATCATAATAACTAGTTAAAACAAAAACTACTTTTAAGGATAAGTTGGGATGTAACATTATAAGTTTGGTGGTACTGGTCACCTTGTTGATTTAGGTCCATATATAAATCCACTAGCCAAACAAAAAAATAATGCTAAAATAATTTGTGTTGGTCCTTATAACAAAGATTATTTAGGTTACTCTAGTTACTCTAGATATTCTAACACTTTATATTACCAAGAGGCATCTTACACTTCATATAATTTTTTATGAGTACATAGAGATTCACCCATATTGAGTGAGATCCTAAATAAAGGATATAGTTTTGATATAGTGGTAGTTTTGGCTTGGATTTTATTATTTTTTGTGCAATTTTATTTTTCTTTAGTTCATTAATATACTTGATGAGGAGTACACAAATTTATTTAGATTGGTTTTTTCACTACATAATTTGTCACCTCTCTCTTAATGAGGTGAAAATCTACTACATATCCTTTAATAGTTTTTGGTGGTTGTATCTATGGGTTTCTATGTGAGACCTTATGTAGATTGATGTAGTTGAGTAGACCTTGATTTTGTTCCACTGCAGTATGATATAGAATGGTGAGAGAGGATGGGCATACTAACATGATGTTAATTATTCATGCCACATCTAATGGTGTATCATACTTCTTTGAAGTGACATTAATTGATTAATACCATGATGTACAGTGTGTCAGTTTGTAGATGCAAAAAATAATTTTATGACTTCATAGTCATAGCTACAAATTATCCTCTTCTATTCCCCTTTAGATCCAAGGGAGTTTATTGGGTAGGTTTGTTAAGTACAGGATATACTAAGAGGGGGGGTGAATTAGTATATCAAATATCTTATTAAATCTTTTACTTAATTCAATTACTTAATTTTCTTAAGCATTCATTCAAGATATGCAATAAAAATGAAGTAATAACATGCACTGGAAGAGAGAGAGAGAGAGAGAGAGAGAGAGAGAGAGAGAGAGAGAGAGAGAGAGAGAGAGAGACCAAATTTTTACGTGGAAACCCAAAGTGGGAAAAACCATAAAGAATTATCTCTAGTATATAAATGAGCACCAACTCAAAGTACAATGTTCATAAGAACCAACTTTCAGGAGCACCAACCCATTTACTGAGCACCAACATAGAAATGATTTGTGAGCACCAACCCATAGGAGCACCAACCCCTCTATGTAGATAACACAACTATCTCTCAATGTTGCTTTCTCAACAAATGATAGAAATCTACAATATCTCTTTCTTTTTTATTCTCTTCTCTCATCTTGATCTTCTTAGTGATATAAAAACCATGCACAATCTTGCATATAACAAATGGCTTCTCAATCCTTTATTTATATCTTTCCAAATGACCTTTGGCATTCACCCTTTGTGTCCCTTCAATCCTCATAGAAAATGGTGCCAAACTTGCATGACCCTTTGTATCTTTTCATTTGAAAAATCACATGGTGATCCTTCATGAGAAAATTCATCCTTACCCTTTTGTCTTTATCTTAGTGACCTTTCAAATTCCTTAAGATGACTCTTCATGGAAAATTTTGCATACTCTCTTTTGTCTTCACTTAGTGACTCTTGGAATTCCTCAAGATGACTCTTCATGGGAAAATGTGTCCCATTCCTCTTTTATCTTTACCCCGTGACTCTTTGACTTTTTCGTGGGCCCTATTTTGACTTTATGTAACCAAAAATATATTTTTTCATATTAAATAAATATTAACACACATTAGCCAAAATATGAACATTAAAAATACCATTAAATGCTATGGGGCCTTTATCACCAAAAATGCTAGACCTTTGACATCAATGACAATATTTCCAACAAGGTTGATATAAAATCATGTATTTTTATTATTAGTATTTTATTATTACTTTATTTTATATTTGAATAAATATATTTTTGGCATGCTTCACTTTTTGTGACACCCCCTTTTAGTGAATTAACACTAGTTTAGTAATATGTTGGTAATTTGTTAGTGATTTCGTTCATAGGTGGTTGAACTCATTGGTCCATTAAGTCCTATTATGAAATTTCTCCAAAGCTTATAAAATATTTATTAGAAGTTAAATAAAATATATGGTTTACTATTGAATATATTTTTTTGGTTATATTTATGTTCATCCTCCATTAATGATCCTAACACTCTGATAAGAAAGAACACTTACTTAACATCATATAATATATCAATACACTCAATGTACTTATAATTATGTCACTTGATGGTAATAAAGTATCAACTCATGTCAATGTTAGGTAAGTGATAAATAAAACAAACCTCTTCCAAACCAAGTGAACATATGAAATAACCACATGTAATAAAATCCCTAACACATAGGAAGCCATTAGCATAACATAATATACTCCTATACTATGATGAGGTTTCCCATAACTCAAGGGTGGTATAAATCCTTGAGTGGTCTTTTGATATCCCCTCCACTATAATTGATGTTCACAAAACTCCATCCATAGGTGCACACTTGCTTATGTGAGAAACATCTCTTGCTTTCATCACACCCACTACACATAGAAAAAGTGGCCCTAGTGATTTATTTTATAAATAAAAGGTTTAACCATCACCAATGACTCTTGATATAAGGTGATTAAGAAGGTTATAGGAGCCTTTTATCCATGAAAATAATGAACTATACTAAGTACTAACCAACCCAATATGGTACCTCATAAATCCTAGTTTAATTAACCATTCATTAACTCTATGGAGGTAAAAAATTTCCCTATGGATACCCACTCATTATATCAAAATCCCCCTCTAATAGGGTCCTAAAAAATCATCTTAACTTCCAAGGCTCATGTGTCTTATCCTTTATAGTACCGTAAAATTCAAACACTCTAGATACAATATGAAATCACACTCTCATAATAATTAGAGGTAACTCATACTATAATTTATGACAGCCTTGCAAAGAATTGGTAAAAAATAATATAAGGAGTTAAAGTACAAGTGACACTCTTAGATGATTAAAAAATAAAACAACTATATAATGCATATTCTCAAAAAAAAATCCCAATAATCAAATATGTGAAATGATACCAAGGGTAACAAAACACTTTTATAGTTAGATATAAATATGAACAAAATATATACACTTTACCTCTTCTCCAACAACAATCACACTCTTTGTCTTGTTTCCAAAATCACTCCTTTAGCAATGGCTCATTGGTGCAATATGCATTTAATGTATATTTATATATTTTATTAGTTTAAGGTATTTTGACACCTTTAAAAATTATTCTTAAATCCCTTTAGAAACTCCTAACTGAAATCACAAACTCTCCAATCATCAACTTATTCTTTTCCCAAACTCTACACACCATAGCAAATAGGGCTACTAGCCTTTTTTAAGACAAATTATCCTTATACGGAGTAGTAAAAATAAATTTTTGAGAACTAATGACTAATTTAGATAAAATTTTCTAGGATTATATTCTCCATAGATTTTCAAGGCCCAACTCTATCTTTAGACAACCCTTTTGTGCCCTTATAGCTCATTGTTTAGGTCTTAAGGTTAATTAGGTCCCTATTTCTAACACAGTCCCCTCTAAGGGTATGGATACATATGGAAATCATCCAAAAACTTAAAAATATCTTTAAATGTATGTAAAAATATCATAATACCAAATTTTTTGACATTTCATTTGTTAAATCATTTATTATAAACATTTTTTCATTAAAACCCTAGTTTAGGGCTAGTTATTAACTATCAAGCCTAAGAGCACTCTATTTACAATTTCATGAACTATAAATGGTTTCTATTGACTGTTAAGGTTTAAAATGTTTTATTAAATCTTATTAAATATATTTCATACATTTTTTCTTCACCAAGACTCATTTATGCATGTTTCCTTCTTTGTTTTGTGGTGACTGTGTGTTCAAACATAGTCTGTGTAACTTATAGACCATATTTTGAGCACTCTAAGAATTGGTTTAGGACTTAAAAAAAAAATCATAATTTTATTTTAGTTTCCTATTATTCCTTTCATAACTATTATACTCTCTCTTATAAACTTATATCTATCTTTGAGTACAAGTTAGTCACAATTGTGTGTGATTACATATGATATACAGGGTCTATAATTCTCCTTGGCTCATAACCTATTGAATATAACCCAATAAATGTAATAAAAGTTTTTTAAACCAGATATAAATTTTAAAAATACATCATGGACATATATTGGATTAAATTTTATGTACTTCTTTCACCATTCAATCAATTTTTAAGGTATCCTGACTGTTAACTCACAAAGACAGAGTATGACATAGTCTACAGTTTAAAACTCATCAAAGACTTGAAAAATATATTAATAGTTACTTGAATCATCATAAGGTAAAAATTACCTTATTACCTCAAATATAAATTTTTACAAAACTTAATTTGAATTTACTTTCCAACTCTAACCATCCTTACTCAGTCACTTTCCTTTCCATTGAACTCATATGTGAAATACAAGATTTGTAACCAGTTTATTATAAAATATTTTAGATAATATTAAGAAATGTTTTAATACCTTTGATAACATGCATCCAACTCGCTATTTCTCAAGAAAAATTCAAAATATTTTCATCAATATGCATGTTGTTGTTTCTTGTCTCTTCTCTCCTTCATGCCTTGAATGAATGATAAGTGATATGAAAAAATTGAAAACAATCCTTCCACATTAATAAACACCAAACATTAAAGTACAAGAGATATAACTTAAAATCAAATATAAACCCCTTACTTTCACAAAACCCTTTATAGGGATTTTTTTTTTTGATTTTATGATATCTTCCCTCAATTTGTATCCCTCACCATAAAATGGGGTTGGTACATCTGTTGGGGATGAAATACCATCCATTACACCATAATGAATCATATATGGTGATCAATTCCACCTCACATATCTAAAAAAAAAGATAATTTTGTTATTTATAATCCTCAAGATCTGACAAGTGGGGAAGAGGAGAGCATACTCTAGTTTAACTTTGAGAAAAGGAAATAGTAACCTATGTGATTTTTATCATCCAGGGTCTCACACATGGGTAAGGGGAGAGAATAAACATGATAATCCATCATAAAACACACAATAAACACTCAAATAAATGAAAACATAATAATTTTAAAGCACCCAATTCAAATGGGTTTGATCACCAAAATAAAGTGTGTTTTCAAAATGTGTTTATTTGTGAGATAACCACTTCTTTGACAATCAAAACCTACAAAAAATATATTGGCGTTTGGATTTTTTGGTCTTTAATAAATAATAATAAGTTTAAATGATGTTTATTTAGGTCTTGAGAAGTTGTCACAGGGTGATTCTACCATTTACTATGATGAATCTATCGATTTCAAATGCAATATTGTCTATATGCAGATAAAGGCCATAGAAAATAAAGAGTTGGTGGTTCTATCAATTAATAAGGAGATATCACTATTAAATGGGTTTATATCATTTTTTAATAATTCAATTCTACCAATTTGATAAAAACATAGATATAAAGAATTTTGTTGTTTCTAATTACAATATTACCAAAATTCATGAAAATAGACAAAATTACTCAACTATTTTTGTCAATATGCAAGTTAATCCCACCGATATGTAGGTTGATCTCACCAATTACATAAAAAACATATAAAATTAAAAAACTTAGAAAAATAATTTAACAAACTCATATAAATGATATCACTTATTACCATGTCTATATCTCTGTTTATGGGCAATTATCCCATTGATTAGCAAAGTGTTTCCACCACTAACTTGGGAATGAACATTTGGAAAATTTAGAAGAAAAAAGTGACATTATGATCAATCTTGATTTAATTTCATAATTATCAAGATGTTATGATGTGTTAAATTATAATGTGGGGTGTTGGCCCCACTAAGGGTGACATATATGATCACATGATTACAAAGGAGGTTAATTTCTTGTTATCATGAAAATCAAACCAAAACAATACAAAACTAACATCCTAGACAAATGTCCTTCGATTGGGCAAGGTATAGTAAGTGACAAATAAAAAATTATAAGACTTAAATAAAATTAATAAACCTTCCTCATGGATGTCTTCTTCTATCTAGAATTCAAGTTTGGATTGGCTCGGATATAGAGATGGAGGTCTTTGGAAATGTTGTAAAGCTATTCAAGATGACATCTCCTCTTGTGCTATGTGTGATTTGTTAAGAAATTAAGAACTTGGTGAAGATTTTATTATATATTTGGAAACATAAGTTTAGACAAAATCCTTTTATATAGTGGAGAATTGTTCCTCCATCTATATACTTAGTGAGTGAATTTAGATCATCCATCTTAGATTGATCTGGAGGGTGGAGAATAAGTCCTCACCTTCATAAATGTCAAAGTTTGAGATTGTAAAAGGTCCAAATTATAAAGGTTTGGAGTGTGAAATTTTTTGGATTGAGTGTGTAAAAGGGATGTAATATATCTCATAAACCTTAAACAACAACCATTTCTCATTAAATTCCTTGGAAAGTGGGAGTTTCAAAGAATTTTTAATTGGCAATTATTCTTTCATGAGGATATTAGGAAATATTTTATTTTCAAATATTTATGACATGTGCATTCCATATAACCTCATTTTTAGAATATTTTTAATTAACTTAATCAAAAAAACTAGCTAATTAAGTTGATTTTTTCCCTTTGAGGTCTCATTTGCAATTTTTTATTTACTTTGTTTAATATGCCTAATGAGACATTTATAATAATGTGACCAATTTTGGGATGCTAATGATGGATTAGATGATTTGATGTGGTGTATTTACCTAATCATGGATGCATAAATATGTCATAAAATTTGAACATTAAGTTTTGTTTATTATTTCTATTATTTTAATGATTTCTATATTGATTTGTGTGTTATTTCAAGAAATTGTTATAATTTTGAATTTTGACATGGAAGTAATGAAAGTGGAGTGTCTACATATGCCATTCAAATGATATTTTTCCTTAGTATGAAGATTATAATAAGCTGGTGGGGGATGTGTATTGTATGTATAATACACCTATAATTTATTTTTCATTTCTTGACCCATATGCTTAAGGAAAGGATCACTTGATATATTCATTACTATACTCTCACTTAGTTGTGAATTTTTACCAATATATGTACCCACATTAATGATGCTCTCATATATCAAAACCTAAAACTTATGTCTCAAACTAATGCATTTGTTGGTAGTATGTCCTAGTTTTCTATGAAAATCACAAAAAATATTTTGAATAAATCCTTTTTGAAGAGGCTTGCTCACATCAACCTATTTAATGGGAGGGATAGAAATGAAGTTACATTCCAATGGATTTTTTAACACTTTTAAGAAGATTATAGCAAGTTGGTAAACTATCTGTTTAGAGGATTTGATAATACAATATGTGAAGTAGGTTTTGAAACTACATTCATTGTTTCCTTTTGATAAATCTTATTTTTAGTTGGTTTCACCTTGTATGATGGATTACCTATATTATTTCCATGATAATTATAAACCAATTTTTTTGTAAACTTTAGATTATTCATTACTAAAAACTTGACCTCTCTTTCCTTAACTATTTGACATAAATCTATGAATGATAGAAACTTTTTAAACATAATATATTGATGTAGACATGTAAGCAAGATCTATTTGAATTTGTCTTGTAATTCATTATCTACCATAAGATTCATGATATTGGATAACATGGTCTTATACCATAGTACATATTTGGTGATAAGCTCATTGGATTTTTGTTTGAGCTGAGCAATATTAGCATATAAAATATTTTCACTTATATAGATTAAGAAATGTGTAAGGAAAAAATATACCAAAAGACTGAATGCCTAAACTGACTAATGTAGTAAATATTATAACCATATTAGAGCATACTCCTTTAAACGTATGAGTAATAACTTGATCAACAACCTATCATTGGATGCATAATCCAAACATGCTATGTGAAATGATCTCAAATTTTGTTTGGGGTCCATTTTTCCATCCTTCAATGTAAGTTTAGGTTCCACAAAACTTTTTCCTAAAGGATATGCTAATTCAATGGAGTATGAAATAAATTATATGAAATAAGTGTCTGATTAGGTTTCAAAACACTTTGTTCCATTTAAAACACCTTATATTGCAAATCTAGAATAGTTTGCATAAGGGATTTTACATCAAGAATAGAATGTGTGCTAACCACCGGAAGTGTCTCGAATGACTGAGTAGGAATTGGTATATTAATCTAGTGAAAGCCTTGGGTTTTCCCCATAGTAAATGGTGGTACAAAAGATATATTGAATTATGTAGAGAAAGGTAGGGAACCCATAATAGTTTAATTTTCAAATTTATTAGTCATGCTTGTACTTTTTATGTCCAAAAGAGTTTGAAAATTTTTATGATAATTCTAAGGTTATTCATATATTACTTTTTGAAATTTATTAATAATTTTTAATTTATTAAGATTGGTTATTAATCACTTATAGGTGGAACTACATCATGATGTTCATCTTGAAAGCCAATGTTGGCTTTATTATACTATTGATGTTCTGAAGTGTTATCATTCACTTATATATATTTAGTTTTTGCATTAATAGTTGAATATTATGATATACCCTTTTTATTATCCATATTATTTCTTTATCAAATAAATATGAGTCTTCTCAACTTGATCGCCACTTAATATAGCACTTTTTTTAAGAGAGTTAGAAATAACTTTCTTAGATTGCATAAAATATGAAATAAAAACTTGGAAGATTTTTGTTAACAAAGAATTAACCAAATATTATAACCTATGAAAACAAATATAAATAATTTAAAAAAGGAAATAAACCCCATAAACATGGATGATCAAGGTTTTAAATATTCAATCAAAAGATAGGTTCACCAATATGTTTTATCAAAATTGGGATTATAAAATATAACTTAATATAATTTATAATTTTTTTTGAGTAAATAAAAATGCTAAGATATAAAATAAATCACACAAATTGGTATGTAATTTGCTTATTTTTTAAATATGCTACAAGGGGAAAGTAAAAAATAATAAATAACGTAGTCGGAAATTAAACATGCAGGACTATGACTGTGACTATGAAATTGATTGTATAACTATATGAGATCATTATGAATCAGAAACATGAATTTACATCCACCTAAGACAAGGCCATTCTATTTTTATGAGGTCATATTGCATTGGAATCTAGAGGGTGTGTCAGTGTCTAGTATGTTATTAATCATTGTGTAAATTCTAATAGATGTTCCTTCACCTATGATTCCTATGTGTGATTAGGTCCCTTGATTCATTATGGAAGTCATTGTGTACCTTCTTCACTTGAAACCATAGATCAATATAAAATGAGGGATAAATTGAATAAATAATAAAAAAGGGTTAATGGTTGAATTTTTTCTTAACCTTAACACCTCCTATGTTGAGTGTTGCCTACATACCAATACTCTAAAGAGGGATCAAACTTCATGTAGTTATCCCATGCTATGGTAATGTGTGTGAAATATTGGGGTAATGATATATGTTACTAAAATCCTAGTGTGATTAAGTGCTTCAAAAATGGATTGTGACCTTGAAGGTGTATTAGACTTAGCTCATGGCTATTTGGGTTATGTGGACTTGGAATTGGGAAGAACAGGTTATTTCCTCTCAATGTGTAACTAAAATAATTTTGGTGTTTTGCAATATAGAAACCTCTTTCTAAATAGTGAAAACATGAATGGAATGTATGATTTTATAGAAATATATTGGGGAATTTCTCAAATAGGATGTGTGAAACATGAGAGATGACCCATTAGGTGAATTTGAATTTAATCAATTAATCTTTATTTAGTAGGAGGATGTAGTCGACAGATTCAAACACTACCAATGATTAGGATAATCACGGAGGAGTGGATTTGTATAAGGATTAGATATAGATAAAATGGAGGTATGGATTAGTTTAAGATATTTGGAATGAATAATAGGAACATTATGTATCATATTTTTTTGAGTATAAGGGTCATCCACATAGAAATAGAGGAATAGTGCTTCAAAACCATGGAATTGGCATGAGCTAGTTATGTATAAAAGGATGATAACAAGTGCATTGTTTTAGCATTAAATTTTAATTTTAGTGACTAAAACTATATTCTATTCAGTGTATCTAAATTAGGTTTAATCAGCACATAAATTCAATATTGTGATAAAACACTATTTTGAAACTATGGAAAATTTTCAAACATGATAACCGCATCATTAAAATAAAAATAAATATCATTTTTTTGAAACAACAAGTTTCATAAGAGGTATTACATATGTAAATTCTAAATTAAGAACCAAGATTTATATCTAAGGCAAGATACCAAACAAAGCATAAAAGGATCCAATTATTCAAAATAATGTCAATGAAAAAGATCAATTAGTAGATATTATTATCAAAGAAGATGATGAAGATGAAAATGAAAATGGTTTATCATTCCTTCATTTATGGGTGCATAAACACCCTATTTTTTATATTGATAATACTAGTGCTTCAACTTATATATATGCTAATGATTATTATGACTCATTTGACTATAGTGGTATTATTGGTTATCTTTTCTTACTAATTGTTTATGTTAATTTACACTCTCTATTTTTACATGTTTTGTTTTTTACACTTCACAATTTATTTAATAAATGTACTCCTTCTAATGAGGGTTATTTTTTTCCCCACCCAATTGGGATCTTGTTTGGTTTCATGTTTTCTACTTATAACAATTGTTTGGCTCCTTTATGCTTCATTAATTTATGTTCATGAATTTCCTTAGGATTTAAATTTTCTCTTGATTTCATTGTTTGATTATGATTCCATGGATTATTTCACCTTATTTTTTATATTTCATTTTCCCAGATGTCCTGCTTCTTTTTATCATTATCATTTAGTTGCCTTCACTCAATTTTGAATTTTTCTTAAAATTCTTATTATATTTTTATCTAGTTGAATTTTCTAATGCCTTCTTATTATCCCCTTGATTTTACTTGATTCATCCCATCCCAAAATCCCATGAAAACTTAAAAATTATGATAACATGTTTCTTTGGGAAACATGTGAGTAATTCAACTAACTCTTATAGACTTTGTCGGTGAGTATGGGTCCCCATTTATTTCTTATTTCTTCTATGTGTGTGTTTGATTTTTTCCTAGTTTCTATTATCATTTATACACACTTTTATATTTATACACATGTTTCATATATTTATCATAAATGTAATGATTATAATGTGTCCTTGGAAAATCATTTTCCTTTATCTTGTTAAGTGGAAATTTCAAAATATTGGCAAATTGTAATGGTGCTAGGGTACATACTTCAGGTTTATACCATATGTCTATATATAAAGGCTTTACTTTATTACTTTAAATACATGTTACTATGATATTATCGAGGTAGATGCAGTTTTTTATTTTCAATAGGTTATAGTTTCATGATTGTGGCTTCACATTATGTTGAAGGTACATCACATGTTCACTCAAAGGGAACTCTAGGAGAAATATGGGGTATCTCCTAGTTCCAATTTAGGTTATTATTTGACATTGATTATTTTTATGATTTTATGCTTTCACCTAATATATCACTTTTATGTATATGATATGTATTTTTTGAATTTTAGAACATCTTTTTTTTTATGTGCTTTAAATTTCTTGATGTGTTTGGTGTGTTTTCATGTGACTATACTTCTTTAACTACCTGATATATTTTAATTGTTCAATATTATTTCCACATATTAACATTTTTATCTTATATACAAGTCATATATCTTTGTTCCTTAAATGTATATGGTGTGCGTATTTTTCCTTCTTAGTGTATTTTCCTCTGAATGTTTTAACTATTGATGAATATTTTTTTGTATCTTGTCAGTGTAAGGTAAATGTATTGTGTATAGTACCATTTAAGGTGTGTGTTATGATCCTACTTGAAATGATTGAGTACTCTATTTTTTTTCATATACATGACAAGTATTTTATCATGATTTTTTTGTTTCCAGTGTGTTTGATGTACCTATTATGTGCTTGATGTGCCTTAAATATATTATGTATCTTATACATGCTTGGTGTGACTCTTGTATCTAAAATGTTTGATTTGTACTTGGTCATATATTATACATGTCTTTTTCATGATTTTCTTACTCAATTATTTGGTTTGTTTTATGTTTCCATGATCCGTAGCATACAAAAAATCTTCATTGTTTGCTTAGGTTTCTATGATTCCTATCATACATTGATTGGGGTTAAAATATTATACTCTTGATTTATCTTCTAAATATTACACTAATGATCTTACATTACTTATATCTAAAGTCCACATAGGGAATATTCTCCTTAATCTTACATTTTTTAAAGGCATTATTCCACATGGGGCATTTTCTCCTTAATCTTGCATTTTTAGTAACATTGTCCCACATGGGGAAACATATTCATAACATGCATGCTACCAATTTTATATCTATAGATGTTATACATCAGTGATTTCATATTTTTTAACCATAAATTTTAGATATGATGTGATAGGGTTAAGAGTATAGATATTTTCAAGCACAAGGGTGATAAAGTAATCTATAGTAGGCCAATTAATTTCAAACTCAAATAAATGAATATTCTAAATTATAATACTAAGATATGTTAAATGTAGAAATTAATAAATTTAAAATATGTTCAATTGATTATAATATTAAAGAGAAATGATACTTAGTTGATTTTACTGTGTATAATCAGATCTAGTATAGAAGTAGGTGGAAAGTATGTAGAATCAACATTATGGATCGGTCATTAGATTCTAGAAATTTTACTAGTGTAGTCACAGACATTATCATCTATTCTAGTGTCTGATTGTGACACAGGTGTCTTGTACATAATAATGAATGGATCCAAATGAAACCAAATTCATTGTTCTAGGATTTTTTCCCCTTTTTTCTAATGTATTTAGATTTAGGATATAGAATATCACTCTTTGCTAAGTAATCAAACCCTAACTTTTCACCCTTCACCCTTGTAATGAATTTTATAAAAATGGGTTAGTGGGCTCATAGTGTAGAGCTGACCTCAAATTCCCCTTTTATCAATGGAATTTCAACATAGCCAATACTCCAAGAAGGGCCTCAGATTTATGTATTTTTCCCCTATATGTGGGAAACTATGTACACAAGGGTGTAATATACTATATGATGATGCACGTAGTGATCTATCTTGTAACTTGACAAATATAACTCATGGACTAATTTTTAAATGCTTCAAACTTGTAATATGATTTCTCCCATGTGTAATATGAAATTAGGAATAAATAAGGTAAAATATTTTTGTTGTATAGTCTATTGATTTATATTTTTTAGGTGTTTGCTTGGTATTTTCTAGATGATGAATGAGAAGGCTTAGACTTGTATTTATACCACACAATCTTAAAATATCTCATATTAGGGTTCAATAAGAAAAATAAAATTACCCATATGTTTTTAAATATTTTCAATTTGGATGAATTTTTGAAACCTGACACTAGATAAAGATTTTGACACTCCCATTAGTGTCAGTGTCCCTCTATGTTCAGTAGTGTTTAGAAGGCTAAAAAATAGATATGGATCTAAAACTAAAAGTGAAGTATTTTTATCATGTTTTAAGCTTTTTTTATAGTATAAGATATCCAGGTCATCCAAATGATATGGATCAGACTAAGATATAAGCATTTAGGCATACTAAGATTATGAATATGAACCTTTTTAACATCATAGAAGTCTGCAATTAAAGGGTAGATCCCTGATTGATATTTTTCAAATGTACAAGACTAAGATGCTATAAATATTCAATTTTAGTATCTACATTATCCCCATTTTAATATATTAATGCATAAGGATGAAATTACTATGTTAAAGGAAATAAATATATACTTGTATATGTACAACACACCTTGCCTTTACTTAAGCATACTTTGAGTGATTTTATAGTGTATGACCTTTAACCAAGAGCATGTTATAGTATAAATTAGTGCATATAATCTATAATTTGAAATAATTTAAATGCTTAAAAATAAAGAGAGAAAGGAAGGAGTACACATGTATGTCGATGTAACCCTGTTGCCTCTTGATGCATTGACTTGGTAAATATGCTTCCTTATGAATTATTGGATCTTGAAGACGTTTAAAAATGGACCTTGGATATTTTAAGAGGAATATTGGAGGGTATTAGTCCCTGAATTTGGTGCAAGAATGAGTTGTGACATGGCTATTGAGATCATTATATCTCAATCACATAACTCAAGCGTGAATATATAATCTAGTGAGGGTGAGAGATTTAATCAACCCATCCCATCCAATAAATATGATGATATTGGATGATTTAATCACTCAAACCTATAAATATGGTGAGATTAAATTATTTAATCACTTTGAAATATGAAATTAACCAACTATTACTATACAAAAGGCTCGATAACAGTATATTCTAGTGTAATTGGTGTGTCTTAGTGAGTAGTATGATTGGTAGATTTTGTAATTTTTAGTGAAATATCATGGCACATACATCTCTAATATGTCTAATATAGAATATATATGTCATAAATATGTAAAAATTTGTTTCAAATCTATGAAAAATTAGTATAATGTATAAGAGTATGATCCAAGTGTATATCTGAATCATGAAACTAAACTAGATATTATGCAAGTTGAAGGTCATATCTTTATGACATGCCCCCACTAAAATTTAGAGATAATGAGTAAGTGTGAAAATGTGGAGGTCATGTTTTAGGACATGTCCCCACTAAAATCTAGAGATATTGAGAAAATTTATAAGTGTGGAGGTCATGCCTTTATGACATGCCCTCACTGAAATATGAAGATATTGAGAAAATGTATAAGTGTGTAGGTCATGCCTCTATGACATGTTCCCATTGAAATCTAGAGATATTGATAAAATGTATAAGTGTGAAGGTCATGCCTTTTATGACTTGCCCCCATTGAAAAATGGAAACTATGATATTTTGGAGGTCATACTTCTATGACATGTCCCCACTAATATTCCCCCCATTTTGATGTGAGGTAAATAGAATTTATAAGCTACCTTACCTTAAAAGGATAAGGTAGTTGAATATTCTATGTATGAATCATTTAGCATAAATAGATAACAATTTGAAGTAGATATATCAATTAAGCTATTAGTATGTGATCACATCAAGTCCCAAGATACATGATATAGATCATGGAAATGTCTAGAGAGTAATAATACAATATCAAAAAACAATCAAACACACACAAGATTACTTAATATAATGAAAAATAATGGTCCAAGGAGACCTCATACAATAGGCATATTCATGTTTCATAAAATTAAAATGGATAACATATTTAGATGTCTAATGAACATGTAATGACGTATTCAAATGTCCAAACAACATACAATGGAATGAGGGCCAACAATCAAGGAACATATTCAAATGTTCTAGAAGTAAGACAATAACAAGCAATGTAATACATTCAAGGAAGTGACAATGTTAATAAATGAAGTAGAAATAAATAACATAAGCACATTATACTAGTCCCTACATATATGTGTTAAAAAAAGAATTTATGTAACCTAGCATATCAAGTATAATGTGAAAGATATGAGCATGGATATAAACATGTGTAAGCATTAGTATATAATTTCAAACATGATAAATGATCATAAAGGGTATGCAACATGTATCAATCATGATAAAATAAGTATATTCCCCCAACTTACTATATGACATGAGTAAAGGAGAGATCCAACATCTGTAAATCCATATATCATGTGTATTGGTATGATTGTATCACGCTCAAAGATGCATGAAACACATGTGTTTATATAAATTAAATTATATGTTGTCTACTAACATAAAGCAAATAACATAGATGCCAATGAGTTAATAATATCTAAGAATGTTTTTTTTTTTTTTTTTTGGAATATTTTGGAAATAAAATGTTATCCTATGATCCCATCCAAGGGATGCACATAGGTAGATCCAAACCAATATTGTATATCAAATTGGTGGTACTGATAAGGAGCATACATAAGTGTCATATCTGGATCTATAGAATTTATGGTATTCTATGTGTGTATAATAAGACTCAGTGGTAATCAATAAACAATATAAGCAGTAAGGCTTCATGGAACCCATAGTTGAGTGCTCTATGATTTATTTATAGTATCACTAATTGGAACATGTTTAGTTTTTTTAGGTAACTAAGTATGATGTGTAGAAGTAAATGATGATTCTATGGAATACAGTAAATATCTTAGGTGCAAAGGCCTCTCAAGCATAGTCCAATTATGAATATGGATTTTCATTTCCTTACCCTTTCATGGAATATTAAACTTAGTAGTTTTGATAATTAGTTGTCATGGAATAAACTTCTCTTATTCAAGTGGATGTTCATATGGAATTCTAGAAACTATGACTACTCTATTGATATGAGTTATTTATTACACCTATATACTATGGAATATATTGTGTGGATTTTATGCATCCATGGTCATCCTAATAACATATCAAAGAATAGTATATATAATATAGCTAAAAATTTGGTAACCACATGTGTTTTACCAACATGTAAAGGTAAATCAATCTCACCAATAACATGTTATAATGTCCCATCAAATGATTTGATGATTTTGGTCAAAGGGTATAAATCATCATGTGTATATCTTAAATGTGTAATTAATCTTAGGTTACATATTTTATAACTATCACCAGTATCAATCATTAAATGATGTATAGGTTAGTGGTCAAGGTATGCTTGAATAAATAATGAATAAATATTTGAGTCATCATCCACTATATTATTATCTTCATATGTAATATAATATCTATAAACCATATGAGGTATTGTGTTTGTATACATGCCAATAATACCATATAATGGGTACCCATAATGTGATGTAGGAGGATGTGCATTGTGTGTTATTTGCACTTTAGTATTTTTCTTAGAATGATCTTTAAAAGTACTATTAAATATCTTCTGATTCTAGTAATCACTAGGTTGTGAACCTAAATCCTTTGGAACATCATCAAAGGTAATATTTTGGTCATCAATAAGGTCTTGGAGCTTATTCTTCAAGGTATAACATTTATTTGTAGAATGCCTAGGGCATTGGTGATAGTCACAATATGAATTAGCATCATATCATTTGGGTAAGAGTTTGACTCATATCAACCGCTATAGGAGGAGAGAGATATGAGGTGACACTCCACAAGCTTCTGAAGTAAACAAGATAGAGACTCAGGTAATCAGGTAAATTGTCTCTTAAGTATATTAGATAAGATGAGTTGATTAGGTTTTTGTGACACTATATTAACCATTTTTATTATTTATTTTTTAGTTTATGTATGGTTTTCCTTGTAGATTGGTTTGATATGAAATTTGGTATTAGATGTAGTCAGTGTGTTTGCTACATACTTAATCTTATTCAAGGAAATAAGCTTCATTTCATGATATCTAATAATATGTCATAAGTCATCAAAGTATTTTAACTTTTCAAAAATAATAGACTCATGTAATGGGGTAAGAAAAATTTTCTTGAAGATGTCTTGAATTTATTTATCTATCATTGGATTTGTCATTTTGTCCAACATTATTTTATATCTCAAAATATATTCATTGATAGGTTCACTGGTTCCTTGTTTGATCTTTGTATTTTGAGCATATGACATATTTTCAATGGTGTTGATAGAGAAATATGATATAACATAATTAGCTATAAGTTTTAATTCTCTTATTGATTAGATTGGTAAATCATAGAACCATCATAAATAATATTCCTTTAGGCTCCTTAAAAATAGTTTGGTCAAGAGTTTATCAATGGAGGCATAATCAAGACATGCCACATATAAATATCAAATATTTTGTTTAGGATCACCCTTGTCATTATATAATGTGAACTTGGGTGAAAAAAACCAATTGGAAAAATATGTAATATGCTTATGTAATACATATTTTGAATCAATAGCATAAGGTGATTTTAAATAATTTTTCTCAATGTTGGTAGCCTTAGATTACAAAAAATTATAGTTTTGCCAAGATATTTCACATTTTGATTAATAAGGTTTGAAGTTAAATAATACATCACAAGGAATGAAAATATGGTTTGAGTTGATAGAGGCATTCAAACCGGTAATTAGGTTAAAGTGATAATGGTTCCCATAGAGGATATAGCAATAGTAATATTTATTTCAGGGAACAATGGTGTAAACACATAACTCATGCCCCCACTAGTTATAAGAATCAATGGTGTGATAAAGGGGAAATAAATATGAATGTTATTTATTTTAGTACCATCTAAAGATTCACCATCACTAGGTGAGGATGCTTTAGCCTTAACATGTTTATTGATCTCATCTCTTATAATATACAAAAATTTATTTATTAAGGCCTTGTTGTTATTTAAGATGATTGAGTCTTTCATTTGAAATGATTTTTTTGATTAACATTTTCCATTGATTAAAAATGAAAAAATTAGAATTTTAAATAATAAATTATAGTAAACAAAAAATAGAAAACCTAAAGCCAATATAGAGTTTGAAGACTAAAGTTCAAGTTCACCAAATGTTTAACCTTAAATTTTAAATATGGGGGATATGGTTAATAATATATAAAAGGTTATATAATAAGGGTGATAAACTAATATATATCAAACCAATTAATTTTAAACTTAGATAAATGAATATTTTGAATTATAATATTAAGATATGTTAAATATAAAAATTATTAAATTCTGAAAATGTTTGATTGATTATAATACTAAAGAGAAATGATACTTAGTTGGGTTTATTGTGCACAAGTAAATATGGAATATAAATAGGTGGAAATTATGTATAATTATTATTATGTATCAGTATTTATATTATATAAATTGTACTTGTGTATCCATGGAACACTATCGTTGGATCTAGACACTACTATTGAAGCTAGTGTCTAACTATGACATAAGTGTCCAATACATAATAATGACTAGATATAGATGAAAATAACTTTGTTGTTATGGGTTTTTTATCACATTTATATTTATGTATTTAGATATGGGATATAGGTCATCACCTTTTACTAATTCATCAAACCCTAACACTTCACCCTTGGAATGAATTTACTAAAAATGGGTTAGTGGACTTACAATGTTGAGCTGACCCCAAAGACCCCTTTGTCAATGGGTACTTCCTACATAGCCAATAATCTAGGGAGGGTGTCATAATTATGTAGTTATCCATATTTGTGGGAATGTATGTCCACAAGGGTGAAATATACTATATGATGGTGCATGCAATGATCTAGCTTGTAATTTGACAAATATTACTAATGGGCAAATTTTTGAATACTTCATACCTATAATATGGTTGTTCCTATGCTTGATATGAAAGTAGGGGTGAATAGGGTATAATATCTTGGTTTTGTATTTTATTAATTTATATTTTTAAGGTGTTTGTTTGGTATTTTCTAGATGAGGAATGAGAAGGCTTAGACTTGTATTTATACCACACCTTTTGAAAATATCTCAAAGTAGGATTCAATAAGATAAATAGGCTGACCCATAGGTTTCTAAACATTTTCAATTTGTATAACTTTTATCAACTTGAAATTAGATAAGGATCTAGGCACTACCATCAGTAATAGTGTCCCTTTATGGTCGGTAGTGTCCATAAGGCTATAAAATAGGTATGGATTTGAAATTGATAGTGAAAGATGTTTATCAAGTTTTATGCTTTCTCTTTAGTACATGAGACCTAGGTTATCATGATTATATGGATAAGACTAAGAGATAAGAATTTAGTCATAGTGACATGAATAATATGCACCTTTCAGTAGGAAGGAGGTCTATAATTGAAGGGTAGAGTAGTGATTGATATTTTTCAAATGTACAAGCTTAAGATGATATAAATATTCATTTTTAATATATACATATATATTATCTTAAAATGGTACATTTCAATTTTTTTATTTTGACATGTGAACTTAATAGGTTCATCTAAAATCTCAAAATGATGGCATATATTCCACTCATCATATTTAGATACATGTTATTTGGATATATAGATCATTGCATCAAAATTTTGATAACAAAGTTACTATTCAATTTTTCCCATAAAAGACGTACTTAAAATACTTTTATCCACTCCTATAAGGAGATGTATTTTGGATATCCTTCAAAAACAATTATGCTTATACTTGAAAAAAATTTAGCTTGATATTGCTAATAATTGTAATCATAACTCTATCACTACTACATTTAGTGTGATTTTGGTGATAATTTGGGTTAAACATGTTATGGAAATTAATGGATTTGGTGTTTTTTGTACCAAAATTTAAAAACATTACATTGATTTTGGTGATGCAAGCTCAACACATAATTGATTCAAGTAGACTTTTTTATTCAATTGGATTTATGTTATATTTTTGTGACATTTACACCAACATTGCACCACCATTTGGTGTTGCATTAGAGGTGAAAATTGGATAAAATAATAATAGTATATATTTATAATATTATTTACACACACTCACATATATTTTATTATTATTTTTTATTTATAGTTCAAAAATAAATAAATAATAATAATCAAATATAACACACATATTATTTAAATATATAGTGTGTGTATTTATATATATAAATTATTATGAATTTGAAGATTCAAAAATTATTGTTTTAAATTTTATCAAAAATTGATAGAGTTACCATCCAAAAACATCATTTACAATAGTCCATATAATGTAAGGTAAAATGGTTATGAATTGTACTATGGAAACTACTTTTAGATCAATGTTTCAAATTATACTCCTTGATATATCATCTATAATAACTAATAAATTTATAAATTATGAAAATTATGTATATATGTATAATAATATATGATGTTGGAGGGATTCAAATTGATATAATCTCTCTTCCCAATAAAAAGTAAAGTTGATCAGTCATAAATCCTAGTCATCCTCCTCTTCATCTTCTATGTAATCATCAATGACTTAGGATGTGTATAATAAGGCATCATCATAATTGATGTGCTTAGGGTAATTAGGATCCTCATCATCATCCTCCTCAATATCAAGTCCATAAAGTAAGATATAATGTCTATCCACCTACAAATTTGACTAATTTAAATATCATATAAGTGTTTAAGGTTACAATTTACAAAGTTAATTTCAACTACAAATTATACAGTAAATTACTTTCTAACGCATAACTCCTAGCCTAGTCCCACATGTTGAAAGCTTATTTTCCTATGCTATTTATTTCAACTATTTTTTCACTTTTTTGGTGTGTTCCAACCTAACTATGTTCATTACCACCAAAAAAAATAAGAATAATATCATTTACGAATTTCTAATTATCATGTAGGAAATATGGTAATAATTTAGAATTAGTCTCATAAATTCCATTATTTTAAAAAACCATAATTTCATAAATATAACTTATAATTTAAATAGTAAAATTCATATGTTACTCCAACAAAATGTTTCTAGTAAATCAAGTATGAATTTCCATATATACAAAAATATCCTCTAGGCTCAATTTTAGAATACATAATGAATACACAGTGATTTCAATAGCGTCAGTTGCATAATACAACATGATATAACAATGACAAGTGTCATCTAAATCCTCATTTAACCAATATTCAATTGGTGTCTTATCAACTAGGGCCAGTGTCCAAAGCTATCTGTAGTAAGGTATGGGATGGTAGATCTAGAAGTCTGCTTATGGGGGTGTTTGTTGATCCTATTCTAACTTTGACTAAACTACTTGATTCACGCTTTTGCTGAAAAAAGAAAGAAATCAAATCAATCCACTCTTTTTCTAGAAATAAAATATCACACTCCTATTTTACATTTTTACGAAAAGTAAATTCACACTTCTACTTATAAAAAATAAATTCACTTCACACTTTTGCTATAAAATAAAACATACTTTGCGTAGAAAAGAAATGAAATAAGAAAATCCTCTTTTTAAACTATGAGTTTGTTTTGATTTTTTTAAAAATAAATTCAAATAGTAATAAGATTCTAACTAATAAAATAGAACATAAATACCTTACACAGTTCTTGGTTCCAAGAAGAGTGGGCCCTTGCTCCTCTCGGACTCAGGAACAAAGATTAATCAGTGCTAGAAACTTGAAGTATTAATTCATAGAAATGAAATAATTATAATCTAATTGAAACCTATATGCTTATCTAATTCTTGATCCTCTATTTTATCTACATCTTCTATTTTCTTCTTTTTCTTTTTTATAGTCAAAAGTATTACACTTTATATGAATACAATCAACTCAAAATAGGATGCAAAAGAATAGGACTCCTGGTCAATCCCTTCATCCAAAGATAGGAGATTGGATTTCCAAGAGATACAATTATTTTGATGAAATAAATATCTTATCCTATAATATTCCTAAAATTTGATTACATATAAATTTATCAAAATCAAGTCCTTCAAAATATTAGGCAGTTATTTTCCTTATTTGATTCTAGCTAGAAGGGTTCTTTCTTATCCTATTTGGTCTCTAGCTTCCCATTGTCCTTACGAAATTCTCAGTATTGACCCTATGGATTCCATAGAAATGAGCCTATGTATTTTTTAGAAATAATCTTGTAGATTCCATAGAAACAAGCCTATAGAGTCCATAGAAACAAGCCTACAGAGTCTATAGAAACAAGCCTATAGAGTCCATAGAAACAAGCCTGCAGAGTCCGTAAAAACAAGCCTGTGGAGTCTGTAGTTCTGTTGGATGGAGATCAAAATGGAGTTCACTGTACATCACCTGTGTCTTCTTCATAATCATTCTTCACACAAAATATCACTAAAACATGCTATGTATTAGACATTAATGACAAAGTAAAGATTCAGTCTTTTGCTTAATATAAACAAGACAAATATCTATTTTCCATGTAATAGCTATCTAGGAATCTAAGATTTGTATAAGATAATATCATTTGAGAGATGATTTAAAGGAAATAACATGTCAATAATGATCCATATTTTGAGCTCATCAAACAACATCAGAATATTACTATCAAGTAATCATAAAATTAGTTCTTATAATAATTTAATAGCCATGAGTATGCATCCAAGACTAGTTCCAAATAATTGTTTGGAGGGAGAGCATCATTTAGGAATTTCTTATCAGACCATAGATTGATATTACCCCACACATATTTTTTAAATCACAAGAGGATAAGAGGTAAATAATCTCACACAAATAAGGCCACAACCTAAAAATTAAATAAAACACACCACAATCTATTTTTGGTTGATGTAAGATTGCATAAACCCTGGGATGATCTTGCATCAAACAATCGAGATTTATATAATTTGATATTATACTCACATAGAGGGAATAAGTTTAAAACCCACTCTTTTTACCATAAAGTATAGTGGCCATGGCATCCCCTTCCAATGCACCAAGTAAATCAACTACTTGGTCTTCTTATCCTACACCATTTCCACCTCATACATGCCAGTTTCAAACCTATTGTATTATCATTTCTACTCTCTCCTTCTCCTTATGATATTTTAAATACCATAATATCTCTCATTTATGGGATTTGACCCACCATTATTCATCCTCATCCACCAAAGGCATAACCATAGCTTTATCAAATCACATGTGAACTAAAACCCACTCTCATCCATCCACTACCACCAAGATGTTATTTCATGCATCTCACTCTCCCATGTGGGATCAAACCCACCATAGAATAACTACCTCCTCTTAAATCCCACTTGGATATGTTCACACATTTTCCAACCAACTATTGGATCACTTATAACATCACATATCACTTTTTGTAGTTGTTCACTTTTGGTTGTAATCTTATCTATCATCCCAAATCTCAACATAATTGAATAAACATACACTAGGGAATCCAAAAGATAATGCATAACATAAATAATAACCTCAAATACATTTTTACCTTCACATCCTTCATTTTTTTCATTTTTTAGAAATCAATATTTCCATTTCATCTTTAATATCAACTTCCTCTTCACATGTTAGGGCTATCAAACACTTAGTAACCCCTCCTTCCAATTGGTGAGCTCAAGAAACTCACTCTCCATACCTGAAACATTAGGTTCCTCTACAAATACTATGGCTAATATCAAACTCTTCTACACTCTCTCATACATCATGATGTTACAAGTTTAGTCCATGTCAAGCTTTCACTTCCAAAAGCCTTCATTATCATTTAATTATTTATGTGATAGCTCTCTTTCCACATATTACACATCCTCCTGAGAACAATCATGTTCACATGATTCATCACACTCTTTTGTATTTGTATTGACTTGAAGACAGTCACCCATAGATGAAATATCATCACCAACCATATTTTCATCCATCGTTACCATATCAATCTCTTAGTTAGCTTTCTTCACTCTACTTCTCATATAAATGATCATATTGGACTACACCACACGTATTCCTCTTCTTGGATACTATATCCATAGTTGGACCTATACATTGTGTAAACACATTAGGAGAAATAAAATCTCCCTCAAAAAAATCATCCACTAATCTATCATTCCCCAAGGACATGTTGTCCAACTCCTCTTCAATTCTAGTATATTGTTCAAGATTTTCACTCTCACTATGGACTGCCAATGGCCCATTCTCAACAACACTCATGGTTTTTTTATGCACCTCAACATCTTTTAATTTATCACTTTCACATTTATGATCATTTAGAATCATCTCTTTGGGTGCACTTTCTTTCACAACCTATATCCACCATGGAAACCTACAACTCAATATGGTTGCCTTCTTCACTATCTTGAAACTCTACATAGCTAAAAAATTAATCCAACTAAAACTCTACATGGCTGAAATATTCACTCACCTCTATCATTCCTCAATTTTCCTCAACCCTTATACCATCTAAAATAAAATTTAAAATCTCATTGTCATCATGAACCAAGGATAATTCATCATTTTCCCATTATCACACAATGGGTTTTCTTTTTTGAATGAATAATGTATCACCTCTCCTCCATCCATCATGTGGATATATTCACCTATGGGATGCTCACATCTCATATCCACACTAATATTATAAAAATAAGAATTATGCTATACATCTGGAAGCCGTATCTCTATGTTGTCTTCCATAACAAATTTCTCTTTGGTGCACCTATGCACTTCCATGCTACTTCTCAAAGTAGTCTTTGGTTGTTCACATGATAACTGCCCATCCATATTGGCTCTTTTGTAAATATTCTTCTCACCAATTCTCTCAATCCTCTTCACATGAAGCTTCTTCAACCATCTTGGCTATAATTTTGGGTGCAAAAATCAACCCAACATCTTGGAAACCATATGTTCCCATTTAAAGACCTTTTGCTTACCTTTCCTTTGACTCCTCACTTGGATATTTTTCCAATACATGTATAAAGCTCCACGTAACCACTTAAATTCAACCTTTACCCTCATGATGTCAACAACATTCATATCTATAAAATATAACTCAAGCTCAACTATTTGAGTTACGAGTTGTTCTGGACTTTATTTTCCATAAAACATAAAAATATCACTAAGAGATTTACCTTTTTTCTCCACCACAACCTTGGCTAGTCTCTTTTGTCTACTAGCATCTTTTCCTCCACTTTTTTGGCCTATTTATAAAGCATTTATTCATGCTTGTAGGTAAAAAACCCCACCATCAACTCTTCTTCATCACCATCACATGTATTTGCACCATCATGACCATATTCAGTCTTTCCCATCACGTTCAATCTCTAATGAAAAAAATGCATCATCTATATCAACTCACCCATCTCACATGATATTCTATTATGTTTCATCTCTTACCATGAATCAATAGGATCCTCTTTCTTTACCTTTAATAGATTCTAAATTGAGTCTCTTAAAAAATCCCTCACATTTTTTAGTACTTCACACACCTACCACCCATGCAAGCTTCTTAACAAATTTCAATCTCTATGTAAATTTCTCTCTCAACCTACAACATTCATTGAGGAGTTTATCATAATTTTAAGGACAATACCTTGATTTGATACCACTTGATGCATGCACAATAGGATGGATACCACTTAATTTCTACCTTTATCTTTTGTGTTATAAGCGTTTCAACATCCATGGACACTCATGCACTATTTGTCAAAAAATTGATTATCACATAACAAATATTATATTAATGAATTTCACATAGTTTAATATAAATCATGCTCTTAAACACACATTCACACTCACACATGCCTGTATAAAATTATTTCAATATATGAAAGAGTTATATACTCTCATATAGTCCTTTCTAAACTAATACAATTCTTTGTTTTGATCCTAGAGAGTTATGATCCTTCCCTAGGTTGTCTCTCTCCCTAAAAATCTTAAAAAACTTTCCCAAAAACTTTGTTTCTTTCCCTCATGTATTCCTCTTAACATTTAAATCTCTATCAAGTGTCTCTTAAACTTTCATGACCTCCACATAACTATTGTTCCCTAACAAACACACCCCATTTTAAAATTCAAATAGGGACCCATTATTTATTGAATATCCTCATTTGAGGTCTTATGAACCTTATAAGTTTATGACATTGATTCTAAAAGGCATTGTTAGCAAAGGTTCCTAGATTTCATCAGAACATGTTAATTATGGGGATAGGGTGTCTGAATGACTTAGATATCTTGTAGAAAGGATTAATCAAGACCTAGAATCCATAAACAAGGTTTATAACAAATAAATACACTAGTTTAAAGGTTTAATGCATGATGGAAACTACTTATAGATACAAAAATTGATACATCCAAGAAATATAATGAAGGAAATAGTCATCATAACATAAGAAACTCTATGATTATAAAAATAAAGAACACCAATACTTAGAACTCATATTAAAAAAATCTAATACTAGATATTATAACAAGGAAAACCTCATAGATCAATTTCTAATTGTGTAAAAACTTTGTGAAAAAGCTTTCTAATAATAACATTCACCATTCTATTACTCACATACATGTCAAAATCAACATAATCATCAACCCTTCTATTACATTCATTACAAATATTTATAGGTACTATTTCTTATAGTTGTAAATTTTGGGTTTACCATCCTAAAAATAGATCTCCATATCACACTCGGTGGAATCTTAACCAACATGAATATTCCCATAACAATTCCTAATAACCTACAAATACAATACAAATGGAATTGCCATAGAATGTTCTTATATATAAAGATAACTTTACATTTACCATTTACCACTAATAATTTCTTATAATTAAAAGGTTATCTCATCCCAAGACAACATTTCAAAGTGAATCCATCCAAATATTGAGAAAGGAGTCAAAAGATAGAAGTGCATAGAACTCTTAACTTAACTCAAGGTGATGGTAAACTAGTTTTCACCCTTTATGCACTAATTAGCCACCCTTTTAGGTTTTCAACTAAGTAGCATACAAGTCCACCACCCTTTTTTGTTTTTAATATGATATCTCTATGTAGTAATAGACAAAATTTATAAATACAAAAATAGACCAAAATTACAAACAATTTTGAACCTACACAATCATCAGTTGGTTGGTGGAGGCATCTTCCTTCATTGGAGAATCTGTCATAGTTGACTATGTGGAATGGTCTGAGGCTCATATTTTAGTGGGTAAATACTTACATCTATGAGATACAAATAATCCTTGTAATATTTCTAATTAAGTAGAACCTCTTGAACACTACACAAAATACCATGCAAGGGAACTTGATTTTCCATCAGCTGATGAATATTGGTATCAACTATATCAAGCAAAGTAGACTACACCATGTGAACTTTTGTGGTAATTTCACCATGTAGATTAATTACATTATTAACACATCTCTATGCCTACACACCAAAAAAAGAGTTATGCAGTGTCTAGTTATACCAAGTATACATATTTTGCATTATAGTATCTTGTACACTAAGTGAGATCTACAAGGTAGCATTTATAATACTAGGAGTGGAATTTAGTGTAGTGAGAGAAGTGTGTCTAAAGGAAATAATGGTAAATTTAAGATGAACAATGGTCTAAACTATATCCAACTACATCTTCCAATCAAGTGGTTGAAGTGTAATGTGTATATCCTGAGTGTGAGTAGTATTGATAGTAGTCTAGCACTTAGTTAACAACTCATAAAGGATCTCTATTTTAGCTTTGATGGATTTCCACTTACAAATGATGTATGACTCATGGAAGGTTTATCAATTAGTGTTGAGCTTTTTGAGGATAATAAAAAGCTCATCCTTGTTTAGGAGTGATAGATCTATGATTAGATAAGTGTATAAATCAAGATAGGCATCCTTGATATTTTTTCATGTAATATGCATCTAATCAGTAATGGAAAAAATTGTATCTTCAAGATCCTTAACCTATTGTTCCAATAGAACTACCTTCTATGAAATGGATTCTTTGAATGCAACAAAACTTTTAATCTCTTTAGACAATGGTAGTTGAGAAACATCCAAGGATTCTTCAGTAGTGGTAGGAGTCAAGGCAAGGTGTGTAACAAATGTATTCATAGGTTTTGTGCATAATGTAATGATGGGTAGAGAGAAAATAGTACACTGAGTATAAGTGTCCAGCACATTTCATAGCTAATTGTTAGATAGGCTCAAGGAAGCACTATCATCCGATGAGGTAACCAGAATGTCTCATGGATGTGGTTGAAGTGGCTCATGAGATGGTTACATGGTAATGGAACTTGATGGATTTATTGTATATTGAACCTTCATAGTATATTCTTAATCTTCTTCAAGGATCTTCTTTGTAGAATCCTCCTATGCTTACTTGGAAACATCATCTTGCACCTTTTTAGCCTCTTTTTCCTATGCTTTCTTTTATGCATCTTCCTTTGTCATTTTATCGACCTGTGCTACCTATGCCTTATGATATTATGCTTGGTCCTTAGCCTACTTATATGATTTATCATGTATAATATACTACATATTTATCTCCTTGATAGCTTCTTTTTGTTTGTGCTTTGCTTCCAATTCAGTATCCTTGTATTATTAATCAATTGCTTATTATTATTGAGCATGTATGGTATATGTATCTTCCTACTAAAATTTATTCTTATCATCTTCCACTTATTTTTGACAAAGTGCCTCAGCATCCATGACTTTCTTTCAAGTCACTTCTTCCTTGGTCAGGCATTGGGCTTCCTCCCATTCTTGTTGTACCATTTCTTCCTTCTAATTAGCTTTGACCTTAGCGTTGCACTTTTCTTCTTAGTGCATGCAATGCTCAGCTACTCTTTGTGCTTCCTCACATGTCAATTTATGTTCCTTATTAGTTTGAGTGTCTAGTGCAACTTATTTCATGTTGCTTGCAACCTCCTCAGATTGAGATGGAGAAGAGCTAAGGATAGTCATTTGTACTTCTTCTCAAGAAACCTATCCCTTAAAAACTAGGTGTCTTATGGGTTTTGGTGGTTAAACTTCCTACACAAAATGTGCTTCTATTGTAAATTCTCTAATGTCATGCATAAGAATAGGGCAGGTTTTAGCCCTATCTTACCAAGGGTTGTGTGGAATCCACCTTTGCTAGAATAATGGTACTATGGGACTAGTTCGGTGGCTCTTGATTGTGATGGACTCATAGTGGATCCATTTACTTCAAATGTTTATCAAATTTATTGTAATTTGGCTTCATTAACCATTGTTTCAATGATGATAGAGGTTAGGCATAAAGGTAAATCTATCCAAATATTTTTGAGCACTTTATTTTATACTTAGATGGTGCACACTACTCTCTAGAAGAAGTTATACTTTTCTTCTTCTTTATCATAGGGGTCTTCAACCATATCATCCATCATCATCCTATATACCTACTACTCATCAGTGCCTAGATGTGGAAAATCATAGATTTTAGTGATTTTAAGAATGTTCAAGCCATCCAACAATATGAGCTAGCTTTGAGTCTTCCATCTTGGAGGATATAGAGATCTTTGGCTTTCGGGAACCTTGTGCTTCCTATAATCTCATAATGGAGAAACTATTATTGAATGTTACATAGTTATAGTCATAGGATCTATAATAGATGGTGGTACTATCTATAATGGGGTGGCTTTCATTTCTATAAATGTATTATACATAGCCACCTTGGTCTACACCATTTGCATGTCAATAAAGTATGGGATAGGTGTATAGAGAACCTTAGGGAGTTCATGGACTTGAATAGCAATGCCTTTTGACAACTTTATGACAACTACATGTTATCTCATGTACTACATGACATCAAGTGGTATACATGAGTTAGTTGTAATAAGCTCAATCCACTCATCCCACCAAGTGATGAACTTGGCTTGATGCCCAAATTATGTGTTCTTTTGGGTCCAGGTGAGATTCTAGAATTGGACATCTAGCCATTAGTCAACATCAAGGTGAAATTTTCCCTCAAGAGACTTCTACTACATAAACACTAAAAATAATACCAAAAATTAGTACTAGAAGGTTTGTTTTACAATATCCAAGACTTTGTCAATGTTACAAGTGATTTCATTGACCAAAAATTCTATTTAGTTGAATTCCTCATAGTGATGGATCATCTAATAGGCAATGTCAATGACCCCTTTAGTATCTTATTTGGCATCCTTGGTTGTCTGCATAAATTGGTGAGAAATACATTCAAACAAAATTCACTCTAACACATCTTCAATATCTTCTATAGGGATTCCTCTAGAATTTTGAGAGTACTTTTCCTTTATCTCTAGAAGAATGGGTGGCATTCATAATTTGTAGTGCATAACTAACCTCCCTCGTGTAGGTATTTTGGTCACTCTAACCATCACAATATTAGTAATGTGGATGGTTATGTCTTGGGAAAGATAAATCTTTCCCTCATTTTAATGGCCCAACAAAACCTCCATGACATCAATGAGTTTCCCAAAAGTGGGTAAATAGATCAATAATTCCACATCATTATTATAGATCCTATATGGTTCTATTAATGTAGCTAGTTGTACTCATTTAACTATGTTTGGTAAAAACATGTGCATCTTTTCATTGTGAGTAAACTCATATCCATTTGGATTTGTGAAGCATGTTTGTCATAATACCACATTGATGCCCATATCTTCCTTTTGTGCTTCTATAAACCCTTTGATGAGTTGGGAGAGATTGAACCTAGCTATTTCACATCTTTATCTGGAACAAATTTGTGGAAGCAACAAGGTGTAGATTAGGAATCACTTGGAATTTGGATATTACCTCAATAATGTTAGCAATGGATATAAATTATGTCACTTGAGTGGCTAATTTATAACATCTCGCATCACTTTCAATATTTTACAATATTGATGAACTATGTTATCACTCAATCCAACCACTCCTCTAAATATGTTTTCATGTTCCTATCATAAGTTTGGTAGAGGCCCAAGTCTACTAAAGGCATTAATTTTAACTCTACGAATTTGTTTCTACTTGTTAGCACTAGAAGCTTCTTATACTTTTTATCCATTTGACTATTTGATATAAATAATCTTGAGTACATTGTAGGTGATGTCCACCTATGGATAAGGCCTTGGTGACCATCTTGAGAGTTTTATACAACTATGTCAAAGCATCAGTCACCTTTCTAAATAGACCTATAGGTAATGAGCTCTTCACTTGTGATTTGAGTACCCAAACCTGATCCTTCATGTACTCAATGATTTTTTTGGACATTGTTTTTTGCTCCAATTTGATCCTTCACACGAGATGCCCATGATATTGACATCCCTTAAAAGGGAAAGGTAGAGACAACTAAAAAAAATTCCTCCATTTTAGGACTAATCTAGGATCAGCCTAGGGCATGATTGTAGGTATTAGAGTTCACAAATGAAGTCTATGTGAATATCCTCCAAGAAATGCACTATCATCTCCAAAATTTCATTCCAATGTCTTACACATAGGTCAAATATTTTTATGATAAATTGAGTATTGGGATTATTATTTATAAACACAAGGGGAAAGGGTATTTTAATTCCACAAAATAAACATAAAAGAGAGGGAAGGGTAAGGTAGAAAAGGGTAGCCTCCAAGTCTAAAATGAATTCAATGTGTTGGTCATTGAACCAAGTGACTCTATCATAGTTACACCATTCTAAACCAAGTTTCACTAGAGTTATACATCTAATAACATATAGTGGAAAGATGTTGAAGGAACTAGGAGTATGCCTTCAATGTAAGCTCTCACTAATTATGGTTACTATGGGTTTATTGTTGAAAACACATAAAAACCATATGATAATTTATATATTAACACATAAATTATCAATACTACTAAATAGAAATGAGATAAATCACACAATAATTATAATAGCTAAGCACATCATAACCATAGTATACATAAATAAACAAAGTATTGATCTAATTAACCTAGCATTGATGATCATTCAAACATGAAGATGATAGAAGATTGAAACACAAAATAGACCCTCCTGTAGAAAATAGAGATTTTATTCACTAAAAGAGTAAAATGTTGATACTATAATCAATTTGGGTTAATTTTTATAGTCTAGAGTGATAAAATAAAAAGTAGGTGAAATCCTAGCTATAATTCATCAACACTTTTCATTAGTTTTGGTTGACCCTATAGTTCAATACAACGCTTCCTTGTATATAAAAATATCAAGGTTCAGCTCTAAATAGCATGAAGATCCCATCCTAGGACATGTTTTCCACTCACTATAGTTATATTCATATTTCAAAATTTAAATAAAACAATCCCTATAGACTCATAACATATCTATGGGGGACCATTGAATTGATACAAAGATATGACTAAAAAAATCAGTTCATAACTATTTTAACTAGGCATTATTGGCTTCTAACAAAATTGTCATGAGGTCAATTCCTTATCCAACTTGTCTAGGTTCATTGGGAGCTACCTAAAGATTACCCCATCCTGAGATGCCAGTCTTCAAGAGATTTGGAAGGGTTTTTTCATTGATTCTTGGATTCTATAGACTTGGTTTATGCTCACTATAGACTGAGTTGATAGATCTAGCACTACTCGAGACCCTTCTTGGTTTACCTTAACCACTTTTTCCCTCATAACATGGTCAAATTAACCCATATGGACTCTAAATTCCATTTGGTCAAGCAATGTGCCATCCAAGTAGAATAGCACAAAGATATTGAACTCCTTGAAGTAGGTCAATATCTTCTTTGTTTCCCTCTTCTAAGGGTCATGTTGTAGTGAAAGACAAGTCTAAAAAATCATCTATTGCATCTCTCATGTTCCTTTCATATTTTTGGTCGAACCCCAGATCTAAGTTTGATATAAGTTTAAGTTATGAGAACATTCCCTTATTGACCACCACCTATAGCTTCTAGAATTTCCCATTAATCCTCTCTATGTAGGCATGAGTCTACTAGATAAGAATGATGGTCTTATCCAAAGTCTCCACTACTTTCCTAAGGATTGAAAAAAGTAGCAAGAGGGCATCTTTAACCTGCCCAATCAAATTGACTAGAAATGTGATCTTCACTTGGGCTTCTAGAGTTCAAACTTGGCTCTGCATGTCCTTGAGGAGCTTTTCAAAAATATCTTGGGAAGCTTATATGATGGATAGTGGGTCCTCAGTCATCCTCTCTTAATATATGGAAGTACTCACTTTGTTCATGGAGAATAGATATTAATGGGTTTGACACACCACCAAGTTTTCCTCCTGGACAAATTTTTGTGTGAGAGTTCTCTTCATACTCTCAAAGGATCGATCAAAACTCTATTACACATTTGGGTCACCTTTGATAGTCATTTATGGCACCTATGATCTTGGGACAATCTCCAAGGCTATATGGGGTGTAGGAGGGGTAGTTAAAATGGTAGTGAAGGGTAGAGGATGAGGTGGAGGGGAGATGGAGAAAGTGGAAGGAGTGAATGAATAAAGTAGTGGAGGTAGAGGGGGTATGGGAGCAAAAGGAGGGAGAACAAAAGGGGAGGCCCATAGGAATATTTTTACCCACCACTATTCTTGATTTAGGTTCACTTGTGGTAGAATTGGGCCTAATAATGGGTCATTGAATATAAGGGAAGATATGAGTTGGTTAAAGGGTAGTCTTATAGTGCCCTAGGTGATGGTCAGAGGGGGTGAGGATCTAGGCACTGAGATGCCACTATTAGGGTTGGGAGATATGTTGAAGCCTATAAATGGGATTTAATTAGATCATGTGAGCTTTAGGTATGAGCCAGAGTATGGGTCACCTTTTATTTCTTATTTATCCTCTTTCTTAGGCTGGATATGGATGTTATAGTGGGTGGTCTAACTAGGATGACATGAGTTATAGGGGATGGGGGTGGAGGACTTGGAGATTCTAAATGAGGCACTAGAATAACTAGAGTAAGCACTAAGAGGATCCTTACTAAAAGTGGTATTCGATCAAAGGCTTTAGTCATGCCTATTGTTAAAGGCATACCTAAAGGAGGAATTGAAAGGACTCGAGGTTGTAAGATGGAGGGATCAAAAGGGAATAAAGAGGAAAGGAATCTCTAGAGTACTAAGGCCAAAGATACTTGGGTGAAATATGGAAGGGAAGCAATGGGAAAAGAGGAGGCACCACTTGGGAAAGTTGTAGGGGTAAATCAAAACTAGTGGGCACTAAAATTAGGAGTTAGAAAGTGTAAGAACAAGTGGTGGAAGGGAAATGGGAGGAGATGGAGGAGTGAGAGGGGGAATATAAATGGGTGTCTATTGGGATACTCATTTTGGGATCAACCTTGGGCTAATGGCCACATCAAACCTTAGGCCTAGGTATGAGGTGTTGATAGTTTAGTGAGATGTACCTAGGTTTCCTAACATCAAGTGGTTTGGGTTGGGTCTGTCACAACCTAGTTAATAGAGATACATAAGGAAGCAGAGGTGGAAATAAGTCAAAAGGAGTAGGGGTTGTTGATAGAATCATAACTAGACTTGGAGTTTGAGGAGGAGAAGGTGGTGGAATACCTTATAGGATCCTCTAGGAGATTGCTAGAGTTATTAGAATAAGGTCCTCTATGGTCTAATCAAAATCAAGAGAAGGCATGAAAAGACCTACTTGATCTTTATTTCCCTTTTTATTCTTCTTGGTTGTGATTTGAGATAGCACCTCTTAGTCATCAGTGGTGTTTAGGTAAAGCTCATCATCATATTTGGTATGATTGCCATAGTTGATGTTGAGGTAGGTTGAGTACCATGCCAAATGAGCTTGGATTAACCTTTTAGTGTCCCATTATTGGACCTTGAATTTTGTGAATGGGAAGGAGTCTCATCTAGTCACCATATTATAAATATAAGGGTAGGTCTTGTAGATGTGGTGTCATATGGTGATTGGGAGTTAAGGGCATGCCTTTTATTGATGCTATACATAGGACCCAAATATGCCTTCCACCAGTTAATAAGCAATCTCATATTTAAATAAGTGGTTAGTAACGTAATATTCTAGGTAGATTGGGTCCTTGAGGAAACCCATAATCCATATCATAGTGCCATCCTTGTACATCTAGTAATCTCTAATGGATGTGATGAAATATATGATCACATTTGAGATGTAGGGCATCATAGCCTCATTGATGTCTTGGTATACCATCAAGTACAAATGCTCATAAATATTCTATATGTGATGGAGGAATTGGTTTCCATGGATTTTTTAAAAGACCACGTAAACTGTTGAGTCCCCCATAACCCATGCATGAAAGGTCAAAGGATTCAAAGATAGTATCTCAGAGACCAAGTCTAGCAAGTAGCTCATCATGTAAAAGTTTCCTATATCTTGGGACCAACTTGAATTTGATCAACCCTATCATGTCCAAGATGTCCAAGTGTGTAAGGATCATGTATAGGAGAGGCACCCATAGATCATTAACATGTTGATAGTCTTGGCCCCCAAATGGGAAAATCAATAGGATCATGCCTACTAGACCTCCTCTTTTAATGTGAATACTATGTAATCATTGATATTTTCCTTATTAACACAATCAAAATTTGGGTTCTATATCTCCAAGAGTATGAACATAACCACTAGTGTTTGGTAAGGGGGTAAACAGGCTACTTAAACAAACCACTAGGAGGCTAGAAGGATCAAGGCTTCTATGGGATATAAGAGATTTATAGTGGCTATCTAGTTTTCCATTTTTCACTAAGATATATATATATAGATTTTTAAACCATATTAGGTCTAGCATGATCAATTGAATAAAGGATGCAGGTATCTCTAGTGTATCTAACCATAATAAAACAAGTAGTTAAGACTAGACAATTGATTTCATATAAATTATGGAAATAATAATGCCAAATAAAATGAGTGAAAAAATGATATGTAAAATGAGAATCAAATTCACTTTCATTCCAAATGAAATACATTTTAACCAATAAATACATTTTCAAGCAAGGGTTCAAGAGCATGCCTAGTCTAAGTTTGATCTATCATTTACTTTCAACACTATTTGATGTAGGGGTATCCTTTGAGGACACAAAAATGGTTTAATTTTTGTCTTAGATTAGTCTTATAGGTGTTAAAGGTCTTAATTAGTCAATAAGTGATGTCTAGATGGTCTTAAGGAGCATAAAATTCAAATTATAGTGTTTCCTTCCAAAATCATTATTTGAATTTTTGAATGTTGTCAAGTCATGTAAAAGGGATTTTGTGAAAATTTGTATAGGTGGTAGATGTGTGAACTTGTCTAAGGGTCTTGAGAAATGTAAGAGGTTTATAAAAATTCATTGAACTAATGTCATAAGGCAAAAGTCATATAGTATGAAAAGCTAGCACATCACATTGTAACCCACAAAACACTATGTGGGAAAGGTGGCAAGATTCAATTATGAGTCATCTTATAGAAGTATGGAGTCAATTTGTTATGTCTTCTTGATATTCCATTCAAATAGTGGAATGGATAATTTAATTTATATGTTTGTTATGAAGATATGATAGAAGGTTTGTAATCTATGTTGTTTTAGAATGGAGATATAGACCTCTGTTTTGAAGGTATTTGTTTATGTTATTGTCTGCATAAGTTTAGTGATTATTGAGTGAGAGTAACAATGGTTTCCAAAGTGTTGATTAAATACTAATTCTTGTCTAAAATAAGAGAATACTTTTAAATAATACATCCCTATCAAAGAAAGGGAATTACAAACCCTATTTTGGCATTTGCTTTACTTGTTTGTAGATTATGTAACCAAAATTGATAATCACAAAGTCTGGTAAATATTATGAAGGTTTTTTTTAGGATTATATAATTTGAGGGAGATTAAATTTTTTTTAGAATAATAATTAACTCGCTTTATTTTTAGATATGCTTGCAAAAAGACCCAATGTGGGAGTCACCTTTTTGGTGTACAACTATGTATTAATGTTTGAGAAATACTAGCCATTGGTTTGCTTTATATTGTGTTGTCAACATATTCATATCTTGTTGATAGTGTTTTTGGAATGTAAGCTCAAATCATTTATAATAAGACTGGTAGTTTCTAGATAACTGGTATAGAAACCCTTATTCCTGTATGAATGTTCTCATGTTAGACTGAGCATTAAATCTTTGAAAAAGACCAAAAGAAAGAAATGAGATACAAGTGCCATAGCACATTTGGTAAGTATCTTTACATCCATTAGAATTTGTTTGAATTTTTTTTTAAGAAAGAATGTGATAGGAGTTTTAAAACCCATCATATACCTATAGGTGGTTACTGAGTGTGCACAGTCAAATAGCTTTTTATATGAAAATCATAAAAGTGGATTGGGTTGGTAAAAACAATGGTTTTAAAATGTGGATAGGGTCTTAAAATACCTAAAAAAACAAATTTGGATCCTTGAACCACAATATAATGCTTACAATTGAAATATTTGTGCTCTTGGGTTAGTAACTATTGGTAACAACCTAGGGTTTATTTTGTATCAAGTTAGGGTTCCCTATAAAAAAAAGTGTATTTTAATGGTTTTGAAGTGGTATTATACCCATTAGTATGTATTTAACCTAAATGTGTATTGGGAAGGCTGAGAGAAACCTAATTGGAGTTAATATAGCCTAAAGACTTATCAAAAGGGATGATTTAGGTCATGAAAGTTTGTATAAGGCTTAAGGAGGGAAAAGGGTATTTACATCAAGAATCAGATTTCAAATTGGTAAAGGTACAATTCCATACAATACCAAAAATAAAAAATAGGGATAGAAGGATAGAGATAAAAGAGGACAAAGTTGGTAGATGTGAGGAGTTGAGTGTTCTAAGGTGTTTTTGAGTTGAAAAGTGAATAGGGAGGATTGAAGATACATTATAAATTAGACCAAAGCATATGAACATACAAGGTTTTAAGATGAATCAATAACTCATTGCATGAGGAATGAAGCCAAGAAACCTTTAGCAAAAGAATGTTTCTAAGTCAAGTTAAGTGAGTGATCATTTGGTATATGCTCTACATCATTTTGGTATTAGAACTAGAAAAAGATTTTGTAGATTGTTGATACATTTGACAATATGTGTTTTGAATTAAAATGCAAGACAGGTGATCAAAGATAGTGCTCCATGGAAAGAGTTAGTAGAGATGAGGAAGATATGGTCAAAATAATGACCCAAATGATTGTTCCATTGGTTATGAGAATGGAGGCCATTTAAGATGTTCTCAAGGAGAGAGAACAAAGAATATAAATTAAGAGAAAAGGTGATGATGTGAAGTAAGGATAGTTATCACCTTTGCAAGCAAGTATGGATGAGAGAGGAAATGAAGAAGTGGTATAGGAGATACAACATGAACATGTAGCAAAATTTTAGGAAAAGGGCATGGGATAGCACCATGAAAGAGAGATCAGGCCATTGGTAGATGGAAAAATGAGAAAAAAAGGTCTAATGAAACAAGGACCAAAATAGATATTTTAGGGTCAATATTGGAATTACCAAAGAGGACACAAGGTAGCAAAGTGTCAAAGGAATGTGAGAATCAATATGCAGTAGTAAAGACTAAGAGAGGAGAATGAGGATAGAAGAAAAGAGAGGAATTATTCATTACTTATGAAGAGGATTTTATTGTAACATAAGTAAGGCAAGGAACCAACCCAAAGGATAAGCTTGTTCAAAAGTAGATGTGAAACCCATTGTAAGGTATGCAATTTGGTAATTAATGGTGGTAGTACTAACAATATTATTTCATTGGAGATGGTGAAAAAGTTGAGATTAAATAGAATGCCACATCTAGAACCATACAGAGTTGCATGGGTTCCAAAATTTCATCAAATTTTGGTAAGTGAACAAAGTTGGGTTGAGCTTTAGATAATAATATATAAAGATCAAGTGTTATGTGATATTTTGCCTATAGATGTGTGTCATTTATTGTTATGGACTCCATGGAAATTTGATAAGCATGCCATACATGATGGTCAAGTCAACACTTATACCATTAGGTAGGATGGAAAGACATACACTTATCCCATTGAAAGGTGAAGAAGATAGGAGAGATGAAAGGATAATGATGATGCAATGTTGGAGTAAAGCAATATAAAAATTGGGTTTGATCAAAGCACCCAAGAAATAGGAAGGGATGAGTTATGTTGAGATGATTGATATGAAGCATTGTGCATCTACAAAGATGGACATGAGAAAGATATCACAAGAATATAGGCTGGTAGAAATTAATTTTCAAATGAAGGAAGAAATAGCACCTAAGGGATTGCTCAAATAAGAATAAAGCCAAGAAAAACATGGCAGCCAAGTCCATGGAAAAGGAGATAGAAAAAAAGTGTTTAACATTGTAGATAAATTGGATGAGAAATGGCTTGGGATTGACACCAAGCAAGTGAAGAAAATTGAGATTGAAATGAGCAAGATAAAGGCTCCAAGTTTAGTTTCTAATATGTTGTTTTGTAATGAAAGTGTAGGTAAAGAACAAGAAGCCTAAGAAGGGGTGGTAGATTAATACAAAATATTTCAAAAGAGTCTTGAAAAAGAGAAGGATGTCCAAGAGTTGGACAATATGTAGCAGTCCCATAAAATAAATTAAGGAGATGGGATAGTGAAGATGAATATGCATCCTTTGAAAGTACAAGAATTAGAGAGCATTCATGAAGGTGTTAAATAGCATCAAAGTATGAATTCACTTAAGCATGAGATAGGGGAAAACCAAGAAGATGTTGTTTGTGAGGTAAAGAGGTTAAAGCAAAAGATTTTTGATGAAAGAAGAAGAATTCAAACTTGAAGTAGTGGTTGATCATGGATTTGAGGAGGAGGAGGATCAATTTGCAAAAGAGAAAGAGTGGAATGTACCTACCAAGAAAGAAGAAAAAGGAAGTAGCTATGATTTTCTTAACATTATTATTTTATGTACAGATATGTTATTAAAGGAGATGAAGTAGAGGAAGCCTAAATGTGGGTCCCAAGAGCATGTACACCTATATGAGAGGCAATTGGAAGCTGACATATTCAATGAGGAGGCTCATTGCAATCAAGTAGTAGCCTATACCAAGTGTAACATTCAAACACCTATGACAAAGATTTCTTAGGTTAGTAGTATGATGTAGGAGTATCCCTTGAGGAACCCAAAATGGTTTCATTTTTGTCTTATATTGGTCTTATAGGTGTTAAATGTCTTAATTAGTCCATAGGTGATGTCTAGATGGTCTTAAGGACCATAAAATTCAAATTCTAGTGTTTCCATCCAAAATCATTATTGGAATTTTTTAATGTTGTCAAGTCATGTAAAAGGACTTTTGTGCAAATTTGTAAAGGTGGAAGATGTGTTAACTTTTCTAAGGTTATTGAGAAATGTAATAGGTTTATAAAAGTTCAGTATACCAATTTCATAAGTAAAAATATGTCATATTGTATGAAAAGCTATCACATTACATTATAACCCACAAGACTCTATGTGGGAAAGGTGGAAAGATTTAGTTATGAGTCATATTATATAAGTTTGGAGTTAGTTTAATAGGTATTCTTGATATTCCATTTGAATATTGGAATGTAAAATTTTATTGATAAGTTTTTAATGAAGATATGATGGAAGGTTGGTAATCTCTACTATTTTGGAATGAAGATACAGACCTCTATTTTGAAGGTCTTTGCTTATGTTGTTTTCTAAATAAATTTAGTGATGATTGATTAAGAGTAACAATGGTTTCCAAAGTTTTGATGAGAAACTAATTATTTTTTAAAATAATAAAATACTTTGAAATAATACATCCCTATCAAAGAAAGGGAATTGTAAACCCTATTTTGGTATATACTTTACTTATTTATAGGTTGTGTAACCAAAATTGATAGTCACAAAGTATGGTAATTCTTATGAAGGTTTCTTGGAGGATTGGATAATGTGAGGGAGATTACAAGTGGTGTAGAATATTAATTAACTCACTTGATGTTCAGATATGCTTGCAAAAAGACCTAGTGTGGAAGTCACCTTTTTGGTGTATAGACTGTGTATTAATGATTGAGAAATACTAGCCATTGGTTTGATTTATATTATGTTATCAACATATTCATATCTTGTTTATATTTTTTTTGGAATTTAAGCTCGAAGGATTGATAAGAATACCGATGGTGTTTGGAAAACAAGTATAGAAACCCATGTTCCCATATGCATGTTCTCATGTTGGACCAAACATTGAATATTTGGAAAAGACTAGAAGAAATAATTGAGATACAAGTGTTATAGCACATTTGGTAAGTATATTTTCATCCATTGGACATTGTTTAAAGTTTTTATTTAAAGAAAGAATTTGATAGGAGGTTTAAAACCCATCATAGACCTGTAGGTGGTTACTAAGTATACACAGTCAAATAGTTTTTGTTGTGAAATGAATAACATTGGATTGGGTTGGTAAAACCAAGGGTTTTAAAATGTGGAGAGGGTATTAATAGACCTAAAAAAACAAATTTGGACCTTGAACCATAATATAATGCTCACATTTAAAATATTTATGCTCTTGGGTTAGTAATTATTGGTAACAACCCTGCATAGGGTTTCTTTACTAAAATATGCATAAAAAAATATTCAACCATAAAAAACACATAAAATTTTGTATGAATTTATGGTTCCTTATAAAAAAATGGATGTTAATAGTTTTAAAGTGGTACTATAACTTTTAGTATGGATTTAACCTGACTGTGTATTGGGAAAGCTAAGAGAGACCTGATTGGAGTTAAAATAACCTATAGATAGCCTAAAGATTGATCAAAAGGGAGGATTTGGGTCATGAAAGTTTTTAGAATGATTAAGGAGGGAAAAGGGTATTTACATAAAGAATCATATTTCAAATTGGTAAAGGTAAAATTCCCTACAATACCAAAAAGCCCAAAAATAGGGTTAGAAGGATAGAGATAAAAGAGGATAGAGTTGGTAAATGTGAGGAGTTGAGTGTTGTAAGGTGTTTTTGAGTTGAAGATAAAATAGGGAGGACTGAAGACACATTATAAATTAATACAAAAGCATATGAAGGTATAAGGTTTTTATATGAATAAGTAACTCATTACATGAGAAATGAAGCAAAGAAACCATTGGCAAAGGAATGTTGTTTTTAAGTCAAGTTAAGTGAGTGATCATTTGGTATATGATTTGCATCACTATTGTTTTCTAGTGATGTAATTTTCTATTTTATCAAGAGAGAAATTGTTTAAGCAAGTTGTATAGTTTTTTTAGAGCATATAGAATCCTATTATGTGATGAAGAACATTTCCAATGTAATCATAACATATGATGAGATATATTAAAATAAATGAATATAATATTTAACCACATACAAAATCATAAGCTTAAGAAACTATCCTATATAAATCCCTCATAAGCTAAATCACTAAAATAAATCAAAACACTATCATGTATACTACTTCAAATAAATAAGACTTTTACTTTGCAAAGGAAAGTCCCTCGTATCAAACTCAAGAGAGATGTGCAGACTTTCTACCAACTAATTATCCAAGCTAGGAAGCAAGAGAGGAAGAGGATCAGGATATGTGTGAGCTGAGTCTAGACCAAGAGCTAAAAGTTATGGAAGAGATAATAAGAATTTTCCAATCTATGAGAGAGCCAATTTAAGGACCACAAGAGACATGTGTAATAGAGTCTTGAGTGAAAAAGGAGAAACCCATAATCTTTAGGAACATAGTAGAGATCAATGTGAATTACCAAGATAAGTTGCATAATAGTAGGGCATCCCCTACAATATTGAAAGCTATTGTGCCAAAAAATAACCAAGAGAGATTCTAGAAGGCAACCAAGATTTGAGTGTGATGATAAAGTGAGAAGATCATATCAATATATGCAAGAGATAGATCAAGAGAGAGGCTCAAATGAATGAGAAAAAGGCATATATCTCAACCCTAATCTGCCAACAAACTAAAATCTAGTTGTTTCCAGCCATTTGGGCCCAAACATGGCACTTTTTCATGCTTCTACTTAAGTTTCATCTTTTGTGAAAGAAACATATGACCTAGGCCATGGGTTTCCTCCCTACACTATGGCTTGGGCCTAAAGGCCACCTAGGGTGGTCAACAATCCTCTAAAAGGGCCCCAAGGAGTATTTAGAGAGCCTATCTAGCATGAAAAAGGATTGAGATAGATTAAGGATATGTAGGGGATGAGAATATGATGTGAGAAAGTTCTAAGAAAGTGGTGAATTTATCCAATTAGGATAATGAAGTCAATAGTCTACATGTGAGCTGATGTGTAATCATATAAAGGAGTAGGGTCATGGGAAGTATGATTACATATGCCCCCTAGGTATAAGCAATCAATGTTCAAATGAAAAAGGAGTGTTATGCAGTAATTGGAAGCCACACAAAAGCAAAATAAATCAAGAATTAAAAATATAAAAGAGAACATTACCTACACTTACCAAATAAGGATGATGGTGAAAGAAGTTGATAGCATGATACATAGGTGAGAGTGCAAATGTTGCATAATCCAAATCTAACTCCAGCTCCAACTCCTATAAATAAAGGACACAAGTGATATCAAATCAAATCATGAAATTAAAAATGATGTTCACTAAGGCATCAGCCCTAGTGTTTTCCCTATGTTGGATATGGGTGAACTAAACATCCTTAAACAAGGAGAGAAAATTTCATGCGAATTTAAAGAGGGGGACCAAATTAGAGCTAAGGATGCTCAGATATCAGTGAGTTGAGACATAGTTAAGAGTGAGTTAGATAATAACTACGCATAGCACCTACCTAACTCATGGGCATCAATCAAGATGCCAATGATTACATGATACTCGATGGTATTATTCATTTCATGGGTATGGAAGAAACCACTTGCAACAATCTCATATCCCCATGGATTATTGAAAACCCAAGCCATAGCTATCAATCTTCGGTTACCCCAAATTCCACCATCTATGTGAATCACCACTGAGAGGTGCACCATGATGGGGGTTAAATATGTAAGACTAGTAACTACAAAAAGGCAATATCAAAGCAAGGCAGTATAAGTAAGTTGCACAAGGGAAATAAAGAATGAAACTAATCCATAACCAAATCAATTGACCAACACTATCTATGATAAGAGTTAATAAGAAAAATGGGGGGAAACTCAGAGAAGATGAAGATAAGTTAGCGAGACTAGAGAAATTCCCAAATCATTATATCCATCTATCAACCCTACCTAAAACCATGATGAAAAAAAGAGATAGGGAGTTAGAACAGATCAACTGTAAAAAAGTAGAAAAATGACTAACTAAAATAAGAACATTTTCAACAATATATGGCTCCAAGAATGTATCATACTAAAATTTAGCTCCAAATTTTTGAATGGAACCACTAGTGTTTGGTAGGGGGTACACAGGGTACTTAAACAAACCACTAGGAGGCTAGAAGTCTCAAGGATTCTATGGGCTATAGGAGATCTATAGTGGCTATCCAATTTTTCATCTTGAAAAAAGATATAGATAGACTTGTAAACTAGGTTAGGGATAACATGATCAAGGGCACAAAGGATGTAGTTATCTCTAGTAGATCTAACCATAATAAAGCAAGTAACTAAGACTAAACAACTGATTTCATACAAATTGTGAAAACCATAATGTCGAATAAAGAGAGCTAACAAATGATATGTAAACTTAGAAGCAAAGGAACTTTCAAGCCAAATAAAAAACATTTTAATCATTAAAAACTTTTTCAAGCAAGGGTTCAAGAGCATGCCTAGCCTAAGGTTGAGTTATCTTTTACTTTCAACACTATTATTTTCTAACAATGCAAATTTCTAGTTTAGCAAGAGAGAGATATTATTTAAGTAAGTTATATAGTTTGTTTAGAGCACATAGGATCCTACTATGTAATGTGTAACATTTCCAATGCAAGCATAACATATGATGAGAGATATTTCAAGCAATGAGTATAATATTTAACCACATACAAATGCATAAACTTTAGAAACTATCTTAGATAATTCCCTAGTAAGCTAAATCACTAAAACAAATAAAAACCCTAACATGTGTACTATTTCAAATAAACAAGAATTTCACTTTTAAAATCAAAGTGCCCTCTATTGGGTGAATATTTTGTTACCAAAAAAATGGTATCAAAATTATTATTTCAACCACAATGTGATGAGATAAAATCTCTCCTCAAGATAAGGGGAGGCTCCCTTTTATTGTTAACTAATACAACACTTAATTATTTACAATAATTTTATCATAGTGGGTGTTGTCATATCATCCAATTCTCTTTTTTCAAAATTGATTCTCAATCACAAACTTCCTTCCATTCTTTTTGATATATTTTGAAAATCTAAGATCACTTGATGAACCAAATATAACTGATATTCAGATTTGTTGGCCAAAATATTAACAAGAATAATATCAGTAGAATAAACTTAAAAGATAGAATAAAGTGCAGCCCAAAGTCTTCACCTTATTTCCAACAAAGATTAAAATTATCAAAGAAGAATAATTGGCAGTCCAAAGTCTCCTCAGTAATTCACTTTCAATGTGAACATAAACCCAGTAACTATAAAGTAGCTCAAAGACTCCAAAATTAACTTCCTAACACCTTTTGTCTTGTAGAAATTTCAAACCACAACTCACTCAAAGTAGAATAAAATGCAATGGAAAAGACAAAATATCACTCCCAATACACCACAAGTATATTTCAACAAAACATTTGAAAGATCAATTGATTTTCTTATATTGAATAAATTCTTGATTTACAATATGAACACAAAGTTTCAAAATTATTTCTCAATTCAAAAGAATTTCCCCTCTACATTAATTGGTGATCCCTTATACAAATAGCATCCTCCAATTTATAGAGAGGAGCTATGAACAAAAATAGGAAAAACATAAATACATTGACTTATTCATTAACAGAGTCCAAATTGACTTAGGACTATGTACTTTTCTTACGTGTAATTTACATTGAACAAAAATACATGTGGAAAATTACAAAAGTAAACTAAGTGTCTTTAGACAAAGTAATTTCTTCATTTTTATTATTTTTTATAAATTCCTCATATCTCTTTAATATATCTTGAACCTCATTGTTAACTGGGTTGGATGTACTTTTGGAAACGGCAAGTACCCTTATGATAGAATCTTCTAGGTTGACTAGCAAAACCTTGCTTTTACACAAGATTTTTTGTAATTTATCCACAATGACCTAAAATTTAATCAATTTTTTAATGGATTCCAGCGTAAAATAACCTGTTTCAATCTTTATTTGAAATAAAGATGTAAACTCTTGAATAATAATCTCTACAGGGAGAATTTCCTGAGAGTCATTTCTAACTTGGCAAGGAATCTCTCCAATTCTATCTATAAGATATAACATATTATTATCACATATATATTTAGGTTCTTCAAAGTCTTTAGCTAGATTCTCAAGAACTCTTTTTTCTTCATAGCTTCCCTATATTCAATGAAAATTTTCCTATTTGGAATGACCTTTTGCTCAACCAAAAGCTATAGTTTGAATTTGTGTAGTTGAGTCCATGTATCAATATCCTTTTTAGTAAATTCCAAATCTTGATTGAGTGTTTTAATTATTTTCTAAATTTATATTTTCATTTCACTCAAATTCTTCAAAAATTCAATGATAGAATGTAACCTTTGAGTACCCTATGTTATTAATCTCTCAATCCAGGCATTGACTACCTGACCTTGAGATCCAATTTTCTCTACTTGTTGAATTGCCTTCTCAGTATTTTCATGAATAATAGGATCAATAAAGTCAGAAGTTTGGGTTATTTTTAGTAAATCATAAATCATCTATTTTACTTGTACTTTGATTTGATCATTGATCTTCTTATCCTTATCATATCTATCGATCAAGGAGGCCATTACTACTTGCAATTCTTTCTTTAAACCTTCATGAGTTTGTTTTCCCAAGATCTATTTGTCCCACTGCATATTCAGATGCTTGAATATCTTCAATGTTTCTATCTTTGGGAGGCACTACAAGTTTAGCATACTTATGCCTAGATTCAAAAATTACCCTTGATGTAGTTTATGCTTTCTTTGCTATTTTGGGATTTATTGACATAAGGTGACCAAAATAAAAATCTTTTAATTCCATTTCTCACTTATTATTATTAGGTGTTTATGATGTTGTTGTTCCCAAAACCATCATTTGCTTTTGTGGACAACATACCAACCATTTTGGTCTTGCAAACCAAAACTCTCTTTCTTTATTTCAAAATGTTCTAAGTAGTTAAGTTTTTCAAATGATCAAGCCTTTTTCAGCTAAGTAAGTCACAGGTTCAATAGGCAGGCTTCTTCAAAGGAAGTTCAAAACACTTAAGTCATTTCCTTAGTGTTTTGAGGAGGGTTCAATTCAAAAGTTTGATCAAAAGACTTAACGGTGGGCTTCAGAGAAAAAGAATGAACCACTTTGAACCATTGAACCCCACCTCTGCAAGATTTAAAGGTTCAACGAGTTCAAAGGTTCAACAACTTCGGCAGACTTAGAGAATAAAAAGAGTCGAAGAAAAAGGATGAACTGATGAACCATTAAACCTTGAACCAAAATGGTTCAAAGGTTCAAGGTTCAATGAATTCAATAAGTCTGAAAGACTTACAGAAAAGAAGGTTTCAAAGAGTAAAGATTGAACTATTGAACCATTGAACCTTGAATCAAAAAGAGTTCAAATGTTCAATGAGTTCAAAGGTTCAACGACTTAAATGGACTTAGAAAATCCAGAGAGTTCGAAGCTTCAAAGAAATCAAAGAAATAAGATTGAATCGTTGAACCGTTGAACCTTGAACCAAAATGGTTCAAAGGTTCAATGGGTTAAAAGATTTCATAAGTTTGAATAAAAGCTTCAAGTGAATGAAGGAAGCAGAAGATTCAAAAAAGTGGTTCAAAGAAATGGTTCAACTAAAGAAGAAAATAAAGCGAACGCGGCCCTTGACAAACCATTGAACCATTTAACTATTGAATCTTTGAACCAAAAGAGTTTAAGGTTCAAAGAGGTTCAAAGGGACCAGTGATGTCCCCATGGACATCAAATTTAGGGTGATGGAATAATTGTTGATTTTCAAAAGCCCTGAGAACAAACTCAGTGACCAGCCTAGAAAGGAGCTGAAGAAGCCAGCTAAAAGTGAGGAGATAGCCTCGAGAGCTCAAATTTCTAAGAAGAGACAAAATGTGGTAAAGAAAAAAGGAACAACTATAGGATATCTAGAAATATCTGCAGGAGAGTTATTTTTAGTAGGTGGAATAGTCCACCAAGTGGACATCAAAGAATATAAAACATTCAATAGTGTGGCCTATTTTTCTTGATAAAGTAAAGGTGAATGGATAGCCATGTAAGTGTCATAAAGAATACCATACAACCAATGCTTAGGAAGAGACATTTGAGATGATTCAAAATGCCAAAGTCAAGGTTGATGACCTATTCCAGCATGGCCTTTTCACAGATAATCAATGCATTCAATTTAGCATGGGCTATTTTTATGAAAACAAGCACCCAAGTCTTTCTTGTGATGTTATATATTGTAATCTCTCATTTTGTATAAAGGAGATCTCTCTATTATTAGAAGTGAAGCTCTATCCAAATTGAAATGCAATCCTAAGACTTTGAGCTCAAACTATTAATCACATTTTGTTAAGTGAATGAGAAAGTAAGTGACCTTTTAGACTTTGTGTTGAAATAGCTTGTGTCATCTAGAAAATTATTCTTACATCAGTTTCCTAGATATAGTCTTGTCCATTTAATCAAATAAGCAAAACAAGTGGAAATAAGCCAGAAGATGTCTTGAAGCTGACTGTGGGAGACTTTGTGCTACCATAATTGACTTCAGTCTATGTTTTGTGTAAAGGATATTGGAGAGACTTTAAGCTCCCCTTATCCTTCATGACCTTTTACTCTATTATAGTTGAAGTGGAGACTTTGGGCTATGCTTCAAACTATTAAGTTCCTTTTTCCTTTTTATTGGGAGGAACAACGAAAGACTTTGAACTTTCATGGGTTTCTTGTGGTTTCTGCTATTACCCAAGAAGTTTTCTTCTAGTTTTTTGAATATCACTTCTGAAAGAAGAGAAGTGCCTTCAGCCATTACCCAAGAATTCTCCTCTATTTTGTGAACATCATCTCTAAAATAAGAGAGATGGATGGTATGATTTCACCCCTGTGTCTATTTTTTGCTTATATATATACTTAAACTATAGGGAATCTCCCCTAGCTAAGAGGAGAGATTTGTCTCAATCTGGCTGTCGTCACCACATCTATTTTGCTGAATAAATCTTCTTATGTTGTGGTTGATGCACCTATTTTTTTATCAGTCAGCTGGTGACAAAATATTCACCCAATAGTTATTGGTGACTTTATTGGGGAAGAATGCATAGTTTGAAGCCTCAAGCTTCAAATTGAAGCAGTTTCAATTCTTTTTCATATCTTTTTTACACTCTAAAAAATCCACTGTACACATAAAGCTAGAGAGCTTAAGGTATTGTTGACCCTGTATTTGAGCTTGTATAGTAAAATAATTTTGATCTTTCTCCTCCATAGACTCACCTTCAACAAAATAGGAGTTTTCCTCCTACCAACATCAGGTCTCCAATACCAGGCAAAGTTGCTCTTTCCTCTACAAATAGAGCTTTCTCCATACATACCCCAAAGAGATATATTATCTCTCCTTTCAATAGCCATATCATGGTAGCTCGAGGCCCTTGGGATAATACTTTTGGTCCCCTAAATCTGACCCCACCTCTACATGAGTTACCCTGTAGCTCAAGGAAAAAATTTCCCAAGTTCTATGGTGATGGGAAGGTTCCTCTTGATGAACATATTACAGCCTTTTACATAGCTTGTGGTGTAATAGGCATTGAATATGAAGACATTGCAGTCAGACTATTGATGGAGACATTGCAAGGCTCTGTTGTAGACTAGTTTTATCATCTAGAAGCACAAATAGTGACTGATTGAAACACTCTCAAGGCCAAATTTGAGGCCAGATTCAAACATGTAAAAGATGCACATGCCTTATTAGCTCAACTTACACAAATGAAGAAGGAGCCTCATGAACCCATGAGAGACTTCATTCCAAATTTGACAAGCTGAGGAACAAGATTCCTACCATTGCTCAGCCGATCCTTGAGAATCTCAAATACTTATTCATCAATTCTCAGCTCCCTGAAGTGAGTTTCCTGTTGAGGTGAACTGGCCACATAGACTTTGCTGTAGCTCAAATTTTGGTGACTAAGGTTGAAGATGACCTTATCTTGGCAGGAAAGATAAGAAGAGATCCTAACAGATGTAAATCTTCATCTTTTGAATTTTATTCTACAATCACCACTGATCCTATGGTGTAAAATCTAGAAAATGAATTGATAGCTCTCAAAAAATAAATGATGCAAGGGATGTCTACTCCTCCTTCTTATCAGGATATACTAAGGAGGATGTTTCCCAACTAGTCATATCAGGGCAATGTTTCCAGAAATCAAAGGCAACTAAATCACCTTCCTCCCCCACTAGGGAAGCTTGCCATTGAGGTAGCACCAGCTAACTCAGCAGTTGGTTATCTTGAAACTAAATCTATTTTTTTTTCAACCTAAGTTTAACCAAGAAGATGACACTGATCTCTTTGTATAAGGATATGAAGAATCAGTTGACGACTCCAACATTGGTTTCCTGAATTACCAGGATGAACCTAGAAGTAAGGGAGAAGTGTTTGATGGATCATATGCTATATTTACCAGGTCCCATAACTAGTCAGCTCAATAAGACAATAAAGGAAAAATAGGGGAAGAATATCGACCAATAATTTCAATTTCTAAATGAGGAACTTCGCTACCTTTCCAATCAAAGGACCCGATAAGTAATAAAAAAGTAAGTACCTCAAATATTCCTTCACCTTCTACTTCAAATTCATAAACCAATCCTAAACCCAGTAAAAACTAGATTGATGGACTGCCTTTCTCTATTTCAAATTCATTTCAGTCATTTGATATAATTGACCATGTTAAGAAAGCCAAAATTCAAATGTCTGAGTTTGAATTCTTGTAATCCAACCCTGATTAGTTGGATAGATTAGTTCAATGTGTCAAAAATAAAATCATCCTTGCGGGACAAGAAATTTTGAAAGTAACCCCTATTCACCCAAAGAACACACCTACCTAAAATAATCTTTTGATTATTCCTTCAGTTGCTCCTGGAAAGACAGAACCATTTTATGTCTCCCTGCTGATAAACAATCATCAGCTAAACAATTACATAATTAATTCTAACACATCTGATAATGCCATGCCCATCAAGTTGGTAGAATCTCTTGGTCTCACACTGAATAAGAACTTTGGGAGATGTTTCTCCATGGAAAACAAATAAGTGCCTCTGCTAAGACAAATCAAAGATGCTCAATTTGCATTTGTGACCTTCCCAGATAAGAGAATTAAAATGACAGTCTTGGTGGTCGACGTCTTAGCCTCTTATCGCATTCTTCTTGGGTGAAATTTTTGCAAGGATGTTGGTAAAGAATTAAACATGGACCTATCTGAGGTGAGGATCCCTATCAAGGGTGTCATGTAAAGGCTACTTCCTGAGAAGGAATTGAAGTACATTGTTACCCAAAATTTAGCACATGAAGCTCAAATTTTGTTTGAGTCTTTAGGCATGGGTAATTACTTCTTATCTACTGAAGACATTCTTATTTCAATAGATAAAATCTTACTAAGTGACAATCAAAAAAAAATAGATAAAACATTAGAAGAATTGGTAGGGCATAGTACACATGAAAATGGATCTTCCCTTCCTAACGAAGAAAAATCTGAAAGAAGATCAAAATCTAATGATGTCTAGATTCTAGAATTTGATGGCAGCAACGCTTCAACTGGTTTTGGAGCCAGATTTGTTTTAATATCTCTTCAAGGAGACATTTTTCCTTATGCATATAAGTTGCATTTTAGTAACACCAACAACACTGTTGAGTATGAATCATTGTTGTTTGGATTAAAGGCTGCTCAAGATAAAGGTGTTAAAATCCTTCATGCCAAAAGAGATGTTGAGCTAGTGGTTTGTCAAGTGAGGAACCTGTATCAAACTAAGAATGATAGATTATGACATTACCACAATCTGGTGTGGGACTACATTGAAAGCTTTGATGCTTTTAGTATTTCTATCGTGCCTAGAGAATTCAACAGTCATGCAGATTCATTGGTTGTCTCTGCAACTCTCTTGGTCCCTCAAAAAGACTTCAAAAAAAAATAGGTACACTATTGAGTTAGTCTTTTGACCAAATGCACCTAATAATTCTGACCATTGGTAGGTGTTCAATGGTGATAACTAAATCATTGCTTTTCTGGAACAAATAGATAGCTTTAAAAAGCTTCATTTTGAAGGCAGTGAATCTCCACCACAAGAATCAGCTCTAAAAAAAATTTAAAAGCTGATGAAGAGTTCTTTTAGCTCAAAGAGAATAAAATTCCTAAAATATTAGTTTCTCTTGAGAAACTTTTTGACAAACATGATAGGTTTATTAAGGAACAAAAAATGGATTCAAGATCCTCCAAAGATTTTGATCAAATCAATTTGAGTACAGAAGACAATCCAAAAATGGTCAACATTGGGAATTGTTGTATCCTTGATAAAAAACTCAAATTCATCACTCTGTTTCATCATTACATTGATTTCTTGGCATATTCATAGGATGATCTAAAACCTCTTAGACCTAAAGAAATCTAGCATGAAATTCCTCTCAAGATTGGGTCACTACCTCATAAGTAGAAGCAAAGGTAGTACAACCCCAGGATATCAGGCATGATTTTGTCTGAGATACAAAAAATGTTGAATGCAAGAATTATTTTCCCAATCCATCAATCCAATTGGATTGTGAGCATAGTCCTTGTGAGAAAAAAGAATGGAAAAATTTGCCTGAGTGTTGATTTTAGAAATCTGAATCAGTCATCTTTAAAAGACAACTATCCCCTGCCCATCATGGATCAGCTACTAAAGATAGTGACTGGCACTAAGACGTTATCAATGCAAGATGGTTTTTAAATATATAATCAAGTAGAATTTGGTGAAGTATACCAATATAAGACCACTTTCACAATGCCTTGGGGCACTTTTGCATATTGCAGAATGCCTGTTGGCTTGATCAATGCTGGCACCACCTTCCAAAGAGAGATGGATCTTGCTTTCAAAAATAAAATGGGAAAATTTATTGTGGTATACCTTGATGACTTGACAATGTTTTTTAAACATCATCTTGATCATGTACATCATCTATAACAAGTGTTGGACTGATGTAGGCAAAATGGTAGTTCTCTTAATCCCAAGAAATCAATTTTTGGGGTCACAGAAGGTAAACTTTGTTGAGTTGTGGAGCTAAAAGCTTCAACTCTTTGCAAACTAAAGGAACAAGAAGGTTGCTAAGATCCAGGAGCACCGGCATTGGCAGCAAGACCGACGTCAGTCGTAACTAGTACAGAAGGCCATCGGCGACGGCAGGGAGTCAGTCGACGTCGGCAAAACTAGACTAGTAGGGACCGGCGTCGTTTGCCTGTGTGTTCTAGAACTGCTCATTTCACAGATAGTTAGTTAAGTGAATGAAGTGTTTGCATGTAAAGGCTAGTTAGAGTCTTAAGCTGCAAGGATAATTGTCTAAATTAAGAGTCTAAGTTATTGTTTAACTCTGGGATCTATTTATAGACCCATTGGCATGTATTGTAATTGAAAATAAGATAAGGAAGGCAAAGAAGTTCCTTCTAAGTGTAAGATCATTGAGTTGCAGGTTGTTGCAAGCTCATAGGAGATCTACATGTGTGAGTATGGTCTGTTGAATTGTAGGTTGCAGGTTCATGGGAGATCAACTTGAAGTACTTTAGAGTGCTTGGTGAACTGGCAGGGTTATTACTGACTAGTTGGAGAGGTGAACACCAATTCTATTTGTGAGTTGGTTGTTGGGACCGTTTTTTGTGTAGGAGAGTGTGTGTGAGAAGAATTACTGTACACTTGAGGTGTGTAAAATCTCTGTAAGGTGAAAGAGTGGGGCGGCTCTTTGTTGTATTTTTTTCTATAAAGTGTTAATACAAGATAGTGTATTGTCTCTCATATTCTGTGTTATTGGTGAATTCTAGTTACTTGTATTTCTGGTTATTTCTGCATTTATAATTGCTTATATTTGGTAATCATATTGTGCTCTTTCTGAGGAGCAAGATCCTAACAAAGTGGGATCAGAACATGTGTTGTTCTTGTGATCCCCCAACAAAGTGGTATCTAAACATGTTTGTTGTTCTAGGTGCCTGACAAGTGGTATCAGAGCTGTTGGTTGGGATACTAACAGATTGGATTAGATCTAGTTAGTGTGTTTTGATTACAGGTACTCACAAGGTTTTTGTTTGAGTGGGAGTTGAGCAATGGCAGAAGACAGTCAACTACGAATGGAAAAGTTTAATGGCAAGAACTACCAACTATGGAGGATGTAGATTGAGGATTATCTGTATAAAAAAGATTTGTACTTACCGTTGGGAGGGGTTAATTGCAAACCCTCGGATATGAAAGATGAAGAATGGGAGGTTCTTGATTGGAAGGCTCTGGGATCTATTAGATTGAGTCTTGCATCTTCTGTGATTTCCAGCTTATCACAGTGTAAGACAACGGTGGAGTTGATGGAATCTTTGGCAAATTTATATGAAAAACCCTCAGCTTCTAATAAGGTATTTCTTATGAAGCATTTATTTAATTTGCAAATGTTGGAAGGTGGATCTGTTCATAGCCATCTTAGTGATTTCCATGGTTTGGTAAACCAATTAAGTTCAGTCAATATTGTATTTGATGATGAAATTAGAGCTCTCTTAATCTTGTGTTCATTACCTGAAAGTTGAGAAGGTTTGGTAATGGTAGTTTCTAATACTGTGTCTCCTTCAAAAGTCTTAAAAGTGGATGATGTTGTGAGTGTGATCTTGAATGAAGAGATACGCAGGAATAGCATAGGTGAATCATCATGAAATGATTTGAGTGTTGAAGGCAGAGGAAGGCAAAGAGAAAAGATAGAGCATGGGAGATCAAGGTCCAAGATAGGTAGAAGATCCAAGTCCAGGTATGGTAGAATAACCTATTAGAAATGTTTAAAGTAAGGGCACTTAAAGAGAGATTGCAGATCAGGTGAATATCAGCATGAAGGACATGAAGAAGAAGCAGATGTTATAGATTACGCTGCACGGGATGCTCTAGTATGTTCTTTGGATAAAGTAGAATCTTGGGTTTTAGATTCTGGTGCCTCTTTTCATGCATCCCCACATAGGGAATTTTTTCATGAGTATGTCCAGGGAGATTTTGGAGAAATTTATGTAGGGGATGGTAAGCCTTTTCAGATTGTTGGCAAAGGGAAAGTGAAGCTGAAACTGCAGATAGGTAACACATGGATGTTAAAGGAGGTCATGCACGTCCCAGTTCTAGAGTGGAATTTGATTTCTGTTAGAAGTTTGGGTGATGAGGGTTGCACAGTAACTCTCACAATGGACTCTTGGAAGGTTACCAAGGGTACACTTGTTGTAGCTAGAGGTAAGAAAGTAGGTACGCTTTATCTATCTACTTGTACTACTGATTCTCTTTCTAGGTTATCTACTTCAACTGTAGATTCAGAGATGTGGCTTGATAGGCTTGGTCACATAGATAAGAAGGAGATGCTTGTTCTTGAGTCAAAGGATATGCTTTTGGATTTGGAAGGTATGAATTGTGGTTTCTGTATATAGAAGAAGAAGGTAACGTTTCTTGAGGAATTCAATGTTAGTGACAAGAACAGGAAAGCCTTGGTTTTCAAGGAGAAGGTGACATATAGAGTTCAGCACAAGATGTAGAAGAATTCTGAGCAGAGCAAGGGTGTTTTGGACAAGGATTTGATCCAAAAAGAGCTTGCGGGAAAAAGTCAGGTCTCACTAGAAAAATACAGAGACCGATGTCGGTAGGAAAACTGACTTCAACGTCTATACAGGGACTGACGTCAGCTATGTGCAGACCGATGTCGGTGACTCAGGGCAGATAACAACCGGTGTCGGCTAGGGGAAAATGATGTCGGCAAGGAGGCAATCGCAAGGAACTGACATCGGTCGGGTGCAGACTGAGACGTGATCGGCATCGGTCACTGAGACGAATTTTGGGTGGACAGTAAGCTGTCAAAGTGTCTCAAGTGCCCATATGGAGGACTGAAGGTGTAAGTAAGTTCTTAAATTCATCATTTCCCTTCTTTACACTACTTATTGCTCACTTATGGCATAGGACCAGGAAGTTATTAAAGAAGCAGAACAGGTAGATCCAGGAAATAGTGGGAGCTTGGCATGGATGAGGATGTGATTCCTTGGAGGAGAACCAAACAGTTGTTTTGGGTAGAGTGGCCAGTTGGAAGTAAGCACTGAGAGATGAATGGATGTTCAAGATAAAGAAGAGCAGAAATGGATACGTGAGATGGAAGATCAGGGTATATGGTCTTGTATTAGCTGCAGGACAATGGAGGTTTGATCATTGTGTTTCTCTTTACCAAGTTGGATAATATTAGCTACATTATCCTATTACTATATGATGTGCTTGTTGTAGGGTTACATATACAGGGTATTGCTAAACTAAAGGTAAAGCTAGTTTAGGTGTTTATCATGGAGAATCTAGGAGTAGCAAGATTCTTTGGCATGAGTGTGTTCTAGAGACATGGTAGGTCATATGTTGACTTTGTTTTAGGATGATTGTGTGAGACCGGTTAGCATGCCGATGGTTGGACAGTTCTTAGAACAGGTGTTTTGATTCACATAATGAGGTTGAGTGCATGGTATGTACTAAACCTGAGTTTTCCCAAGCAGTGGGAGTTGTCACAAGTTAGAGCCAATCCAGGAGAGAACCATTGGAGGGCAGTTCAGTGGATTCTTACAGGGACTAGCAGCAGGTGCACATGATATACAGGTTTAGGTTATTTTCTACATGGTTTGTAGAAGTGGATGTGGTAAGTGATTTGGATGATAGGTTCTACACTACAGGATTTATGGTGGTTGGTCTTCAAGAGTGATCTTGAGGAGGGATACAAAGCCAAGGGAACAAACTAGATGGAGTACAGGTATAGGTACAGGTTGCAGCTGTTTATCTCCAAGTGGGAGATTGTTGAGTTATGGAGCTAAAAGCTTCAACTCTTTGCAAATTGAAGGAACAAGAAGGTTGTTGAGATTCAGGAGCACTGGCGTCGGCAGCAAGACCGATGTCGGTCGTGACCAGTGCAGAAGGCCACCGGCGACGGCAGGGAGTCGGCCAACGTCGACAGAACCAGACTAGCAGGGACCAGCGTCGGTCGCCTGTGTGTTCCAGAACTACTCATTTCACAGACAGTTAGTTAAGTGAACGAAGTGTTTGCATGTAAAGGCTAGTTAGAGTCTTAAGCTGTGAGGATAATTGTCTAAATTAAGAGTCTAAGTTATTGTTTAACTATGGGATCTATTTATAGACCCATTGGCATGTATTATAATTGAAAATAAGATAAGGCAAGGAAGTTCCTTCTAAGTGTAAGATCATTGAGTTGCAGGTTGTTGCAAGCTCATAGGAGATCTACATGTGTGAGTATGGTCTGTTGAATTATAGGTTGCAGGTTCATGGGAGATCAACTTGAAGTACTTTAGAGTGCTTGGTGAACTGGCAGGGTTATTACTGACTAGTTGGAGAGGTAAACACCAATTCTATTTGTGAGTTGGTTGTTGGGACTATTTTTTGTGTAGGAGAGTGTGTGTGAGAAGAATTACTATACACTTGAGGTGTGTCAAACCTCTGTAAGGTGAAAGAGTGTGGCGGCTCTTTGTTGTATTCTTTTCTGTAAAGTGTTAATACAAGATAGTGTATTGTCTCTCATATTCTGTGCTATTGGTGAATTCTAGTTACTTGTATTTCTGGTTATTTCCGCATTTATAATTGCTTATATTTGGTAATCATACTGTGCTCTTTCTGAGGAGCAAGATCCTAACAAAGTGGGATTAGAACAGGTGTTGTTCTTGTGATCCCCCAACAAAGTGGTATCTGAACATGTTTGTTGTTCTAGGTGCCTAACAAACTTCTTGGTCACACTATGTCTCGAGAAGGCATAAAGATCAACTAAAAAAGGGTCAAATCCATTTAAGAGCTTGCTCTTCCTTCCAGTAAGACTGAAGTCCACTTTTTCTTTGGAAAAGTGAATTTTTTGTGAAGGTTCATTCCTAAATTCATAGAGAAGACTCGCCACATTGTTAACATGATGAAGGGCAAAGCCACTTTCAGTTGGACTAAAGAAGGTAAGTCAAAATTTCAAGATATTAAGGAAGCTATCACCCATGCCCTAATTTTGGTTTGTCCTAATTACACCAAAGACTTTTTGAGGTACAGCTATGCTTCTGAACATACACTTTCAGCCATCTTGGTTCAGCAGAACAAAGAAAGTGTGGAATCTCCCATATCTTTCATGAGTGGTCCTCTCAAAGCTCATGAGCTAAAGTATTCAAATATAGAGAAGCATGCTTATATTATGGTACGGGTGGTAAAACACTTTCATTTTTACATCTTGCACTCACACACTATTGCTTTAGTTCTTGATACAACAGTAAAGTCTATTTTAACTCAGTAGGAGTTTGGGACTAAAAGGGGCAATTGGATTGCCAAAATCTAAGAGTTTGATCTTGTTATCAAACCAAAAAAGCTTGTGTAGGGAAGGGGTCTCTGCCAATTAATTGTTGATAACATACCAAAAGAAGTAGAGTATGAAGAAACAGAAGCTGAAGACATGCCAATAGTTCTCTTTGTCACCACTACAAATGAGTGGCATTCAAATATTGCTCATTTTCTTACCTATGGTGAGTGTCTTACTCACCTGTCTCATAAAGAAAAGAGTAATTTAAGTTGAAAGTTTCTAATTTTGTCCTGTTGGACAATGGTTTGTATAAGAGGAACCTTAATGGAGTATTCCTTCACTGCATGGATAAAACGCAGCAGAACAAACTTTTGGAGTCCCACAATTTAGCTTAAGGAGGACATATTTTTGCACCTATAACTACCTATAATATCATGAGAGCTAGGTACTATTGACCTAATCTATTTCAAGATTCATAGGCTTGGGTGCATAGATGCGAGCTGTGTCAACAATTTATTGGCAAACCTAAGTTGGTTGTGTTGCCTCTCAAGCCTGTGGTGATAGAAGAGTCTTTTTAGCAATGGGGAATTGATTTCATTGGCGCTATAAAACCATCCTCAAGTTTTAGACATGATTATGTCCTCACAGCCATAAACTACTTTACCAAGTGGGTGGAAGCCATTCCAGTCAAGCATGCTTCTTCAGAAGTAGTGTGTAATTTTCTCAAGGAAAACACCATTTCTAGGTTTGGAGTCCCAACCAAGATTATAACAGATAATGAAGCTTGTTTATCTTCTCATGAGATTACTCAATTCTATTACTATTATGGTATTATTCTCTCCCACTCTTCTGACTATTATCCGCAAAGAAATGGTCAAGTAGAGTCAAGCAACAAGAATCTGGTGACCATTATCAGGAAGCTGGTAGATAAAAATTAGAGAACCTGGCATAAAGTATTTATTGATGCTTTATTAGAAGACAAAATTACACCCAAGAGGGTAATAGGTATGTTCGTATTTCAAATTTTGTATGGTCTGAATGCAGAGATACCAATCACCCTAGAATTACTAGCATGAAAATTAGCAAAGGTAGTGGAAGATTCAACTTTTGAAAGTTTCATCGACAAAAGGATCATGTGCCTAATTGAACTTAATGAGAAAATAACTATGGTGGTGGACCAAATTGTTGTGCATCAAATTTTGGTGAAGAGACTCTTCGACCAAAAAGTAAGGATCCATAATTTTTAGATTGGAGATCAAGTCTTGTTGTGGGACAAGAGAAGAGAACCAAAAGGAATACATGGAAAATTGGATTTCCTATAGAGAGGCCCATTCGCCATTCATCGTTTAAATGGTGAAAATAGTTTCTTGAAAAAATACCAAGATGGAACACCATTTACCCTACCTACCAGTGGGTAGCATCTGAAGCACATCAATCCTTGAAGTATCAGATAAGTCCATTTGTATATATGTATAGTCTTTCATTATTTTATGTTTTTCATTTATTTTGGGCACCATTTGGTTTTTATCACCTTTCTTTTTTTGGGTGAGCATGACTCCGTAGCCCAATGGCATAATTGAAGGCACTAAGATTCTAGATTCTACTCTCTTTAATTGCTTCAGTTTTTAATTGATGGAAGTTCTCCAACTGGAGCCAACTATTGTTCCCAAAATTTGTCACTTGCTTTTGTGGACAACATACTGACTATTTTGGTCCTGCAGACCAAAACTCTCTCTTTATTTCTTTTAAAATGTTCTAAGCAATTAATTTTTTCAAATGATCAAGCCTTTTTCAGCTAGGGAAGTCACAGGTTCAACAGACGGGCTTTCTTTAAAGGAAGTTTAAAACACTTAAGGCATTTCCTTAGTGTTTTGAGGAAGGTTCAACGCAAAGGTTTGATCAAAAGACTTAATAGTGGGCTTCAAAGAAAAAGAATGAACCACTTTGAACTATTGAACCATTGAACCCCACCTCTACAAGGTTCAAAGGTTCAACGAGTTCAAAGGTTCAACAACTTCAACTGACTTAGAGAATAAAAGGAGTTAAAGAAAAAATATGAACCGTTGAACCTTGAACCAAAATAGTTCAAAGGTTCAAGGTTTAATGAGTTCAATAAGTCTGAAAGACTTAAAGAAAAGAAAGTTTCAAAGAGTGAAGATTGAACTATTGAACTATTGAATCTTGAACCAAAAAGAGTTCAAAGTTTAAATGAGTTTAAAGGTTCAATGACTTAGACAGACTTAGAAAATCCAAAGTTTGAAGCTTCAAATAAATCAAAGAAATAAGATTGAATCATTGAACCGTTGAACCTTGAACCAAAATGGTTCAAAGGTTTAAAGGTTCAATGGGTTTAAAGAGTTCATAAGTTCAAATGGAAGCTTTGAGTGAATGAAGGAAGTGGAAGATTATATAAAGTGGTTCAAAGAAATGGTTCAACCGAAGAAGAAAACAAAGCAAATGCAGCCCTTCACAAACCATTAAACCATTTAACCTTTGAACCAAAAGATTTCAAGGTTCAAGGTTCAAAGAGGTTTAAAGGGACCAGTGACATCCCTGTGGATGTCAAATTTAGGGTGATGGAATAACCATTGATTTTCAAAAGCCCTAAGAACAAACTCAGCAACCAGCCTAGAAAGGAGCCGAAGAAGCCAGCTGAAAGTGAGGAGATAGCCCCGAGAGCTCAGATTGTTAAGAAGAGACAAAATGTGGCAAGGAAAAAAGGAACAACTACAAGAAATCTAGAAATATCAGTATGAAATTGATTTCTAGTAGGTGGAATAGTCCACCAAGTGGACATCAAACAATATAAAACATTCAATGGCACAGCCTATTTTTCTTGATTAAGTAAAGGCGAATGGACAGCTGTGTAAGCATCATAAATAAGACCATACAACCCATGCTTAGGAGGAGACATTTGAGATGATTTAGAATGCCAAAGTCAAGGCTGATGACCTATTCGAGCATAGCCTTTTCATAGATAATCAATGCATTCAATTCAACATGGGTTGTTTTTATGAAAACAAACACCCAAGTCTTTCTTGTGATGTTATATATTGTAATCTCTCATTTTGTACAAAGGATATCTCTCTGTTATTAGAATCGAAGCTCTACCCAAATTGAAAGGCAATCTTGAGACTTTGAGCTCAGACTGTTAATCACATTTTTTTAAGTGAATTAAAAAGCAAGTGACCTTTCAGACTTTGTGTTGAAACAGCTTGTATCATCTAGGAAATTATTCTTACATCAATTTCCTAAATACAGTCTTGTCTATTTAATCAAATAAGTATAACAAGTAGAAATAAACTAGAAGATGTCCTGAAGCTAATTGTGGGAGACTTTGTGCTAACATAATTGCCTTTAGTCTGTGTTTGGTGTAAAGGATACTGGAGAGACTTTGAGCTCCCCTTATCCTTCGTGACCTTTTACTCTATTGTAGTTGAAGTGGATAATTTGGGATACACTTCAAACTACTATGTTCCTTTGTCCTTGTTAGTATGAGGAATAACGAAAGACTTTAAACTTTCATGGGTTTCTTGTGGTTTTTGCTATTAACCAAGAAGTCTTCCTCTAGTTTTTTAAATATCACTTCTAATAGAAGAGAAGTGCCTTCAGCCATTATGCAAGAATTCTCCTTTGTTTTATGAACATCATCTCTAAAAAAAGAGAGATGGATGGTATGATTTCACCCATGTGTCTATTTTCATCATATATATATATATATATATATATATATATATATATATATATATATACTATAGGGAACCTTCCCTTGCTGAGAGGAGAGATTTGTCTCAATTTGGTTGTGGTCACCACATCCATTTTTCTGAATAAATCTCCTTATGCTATGGTTGATGCACCTATTTTTTCGTCAGTCAGCTGGTGACAAAATATTCGCCCAATAGATTCCATCTAAGGAGGAAGAGGATATGGATCTCCTTGGATAGAGGATGTTAAAGATTGGGATATACGGGGAGGAAAAATAGATTGTGAAGTAAGTGGAATGGAAGGCAGTGTGACGGAGGTATCTATTAATGGGGTTGACACTAATGGGATTTTAGTAATAATAGGTGGATTTTTGGTTGGAGTAACCACCACTTTAGTTTTTATTGACATTTTAGACACTAGAGTGATAATAACCTGAGTTGTTGTCTTTAAAGAAGGTATAGACATAAATTTATCCATATCTTATTGGGTGAAATATAAATTAGTTGGGGATCCCAACAACTTTGAAGGACTAGGTAGATTTGACAATGAATCAAAAACTTGGTCTAGTGTACCTTGTGAAGGAAATTGAAAAAATGTGGCACTAGGAGGTGAAGATGGAGGTGAAAGAACAACTTGAGAAGGAATAGGATCAACTTGTACAGTGATACTCATGGGAGGAACTATGGAAAATGTTACTTCTAAAACTATGGCTTGAGAAGTTTTAGCCAAAGGAACCTCTGATTGAGTATTCTTTTCTTGTATAAGCTGTTGAAGCACTGGTTAGGACACTTGTGATGTTGTTGATTGAGGTGGTGCTTCACTTGTGAATAGGATTTCTTTTTTCTCCACTTGAGCACTTTCCTTGACACTTGCTTCTTTTCCTTTCTTCTTATGTTTACTGACAAACATAAATTTTGGCTTTTGTTTGGAAGTAGAGGGCTCCTCTTTATTTTTGGTTCTTATCTTCTCTCATTTCTTAGCAGTTTCTTCATCATACTCTTCCTTAGAACTAGTCTTAAAATGTTTCAACTTAATTCCTTTATATTCTAACCAAGCATTATTTCTTGCAAGAATAGGTTGAAATATATCTCTAATAGAAGTGGATTCTTTAGCTGACCATTGGATAGATGGGAGAGGAGTTGAAGCCACTTGATTTTCCTCATATGAAGGATCCAATATATTACCATAATCTATCAAATCCCTAAGAATATTTACCAATTCCAAATTGACAATTTTATCATCATTAAGGTGGCTATAATCAAGTCTCCTTATATCTTTATCAGTTCTGTATTCTATCCAAATATCTTTAATTTTGTGCACATGATTGATATTACATTTGAGCTTCTCCTTCATCATTCTATAATCAAAGTTATCTCTTCTTTTGAATTTTTTAAGTATAATCCACTGCATCTCAATTTCTATAGTCATAGCCTTTGGAGTAGTGGAAATTGTGTACTGACCAATACTGATTAGAAATTTGAAACCTCTCTTATGAGCATCTGATTGTTTTTTATGCATGTTCATCACTTATCTACACATCTCCATTTGTATTAGTTTATCACTTGTATATTTGGGTAGCATGTAAGGTTGCTCATCAAATCCTCTTACCCTAATTATGTAAAAGTTGGGAATTATAAGAAAATGCATCTAACCCTATTGACCTGTGCCTATGCCTGATCTAAAACTCTCTTCTTTTCAAGTTCTTTCTCAAGAGTGAAAATGAATGTATAGAATAAAGCATCATTAACTCTCCTATAATTTTTGACACTTTCTTATAGAGTTAGTTATGGATAGTGCTCATATATAAGAGAATTTTTCCTTTCATTGGTAGAATCTAAACCCAAGAAATACTTCATATTTGCTGCAACATACACAAGATATGAAGTCATATAAAACTTGAGTGAATAAGTTACCTCAAAGAGCTAATGACAAATAGCATCACTAATTTGTTCACCCTTAAAGATCATTTGCTTGTTTATTTTAATAACCAAAATGTACTGATACATCCATTCTTAAAAAATGTTTGAAGTACACAACCATTTCACTCTACTGAGGAGAGTAATCAAATCTCCTACCTCCTCTAGAAATTCATTAAGATAAAAATACTTGAGCCATATATAAATGGTGGGTCAAGGAGTCTTGAGCCATTTGGAGTTGATATGTTTATTATACTTCTTAAGATTTTTGTCATAGTATTCTTTATTTGAATCCATAGATAAATTAGAAAATTATTCAATCTTAGAAAGGTGAAATTTTTTTTCAAAATATTCCTCATCAAGGCAAATGATCACCTTACCCTCTTAATCCTTGTTTAATTTGCTTTCTTTATCAAAGTGTGTTTCCATGGTCAAGATGAATTCAGAATCATGTGATGATACTGGAAATGTAGTAGCCAAATGGATTTCACTATTAAGTACTGGCTGCATATGAGGTGTAATAGGTTATCTTCCCAATCTCTATAAAAATGCATCCATGTCCACATGACCAATCTTTGTATCCCCAATTTGATCCACATGTTAATCAATTGTACATAATGGGAACACACCCTAATATTTTTACTTCATTGTCTTCTTGTTTGGATAAATGTTGGCATTCATCATATAGTTGTAAGTACAAAAATTTGATTATCTAGAGTTAGCAATTTTTGTCTTTTTTAGGAAATGTGTAGGAACAAATAAAAACTATGCTTCTACATGGGATATGGGTAGAAACTAGTTTTGGTGCAATTTAAAAAAATATATCTAAATTACATAGGAGTTGGTTAATTAGGTGTAGATCAAAGATTTTTTTTGGATTTACACCTTTGGAATATTTTAGGTGTAAGTAAAATAAAATTCTCTGACTTGCACAAATCTTGGATTACTTGATTAGGTGCATGTCAGAGAAAATTCTCTGACTTTCACCTAAGTCAAGTTTGCTTTATGCAATTCAAAGAAAATTATCTAAAGTATACCAGGATACATGCACTTTAGAGAAAATTCTTTGAAATACCCCAAGCTACATGCAATTCAGAGAAAATTATCTGAAGTACACCAGTCTACGTGCACTTTGGAGAAAATTTCCTGAAGTTCACCTTCAGGTGAATGGAGATGTGCAACTCAAAAAAGATTCTTCAAGGAGAATAGAGTTGAGGTGATTAGATTTTAGGTGCATGCCAGAGAAAAATCTTCAACTTACACCCTAAGGTTTAGTTTATCTTTTTAAAACAAGAAAAGATAGATTCAATAAATAACAACCACAAAGAAACAAAAAAGAGATAATGAAAACAAAAAATAAAACAAGAATCACACAAAGACAAAATAAACAACTCACCAAAAATTTGATGAGGAATAATCCATAGATGATTTGAATTGATCAATGAAAATGATGAAGGGGACAAGTGGATTCAAAAATGGCAAGGAGGGATGCACATGAGCTCAAAAATGGTGAGAAAAGAGAAAAAACAATGGTAAAAATAAAAATACATGAGTTAAATATATATTTAGGAAGGATAATTAATACATATTAATTATAAAATGTAATGGTGGGCCCAGAGCAGAAAAAAATTATGAATGTGCATGTGCAAAGTTAGATAAAAATAGCACTCTTGCACATGTAATGTTAGGAAAATTATCTGACATTATGTATGCAAAGTTAAAAAAAATCTTTGAATTTCAAAAAACATATGAAGGTCATAAAAATTCTCTAACACAACATAAAAAGAAACAAAGTGTAGTCCAGAGAAAATTCTCCAAACTGCATGGGATGCAAAATTTCCTCAAAAGATCAACTTTCTTGGGAAAAACAAATGCAAAGAGGTAGATATTTACCTCATTTTGCATGCTTAGAGCTCATGGCCTATGAGATGAATAATTTTTTTAGGGGTTATTCCATGAATTGAGCCTACTAAATTCAAGGATAAAATTTGGCTCTAACTAGGGAATTTCCTTCAAGAATTCTTTGAAATACTTGAAGGAAAGAGAATCCTAGAACTCTAAGTGCCTTTCTCCATTGGTTTATGGAGTCAAGCAACAAACAAGATGAAAAATAATATATAAATATATATATATAATATATAAACTTATCAATAACTTTACTGAGTGAAAATTTTTGGATGTTGCCCATTGTAGGGTTGTTATAATGGTGTTCCATCTAGGTACGCTAAGAAGAAATTATGTTCTCCACTAAATTGATTAATTATGAAAGGGCCCCTCCATAGAGAATCAAATTTTCCATGCATTCCTTTTGGATCTCTTCTTTTATCCCATAAGAGGACTAAATCCCCAACTCAAAATTCTCGTCTTTTGTATGTTGCTCCTCTATCTCAAAAAGGTACATAATATGCTTGTCTAAAGATATTTCAAAAGTTTCATTTTTGATTACCCTAGATAATCTAAGAGTGGGAAACTCTAATTTCATGGGTATTTATACATTCAATCCATACAAAATTTTTAAAGGAGGCATACCAATTGCTCATTTGGGAGTGATACGATCAGCCCATAATGCATCATATAATGCTTTATGCCATGTCCTTTGATTATCTTCTACTAAGTTCTTGATGATAGTTACCAAATTCTTATTACGTAACTCATCTTGACCATTCCCTTGAGGAAATTATTTATAAGTATGAGACAAAATGATCTTATATTCAAAATAAAACTAAGTCATCTCATTGGATGTGAAACAAGTAGCATTATCAGTTATAATTTTTCTTGGCACACCAAATATTTTGATGATATTCTCTTTGAGGAAGTTACATACAACCTCTGAAGTGGCATGTTTGGTTGGAATTACTTCTACCCACTTGGTGAATTAATATGTAGTCATGAGAACATAAATATGACCTACACTTGACAATGGGTTCAATGCACCGATAAAATCAATACCCCATTTCAAAAAAAATTCTTCAATGATTACAGGCTTAAGAGGTAAGACTGCTAACTTAGGTTTCCCTAAAAATTATTGGAACTTCTTTCATTTATGCACCCAAGCATATGCATCCTAAAAAAGTGCTAACCAATAATATCTAGCCCATAAAATCTTGTGAGCTATGACCAGGGCTGAAAACTATCCTCCACAAGCCAAATCATGGAAAGATTCCAACAACTTACTTTATTATGCCTTATCTACACATCGTATAAAAATTCCATCAATGTTCTACTTATACAAACCATTATCCTAAAGGATGAAATTTTTAGCCTTAAGCTTGATTGTCCTCATCTCTTTGTGATAAAAATGTTTTGGACATTTTCCATATGTGATAAAATGATCAACATCAAAATACCATTCATTCATTATGCTTATGAGCAAGACTATGGGAAGTTCTTCTATATCTCCTTCATTGCTAGGTACTTCTTATGAATTGGCCTTTGTCATGAGTTGACATAAACATTTTCCACATACAAGTTTTTTAGGCTTTATCTCCTTTTCATATTCTTGGATTTTGGTGATCTAATTACCTATTTTGCCTCCAAACTCTTGTTGAGTCAAAATAGAGTTAACAATAAAATCTGGTACTAGTGCAATGGTGTGAGAATTGAGGATGTAATATCTAAAATGCTTAACTAATTTCACCATATCATATGCATGTTTTTCCATGGATGATAACTTGATCTCATAAGCCTTTAAAGGGGAGCTCATGGATGCTATAGGGGATTCTATTGAAAATATTGTCATTGATGTCAAATGTCTAGTATTGGTGATAAAGGCCCCATAACATTTAATGGTGTTTTTAATATATTCATATCTTGGCTAATGTGTGTTAATATTTATTTAATATTAATTAATATATTTGTGGTTGCATAAAAGTCAAAAGAGGGCCCATAGATAAGTCAAAGAGTCACGGGGTAAAAACAAAAGAGGAATGAGATGCATGTTCCCATGAAGAGTCATCTTGAGGAATTCCAAGAGTCACCAAGTGAAGACAAAAGAGGGTATGGTGCATTTTTCCATGAAGAGTCACCTTAAGGAATTTTAAAGGTCACCAAGATAAAGAAAAAGAGGAAAGGATACATTTTCTTATGAAGATTCACCATGTGACTTTTCAAATACAAGGATACGAAAGGTCATACAAGTTTGATGCCATTTTCCATGGGGATTGAAGGATCACAAAGGGTGAATGCTAAAGGTCATTTGGAAAGCTATAAATAAAGGCTTGAGAAGCCATTTGTATATGCAAGAGAGTGCATGGTTTTTTAATATTTTTATATAAGAAAAAAGGGGATAAAATTAGGAGATATTGTAGAGTTCTATCATTTGTCGAGTAAGCAACATTGAGAGATAGTTGTGTTTTATACACAAGATGGGTTGGTGTTCTTGTGATTTGGTGCTCACAAATATTTTCAAGGGGTTGGTGCTCACAAATAGTTTGTGTTGGTGTTCAGTAAAAAGGTTGGTGCTCCTACAAGTTGGTGCTTGTGAACTTTGTAATTTGAGTTGGTACTCATTCATATACTTAAGATTGTTCTCTATGGTTTTTCCCACTTTGGGTTTCTCTCTCTCTCTCTCTCTCTCTCTCTCTCTCTCTCTCTCTCTCTCTCTCTCTCTCTCTCTCTCTCTCTCTCTCTCTCTCTCTCTCTCTCTCTCTCATGTGGTGCATTTTATTATTTCAATTTTATTGTATATCTTGAATTTTTGATTAAGTGGTTAAAGAAAAGAAATTAGATTAAGTAAAAGATTTATAATATACTAATTCACCCCCCCTCTCAGTATATTTCATGCTTAACAATTGGTATCAAAGCAGGTTCTTTTTGAAAAAGTTTTACAACTTGAAAGTAGATCGAGGAAAGCATGATGGTTGGATCACATGAAGGCTTTTCTACAAATAAGGCACCTTTGTTTGATGGGACAAATTATATTTTTTAGAGAATAAGGATGAGGACTTATTTGATGGCTCTTAGATTTTATATTTTGTAAGTAGTGGTGGAGGAATATGAAGAGCCAAAAACACTTGTAACTACTCTGATGAAAAAAAAGCTAGTGAAAATAATGCTAAAGCTTTAAATGCTATGTTATGTGGTTTATATGAATCAAAATTTGTTAATGTTATGTAATGTAAATCTTCTCATGAAACTTGGGTAAAGCTTGAGAATATTTACAAAGGTGATCGAAAGGTTCAGTAAGCTAAGCTTCAAACTTTCAGAAGATAGTTTGAGAGTTTGAAGATGGAAGAGGTAAAAAATATAGCAAGTTACCTTTTATGGGTTGATCAAATAGTTAATTAGATTCAAGGTCTTAAAGAAAATTTAGAAGAATCAATCATGGTATAAAAAGTTTTGAGATCTCTACCATTGAGATATGATGCAATTTTTTTAGAAATTGAAGAGATGAATAATTTATCCAAGCTAAAGATGGATGAGCTACATGGTCTTCTTACAACATATCAGATGTGGACCGAATAAGAGAAACTCTCAAAGAGAGAAGCTACTTTCAAGACATCAAAGAAAGAGAAGGAAAAGATTCAATAATCAAGTGACATTTCTAGCGAAGATGAAGATGACAATTAATCTCTATTCATTCACAAGATAAAAAAGGGCATAGGTAAATATCAAGGAAAATTACCTTTTAAAATTTTTAATTGTGGAAAGATTAGGCATTTTACAGCTAAATGCCCAGATAAGGGTAATGGTGACAATGAAGAAGGAAAGTATACATACAAGAATAATTTCAAATGAAAATTTAAGAAGGGATTTGAGAAGAAGAGTTTGTATTTTAAAGATCCTAGCTCAGCCAAAGATAGTGGAGTCAGTGATTCAAAAGAAGAGATTTTATTCATGACCATACATGAAGATGCCTCCATAAGTAAAAGTATAAATGATCAAGAATAAGAATAGAATGAAGTCTAAGTGAATCTAGAAGGAGAACTCATTTGTGCTTTATAAGAGTTAAAATATCTTAAGAAGAAGAATCGAAGATTGAAGCTCCAGATCAAGCAAAATGAAAGGGAGTTAAAGAAAATAATTGAAGATCTAAAAACACACTTTAAAGAAGCCAAGAAGAATGAAAAAGATTTAATTGCATAGTTTCAAAAAGTTAGTAAATAATGTGAAATGTATATTATTTAAATTTCTTTTTTAAAAGTAGATCTTGAGAAAATAAATAAAATAATCAATGATATAGCAGCCAATAATTCAAAATTTAAGAATAGAACTAATATGTTGAATAAGATGTTAGAAATTCAAAGATCAATGTTAGATAAGACAGGTATCAGATTTTCAAAAGAGAAAGGGGAGGAAATTACTTTCACAAACAAGGTTAACACACAAAAATTTTGAGCTATGTTGAAGCTCTTACAAAAGAGGAAATAAAAAGGGAAGAAGTTAAGAATATAAAGGACATCTCAAACAAAGAAAGCTAGAAGGAACAGAGCTACAAAAGGAAATTAAGTCATAGATACACAAATAGATCTTATTTTTATGATTACTATTTTTATTTTAATGGATATGGTCATAAGAAAATATAATGTTGAAAAAGGGCTAATAATTTCAAAAATAAGGAGAATGAAACTCATGCAAAGTCAAGCAGAAGCCATAACTCTTTTGCTCCTCTATCAAGATTTAATGAAGAGGCCATAATATTTTATAAGTGTAATAAATTTAAACACATAGCTTGATATTGTAGAAGCATGTTCAATTATGTTAATAAGGACCAAAGTTTCAAGGCTCCATTTATCAAAAAGAAAGTTTAGAGAGGTTCATGGTAGAAGAAACAACCTAAAAAGTCTATATTGGTCCAGACAGCTTTGCATGCAAGAAACAAAGAAAAGCCATGGTTCATTGATAGTGGATGTTCAAGGCACATGATAAGAGACAATAGAAATTTCATAACCTTGAATTTTATCAATGGTGGCATAGTGAAATTTAGAGATAATACTATTGCTAGAATTATTGGAAAAGGTACACTAAGTTTGAATAATGGTAGAACTAAAATTGAAAATATTTTGTATGTATAAGGTCTTAATCATAATATTTTGAGTATAAGTCAAATGTGTGATTAGGGGCACACACTAAATTTTTATGTAGAAAGTTGTGAAATTAGGAGAAAATATTTAAATTTGTTGGTTGCAGATGCTCAGAGAATAGGTAATAATTAGTATATGTTATCAGACATCAAAGGTTAAAGATGTTATTTGAGTCAGATTGAAGAAAGTTGGCTATGGTACAGGAGAATGGGACACATAAATTTTGACAATCTTATCAACATCAGTAAGAATTAAGTAGTCATAAATCTTCCAAAGATTACAAATCCATCCAACACGCTTTGTGAACCTTGTTAGTATAGGAAGTAGGCCAAAAAGTGGTTCAAAACAAAAGAATACTTGACCACTTAGATGTTAGAGCTTGTTCACACTAATTTGTGTGGACCTATGAGAACTCAAAGCACTCAAACTAAGAAATATTTCATGTTACTTATTGATGATTTTTCACGTATGTCTTGGATAATATTTTTAAAGAAAAAATTAGAAGCTTTCAGACATTTCAAAGCATTAATTGAGAATGAAACTAGTTTGAAGATTAAGTGCCTAAGATCACATCGAGGAGGATAATTCATGTTAGATCAGTTTATTGAGTATTTTTAAGACCATGAAATAAATAGACATTATTCAATAGCTAAAACTCCATAGAAAAATGGAGTAGTTGAATGGAGATATAGAATAGCTCAAGAGATGGTGAGGACAATGCTAAATGAATCCAAGATACCAAATAAATATTGGAGAGATGTAGTTGGTATATTAGTGTATATCTAACTTAGAGTATTATTGGGAGTCAACAATGATAAGACTCCTTATGAGCTATGGAAAGACAAACCAATTATAGTTGATTATTTCATAGTTTTCAATAGTAGATGCTTCATAAAGAGAATCGATAAAAAATTGGGTATGTTTGAATCTAGAGAAGATGAAGGTATATTTATTGGTTATTCTTACAAAATTAAATTATATAAATGTTATTACAAAAAAACTAATAAAATAGTTGAAAGTAAAAGTGTCAGGATAGAAGAAGATGGAGCACAAAGAATCAGTGATCCAATAGACATTCTTAAAATCATTGAAGAGGAAGATTTTGAAGAATCAGATGAAGATGAGAAGAAGGAGAAAAAAGACACAAAAATGCCATCCAAATATGTCCAAATAAATCATAATGAAAGTGACATCATTAGAGACATAAATGAAATAATTCACACTAGAACAATGATGGTAAGTGAATCTGAGCAAGTTAATTTCTCTTTGTTATCCATAATTCAGCCTAGAACTTTTTTAGAAGCTAGACATGATAAGAATTGGGTTAAGGCAATGGATGAAGAATTAAATTTGATAGAAAAGAATGATACTTTGGAATTAGTGCCTAGACTAAAAGATTACAATGTGATAGGAACAAAATGATTTTATAGAAATAAGTTGAACGAAAATAGAGAAGTGACCAGGAATAAAACAAGATTAGTATGTAAAGGATATGCTCAGATTGAAGAATTATATTTTGAAGAAAATTTTACACCAGTCGCAAGGCTAAAGGATATTAGAATATTTCTTGCATATAAAATATTTAAAAATTTCAAAGTGTTTTAGATGGATGTCAAGTCTATTTTCTTGAATGGGAATCTAGAAGAGGAGGTCTACATTGAGCAGCTAGATTGATTTTTTCTCTCAAATGCTAGTAGCAATGTATGAAAATTGAAGAAAGTAATATATAGATTGAAACAAGATTCTAGAGCTTGGTATGTAAGACTTGATAAATACCTACAAGATCAAGGTTTCAAAAGAGAATTTGCTAACAATAATCTCTACATCAAAACAAAAGGTGAGCATCAGTTAATTTTTGTGGTATATGTTGATGAAATAATATTTGGAGGTACCATTGAAAAGATGATAAAAGAATTTTTTGACAATATGCAAAAAAAAATTGAGATGTCTATGCTTGGATAATTGTTATTTTTCTTAGGGTTGCAAATTTTTTAGTCAAATAAAGGAATTTTTATATCTCAAAGTAAATATGCCAAAGAAATGTTGAAAAAGTTTGGTTTTGAGGATTGTGCACTAGTTGGTACACCAATGGGTATAGGAAACAAAGTAAGAAAGGATGAAGATTCACCCATTACAAATCAATCTTTGTATAGATCTATGATTGGTAGTCTTTTTTTTTGATAGCATCGAGGCTAGACATTATGCATGTAGTAGGCATGGTTGCAAGATATCAAGCAACCCCAAAGGAGAGTCATGTTTAGTTGGCGAAGATAATATTTAGATATATCAAGAGGACACTAGATTATGGATTATGGCATCCCACAGATAGATATTTCACTTTGGTTGCTTATACAGATTTAGACTGGGCAAGTTTTTTGGATGACAAAAAGATTACAAGTGGAGGAGCTTTCTTCCTCAGTGATAGCTTAGTATCATGGCTAAGCAAAAAATAAAAATTTAGTATCACTTTCTATAGTTGAAGCAGAATTTATTATAGCAATATTGTGTTGTACTCAAGTGCTTTAGATGAAGAAAACTTTAGAAGATATCAAGGTAAAATATGATGAACCTATTTCTATTTTTTGTGACAACACAAGTGCTATTAATATTTCTAAGAATTCAGTGATGCATTCAAGAACAAAACATATTCCTATCAGATATCACTTCTTGAGAGAGCAAGTTGTAGATCAACAAGTTAAGATGGAATATATTAGTACTATAGAGTAAATTGTAGATATTTTCATAAAGGCACTACTAAAAGACACATTTGAGTATCTATGGGAGAAGTTGGGAGTAATTTATTTTACTTCCTGCCATTAAGAATCAGCATTAGTTGAGGGGGAGCTAAGTGTTATCTTCAAGATAAGCCCTTTGCCATTGATGTCAAAGGGGGAGAAGAATATAAATAGGTATAGGAATAGGTACATGTATAGAAATAGGTGTAGAAACAAGTACAAGAAATAGGTACAGGTTACTATAGTTAGGGGGAGTTACTATATGTTTTTTAGATGGCAGTATGTGCAGGTTGGCATGTACAGTGTAGGTTTTAGGATGTGGTAGTTTCAGTTTGAGGTTGCCATCAATGAAAAAGGGGGATATTGTTGGAAATATTGTCATTGATGTCAAAGGCCTAGTATTGGTGATAAATTCCCCATAGCATTTAATGGTGTTTTTAATATATTAATATCTTGGATAATGTGTGTTAATATTTATTTAATATTAATGAATATATTTGTGGTTGCATAAAAGTCAAAAGAGGGTCCATAGAGAAGTCAAAGAGTCATGGGGTAAAGACAAAAGAGGAATGGGATGCATTTTCCCATGAAGAGTCATCTTGAGGAATTTCAAGAGTCACCAAGTGAAGACAAAAGAGGGTATGGCACATTTTTCCATGAAGAGTCACCTTAAGGAATTCAAAAGGTCACCAAGATAAAAACAAAAGAGGAAAGGATGCATTTGCTTATGAAGGGTGACCATGTGACTTTTCAAATGTAAGGATATAAAAGATCATACAAGTTTGATGTTATTTTTCATGAGGATTGAAGGGTCACAAAGGGTGAATTCCAAAAGTCATTTGGAAAGCTATAAATAAAGGCTTAAAAATCCATTTGTATATGTAAGAGAGTGCATGGTTTTGTAATTTTTTTATATAAGAAAAGACAAGAGAAAATAAGGAGATATTGTATAGTTCTATCATTTGTTGAATAAGAAACATTGAGAAATAGTTGTGTTTTATACACAAGAGGGATTGGTGCTCTTGTGGGTTGGTGATAACAAATCTTTGAAAGGGGTTAGTGTTCCTATGGGTTGGTGCTCACAAATAGTTGTTGCATTGGTACTCTGCAAAGGGGTTGGTGCTCCTACAAGTTGGTGCTTGAGAAATTTGTAATTTGAGTTGGTGCTCATTCATATACTTGAGACTATTCTCTATGGTTTTTCTCACTTTGAGTTTTTGCATAAAAATTTGGTATATCTCTCTCTCTTATGTGCTGCATGTTATTGTTTCAATTTTATTGCATATCTTGAATGTTTGATTAAGTGGTTAAAGAAAATAAATCAGATTAAGTAAAATATTTATAATATAATGACTCACCCACCCTCTCAATATATTTTTTTCTTAATAGATTCAATCCCCTCTTCATTTGGTTATACCAAGATTACAGATAAGGTATGCTCAAAAGCATAACTATGCATAATGAAGTTATTTGTATAATCAAGGAAAACTAAGGTAGGAACAAGTGCAATGGCTTCCTTAATTTCATGAAAATCATTTCTTCCTTCTGCATTCCAACAAAAAAAATATTTTCCTTTCATCGTATTGACAATGTGGCATGTCTTCTCAGCAAAATCAGGAACAAATCTTCACAAAAAATTAACCTTCCTAGAGAAGGAATGCACTCCTTTCTTACTTGATGGTAGAGTAAGATTTTGAATTAACTTGACCCATTCAAAATCAATTTTGATTCCTTCCCTAGATACAATATGTCCAAGGAGCTTACCTTCTATAACCCCAAAAATGGATTTTTTGAGATTAAGAGATATCCCATGTTCATGGCATCTTTCAAGTACTTGCTACAAATGGTCACAATGATCTTGGTGTGTTTTTGAGAAAATATTTAGATCATCTAGGTAGACTACAATAAACTTACCAATAATATCTCAAAAATCCAAGTCCATAGCCATTTGAAAGGTAGCACCAACATTGATCAATCTAAAAGGCATTTTGTGATATGCAAAAGTACCCCATGGAGTAGTGAAGGTTGTCTTATGTTAATCTTCATCATGAACCTCCACTTGATTGTATCTTGATAAACCATCTAATATAGACAACATCTTTGAACCATTCATAGTTTTTAATACTTGGTCCATTACTAGAAATGGGAGTGATAATTGATTGAAATTTTGGATGTCAACACAAATGTGGATCTCTCCATTATTTTTCCTCACGGGAAAAATATTAGATATCCATGTGGAGTGATGTATGGGAAAGATAATTTACCAAGGATAGTACCTAAGATTTTGGGATTATAATACCACTACTTTTGCTTATGAGGTTGAGATGCTGGCTTGAGAGGAATATCATGTTGCACCTCCTTAGGTTGAAATGATTTTGGATCAGCATATGAATATGCTAATACATCAATGTATTGATGTAAAAGTCTCACCAACTTTTTTCTTTCCTCTGATGAGCAACATTTCTCAATATTTATCATTTTGGGATTACTCTCTGTTCCTATATTAACTTGCCCAATTTTACAAATGAATCAGATTTTAATTGTTGACATTTGATGAACTGATCATGCTTATCAAAAATTCTTGCCAAAGATACCAAACCTTTGGGAATCTTATTCCCTTTCAATTTCAATATTTCTTCACCAATTTCCTCATTAACATTGAAAATTGATTCTTAATGAGTGGAATCACTTCCTTTAAAATACAACTCATTAAAATTTTCCACCTTCTCCAAGAATGAGATGACTTGCTCATCATTATTGAAAACCTTCCATTGATTGACATTATCAGGAATGATGGGTTAGAAAACTAGCTCAATAGTGTATTTGTTTCCTTGGGAATCTTTGTGAGGAATCATGAAAGTGGCTAAAATAGCCAATGAATCAGCTCTATCATTGTATTATCATGAAACTGATGATATATTGAATGAATCAAAACTTTCAATACAATCCCACAGTCGATTGTGATAATGCCTTAGTCTTTCATTCTTCATTTAATATAGATTTCTAACTTGACAAATGATTAGCTCAACATCACTTTGAGCATGAATATTTTTTATCCCTTTCCTTTGTACAACGTCCATTCCTAATAGCAAAGATTCATACTCAGTTGTATTATTACTATTATCAAATTATAACCTGAAAGAGAAAGGGAATTTTTTCCTCTTAGGGATATGAGAACTATCCTAGCTCTAGATCCAATTGAAGAACAACTACCATCAAATTCCAAAGTCCAAACATCATTTAAACTCTCAACCTTAATAGTGTCAAAATCCAAAATCTCTTCATTTGAAGAGGAAGATTCTTCTATTTTTTGATCTTTTTCTAAAATATCATTTGAAGATAATAGATCTTCATCTATAGTCAATAAATACGTACCCATTCTAGAAGTTTCAAAAAAAATATGTGCTTTTGGGTCCTCAGTCATTGTTACAATATACTTTGCTTGCTTTTCTGGATGAATCTTCTGCATCACACCTTTGATAGGTATTCTTGCCTCAGACCAATCCATGTTAATTTCTCCTCCAATGTCTTTGTAAAAGTTAGGTCCCAAAAAAAATCCATATGAGGTGAGAACATTAGCTATAAGAACCGTCATCTTGATCTTTTTCTCCAAAAAAGCAATGAATGCAAATTGTGCATCTTTGATTTGGCCTATGAGAGGTACTTGTTTAGTTTCCATCAAGAAACAATGGCCAAAAGTCTTGATCAAGGTTAATCCCAAGGAAGTATCCAACTTGGTAGGCATTACATTATCAAAAGCACCCAAATCAATGACATAATTGTTGAGTTTATAGCCATTAACAAATAGGGAAATATAAAAAGGTTCTATTTTTCCAAAGTTACATGTAAGAGTTACCACTGGGTTATTTTATTTTGACTTAGGATTAACAAATACATTCTTGGATGAGACCTGATTGGAATTGATCCCTTTAATTTTTACAAATTTTTCCAATCTCTCAAATTGGTCAGGATTTGATTGGAAGTATTCAGCCTCTGACATTTGGATTTTTGTCTTCTTGGCATGATCAATGATATTAAAAGATGGATATGGGGTAACTAAAGAAGAAAAGACATTTTCACTTTTAGATTTCATATTTTGGGCATTGGGTCTAGATATTGAAGGAGAAGAGGTAGAAATATGAAGAATACTTATTTATCTATCACCATGTCCTTTAGTTGAATTGGTAAAGGAGTTCATCTTTTATTGATTATAACCTCCTTTCATGATTCATCCTTAGATTTTTTTATCAACCTTTTATTGTTGATTTGGTTGACTTTGAGAATGGGTGAAAATATCATAACACTCACCAGGTGAGTCTTCTTCTTATTCAGCTTCTTCTTCAAAATTTAGAAACTTGATATCATAGTCACTAGCTTCTCCCTCTTCATCTCCTATCAAGGGATTAACATCTTCTTCTGGAACATATTCCAATTCTATAACATCATCATTTTTAGGTTCTAACTAATTAACTATTAAATTATTTAGTGGTACCTCCAGTAAAAGCCTTGCTTGTGGTGGAGGAAGCTTATTCTGATTCTAATTTCTAGTAGCATTATTGGAATAATTTAAAGCATTTGGATATGTTCTCCTTGGAACATCCTTGTATGAAGGAAAAGGCATGCCTTGGGACATTTTCTTCTTAAGTGTAAGTAATTCATTTTCTAACTTTTACACCATGGGATTCATATTACTAGTAGGAGATGAAGTTTTTAAAGGTTACCCTCTAGGCTTAATAAAATTATTTCTCACCTTCCCTGCTAGGATTAAATCATCTTCTACTTTGGTGGCCAAACTTTGAGTAGCATCAATTTTAATTAGGGCTGCTCTTCGTAAAAGAAAAATCACTTTTGATAGTTGAGAATTGATGAATAAACACTTCATATTCTTAGGTGTAGGTCAAGCAACTACTAAAATCCTATTCCTCAACTTGTTGAATTTTTCCATGAACTCATGCATAGGCTCATGTGCTTCCTTTTTCATTTGTGTGAGTTGAGACAACAAGGCATGAGCATCTTCTACTTGTTTGAACCTTGCCTCAAATTGAGACTTGAGTGTAGCCTAATTGATGATATTTTTAGTTGTGAGATGATAAAACTAATTAGTATTAATGCCTTAGAGTGTTTTTACAAAAAATCTTACAAAAACATCTTCATGTTCCACTCCAAAAACTACATATGCAATATAAAATGCAGTAATATATTCATCTTAATGTTGCTTACCATCACCATAAAACTTGGTAAAAATTTTCCATGAGCCATGAGGTAGTTCATGAGATGGGGGTGCCAAATTAAAAGGACCAAAAGCAATCCCCTATGGACCTTGAGCTACCATTCTTTGTGGATTATATGGAGGTATGAAAAACCTTTGTAAAGGAAAAATAAGAAAAACTCTATGAACATTGGAAGCTTCTCCTATTATAGGATATCTTGTATTTATAGGTGGAAAACTTCTTATACATTGAAGAAGTGACCTTGCATGTGTTGGCAAAAGATCAAAGTTGTGTTATTACAACAACTCAAATGTTGGATCAATGATTCCCACTGCCCTTCTACCATGAGTGTAGCTTTTTTCTGATAGAATGTGATATTACTTAGAAAATAAAAGAGATAAATTATAGAAAAACAACAACAAATAATATGATACTGGTCTATTTTAACCAAATGACTGTAGATCTCAGTTGTATGTTTGTTTCCCTAGTAGAGTCACCAAAAACTATTGGGTGAATATTTTTTTACTGATAAAATGGTAGTAAAATGGTTATTTCAACCACAATGTGATGAGATAAAATCTCTCCACAAGATAAAGGGAGGCTCCCTTTTATTGTTAACTAACACAACACTTAATTACTTACACTTATTTACAATAATTTTATCATAGTGGGTGTTTTCATATCATTCAATTATCTTTTTTCCAAATTGATGTCCAATCATAAACTTCTTTCCATTCTTTGTGATATATTTTAAAAATCTAAGATCACTTGATGAACCAAATATAACCGATATTCAAATTTGTTAACCAAAAGATTAGCAAGAATAATATCAGTATAATAAACTTAAAAGATATAATAAAGTGCAGCCAAAAGTCTTCACCTTATTTCCAACAAAAATTAAAATTATCAAATAAAAATAAATGGCAGCCCAAAGTCTCCTCAGTAATTCACTTTCAATGTGAACATAAACCCAGTAACTAAATATTAGCTCAAAGACTCCAAAATTAGCTTCCTGGCACCTTCTATCTTGTAGAAATTTAATGCCATAATTCACTCAAAATAGAATAAAATTAAATGGAAAATACAAAAGAACATTCCCAATACACTACAAGTATATTTCAACACAAATTTTAAAATATTACTTGATTTTCTTATATTGAATGAATTATTCATGTACAATATGAACACAAAGATTCAAAATTGTTTATCAATTCAGAAGCATTTCCCCTCTATAGCAATTAGTGATCCCTTATATAAATATAATCCAATCCTCCAATTTATAGAGAGGAGCTATGAACAAAAATAGGAAAAACATAAATACATTGACTTATTCATTGACAGAGTCCAATTTTACTTAGGACTGTGTACTTTTTCTACGTGTAATTTACATTAAACAAAACTACATATGGAAAATTAAAAAAGTAAACTAAGTGTCCTTAGACACAATAATTTCTTCCTTTTTATTCTTTTCTATAAAATCCTCATATCTCTTCAATATAGCTTAAACCTCACTATTATCTACGCTGGATGTACTTTTGGAAAGGACAAGTACCCTTGTGATAAAATCTTCTAGGTTGACTAGAAAATCCTTGCTTTTGTCCAAGATTTTTTGAAATTTATCTATAGTTATTTGAAATTTAATGGATTCCAGTGTGAAAAAACCTATTTCAATCTTTGTTTGAAACAAAGATGTAAACTCTTGAATAACAATCTCTACAAGAAGAATTTCTTGAAAGTCATTTCTAACTTGGTAGGAAAGCTCTCTAATTTTATCTATAAGATATAACATCTTATTATCACATATATCTTTATCTTATTTGAGGTATTTAACTAGATTCTCAAGAACTTCTCTTTTATTCTTCATAGCTTCCCTATATTCAATGAACATTTTCCTATTTGGAATGACCTTTTGCTCAACCAAAATCTCCAATTTGAATTTGTGTAGTTGATTCCATGTATCAATATCCTTTTCAATAAATTATAAATATTGAGTGAGTGTTTTAATTAGTTTTTTAATTTTTATTTTCATTTCACTTATATTCTTCAAAAATCCAATGGTATAATGCAACCTTTAAGTACCCTATGTTACTAATCTCTCAATCTAGGCATTGACTACCTGACCCTAAGATCCAATTTTCTCTACTTGTTAGATTGCCTTCTCAATGTTTTCATGAATAATATGATTAATATACTTAAAAGTTTGGGTGATTTTTAGTAAATCATAGGTTAGCTATTATACTTGTACTTTGAGTTGATCCTTGATCTTATTGTCCTTATCATATCTCTTGATCAAGGAGGTCATTTCTGCTTACAAATCTTCCTTTGCACCTTCATGAGTTTATTTCCCAAGATCTATTCATCCCACTATAGTTTTATATGCTTTAATATATTTAATGTTTCTATATTTGAGAGGCACTACAACTTTAGCATACTTATGCCCAGATTCAAAAATTACCCTTGATGTAGTAATAGCTTTCTTTGTTGTTTTGGGATTTATTAACATAAGCTAACCAAAATCAAAAAACATTGGTACCACTGCTCACTTCTTATTCTTAGGTGTTTATGATGCCAGCTAAGGAGGAAGAGGAGATGGATCTCCTTGGATAGAGGATGTTAAAGCTTAGGATACTTGGGGAAGAATAATGGATTGTGAAGTAAGTGGAATGGAAGGTAGTGTGATGGAGGTATCTGGTAATGGGGTTGACACCAATGGGATTGTAGTAATAATAGGTGGATTTTGGGTTGGAGTAACCAGAACTTTAGTTTCTATTAACATTTTAGACACTAGAGTAATAAGAACCTGAGTTTTTATCTTTGAAGATGGTATGGACATAAATTTTTCAATATCTTTTTGGGTGAAATATAAATTAGTTGGGGATCCCAATGACTTTGAAGGAGTGGGTAGATTTGAAAATGAATCAAAAACTTGATCTAGTGTACCTTGCAAAGGAACTTGAAAAAATGTGGCACTAGGAGGTGAAGATGGAGGTGAAAGAACAACTTGAGAAGGAATAGGATCAACTTGTATAGCAATACTCATGGGAGGAAATATGGAAAATGTTACTTGTGAGACTATGGCTTGAGAAGTTTTAGCCAAAGGAACCTCTGATTGAGTAGTCTCTACTTGTATAGCTTGTTGAAGCATGGGATGAGACACTTGTGATGTTATTGATTGAGGGGGTACCTCACTTGTGACTAGGATTTCTTTTTTCTCCACTTGAGCACTTTCTTTGACACTTGCTTCTTTGCATTTCTTCTTCCTTTTATTGACAAACACAAATTTTGGCTTTTATTTTGAAATAGAGGGCTCCTCTTCATTTTTGGTTCTCATCTCCTCTCATTTCTTAGTAGTTTATTCATCATACTCTTCCTCAGAACCAATCTTAAAATGTTACAACTTAATTCCTTTAGATTCCAACCAAGCATTAGTTCTTACAAGAATAGGTTGAAATCTATCTCTAATAGAAGTGGATTCTTTAACTGGCCATTAGATAGAAGGGAGAGGAGTTGAAGCCACTTGATTTTCCTCATATGAAGGATCCAATATATTATCATCATCTATAAAATCCCCGAGAATATTTGCCAATTCCAAATTGACAATTTGATCAGTAGTAAGGCAACTATAATCAATTCTCCTTATATCGTTATCAGTTCTACATTCTATCTGAATATCTTCAATTTTGAAACATAAGTGATATTACACTTGAGCTTCTCCTTCATCATTCTATAATCAAATTTATCTCTACTTTTGAATTTTTGAAGCGTAATCCACTACATCTTAGTTTTTATAGTCTTAGCCTTTGGAGTAGTGGTAATTGTGTACTGACCAATACTTATTGGAAATTTGAGACCTCTGTTATGAGAATCTGATTGTTTTTTATGCATTTTCATCACTTGTCTACACAACTCCATTAGTATTAGTGTATCACTTAGATTTTTGGGTAACATGTAAGGTTGTTCATCAAATCCTCCTACCCTAATATATGTAAAAGTTGGGAATTATAAGAAAATGCATCCAACCTTATTAACCTATGCCCATGCCTGATCTGAAACTCTCTTCTTTTCAAGTTATTTCTCAAGAGTGCAAATTAATGTATAGAATAAAGCATCATTAACTCTCCTATAATTCTAGACACTTTCTTTTAGAGTTAGTTATGGATAGTGCTCATATACAGGAGAATTTTTCCTTTTGCTAACAAAATTTAGACCCAAGAAAGACTTCATACTAACTGTAGCATACACAAGATATGAATTCATATAAAAATTGGTTGATGAAGCTACCTTAGAGATCTAATGATAAATAGTATCACTAATTTGTTTACCCCAAAATATCCTTTGCTTATTTCTATTAATAACTAAAATGTATTGATACATCCATTCTTGAAAAATGTTTGAAGTAGACAACCCTTTCACTCTACTTAGGAGAGTAATCAAATCTCTTATCTCCTCCAGAAAGTCACTATGATACAAATACTTGGGCCATCTCATAAATATGGGTCAAGGAGTCTTGAGCCATTTGGAGTTGATATGTTTCTTACACTTCTCAAGATCTTTGTCATAGTATTCTTGAGTTGATTCCATAGTTAAATTAGAATATTATTCAATCTCAGAAAGGTAAAAAAATTTATCAAAATATTCCTCATCAAGGTGAATGATCACCTTACCCTCTAAATCCTTGACTGATTTTCTTTCTTTATCAAAGTGTGTTGCCATGGTCAAGATAAATTTAGATCATGTGCTGAGAATATAAATGTAGTAGACAAATGGATTTCACTATTAAGTACTGGTTGCATATGAGGTGCAATGGGTTCTCTTCTCAATCTCTATAAAAACTTATCCATGTCCACATGACCAATCTCTTTATCCCCAATTTAATCCACATTTGAAATAACTATAGATAATTAGAACACACCCTGATATTTGTACTTCATTATCTTCTTGTTTAGAGAAATGTCTAACATTGATCAGATAGATGCAAGTATGAAAATTTGATTATCCAGAGTTTTCATTTTTTGTATTTTTTAGGAAAGGTGTAGGAGTGAATAAAAACTATGCTTCTACATGGGATATGGGTAGAAACTATTTTTGGTGCAATTTGAAAAAAATCTCTAAATTACATAAGAGTTGGTTAATTAGGTGTAGATCAGAGAGTTTTTATTTTAATTAACACCTTTGAAAGATTTTAGGTGTAATCCACAGAAAATTATATAACTTGCACAAATCTTGGATTAATTGATTAGGTGCATGTCAAAGAAAATTATTTGACTTACACCTAATTCGGGTTTGCTTTATGCACTTTGAAGAAAATCCTTTGAATTACACTAGGCTACATGCACTTCTGAGAAAAAATTTTGAAGTGCACCTTCAGGTGAATGGAGATGTACAACTTAGAAAAGATTCTCTGAGGAGCACAATGTTGAGGTGATTAGATTTAGGGTGCATGCAAAGAAAAATCTTTGACTTGCATCCTAAGGTTTAGTTTGTCTTGTGAAAACAAGACAAGATAGATTCAACAAACAACAACCACAAAGAAACAAAAAAGAGATAATGAAAACTAAAACTAAAACAAAAATTACACAAAGACAAAATAAACAACTCACTAAAAATTTGAGGAGGAAGAATCCACAGACGAGTTGAATCGATTGATGAAAATTATGAAGGGAACAAATGGATTCAAAAATGGTGAGAAAAGATAAAAAACAATGGTAAAAATAAAATTACATGGGTTAAATATATATATATATATATATAGGAAGGGTAATTAATACATATTAATTACTGATGTAATGGTGGGCCTATAAGCAAGAGCAGAGAAAATTTTAGAATTTGTACATGCAAAGTTAGAGAAACATAGTGCTCTTACATGTGCAATGTTGGAAAAATTCTTTGACATTGCATATGTAAAGTCAGAAAAAAATCTTTGACTTTACACAAAACATATGAAAGGTCAATAAAATTCTCTGACACAACATAAAAAGAAACAAAGTGCAGTTCAAATAAAATTCTATGAACTGCATGGGATGCAAAATTTTCTCAAAAGATCAACTTTCTTGGGAAAAACAAATGCAAAGAGGTAGAGATTTGCCTCATTTTGTGTGCTTAGAGCTCATGGGATATGAGATGAACAAGTTTTATAGGGGTTATCCCATGAATTTATCCTACTAAGTTTAAGTATAACATGCTCCTATCAAAATCAAGAGAGATGTGAAAAAATTATACTAACTGATTATCCAAACTAGGAAGTAAGAGAGGAAAAGGATTAGGTTGTGTATTAGCTAAGTCTAGACCAAGAGCCAAAAGTTATGGAAAATGTTAAGGAGAAGTTGCCAATCTATGAGAGATCCAATGAGAGGATCACAAGAGATAGGTACAATGGAGTCTTGAAGGAGCAAGTAGAAACCCAAAATCTTTAGGAATACTGAAGAGAGCAATGTAAATCACCAATATAAGTTATAGAATAGTAGGGGATCCCCTATCACAATGAAAGCTATTATGCCAAGCAAGAACCAAGAGAGGTTTAAGAAGCAGCCAAGATTTGAGTGTGATGATCAAGTGAGAATATTAGAGCAAGAAATCTAGGAGATAAATCAGGGGGGAGGCTCAAATGAAATAGTAAAATTCATATATCTCAACCCCAATCTGCCACCAAGCCAAAAACTAGCCTTTTGGGCCTAAACAAGGAACTTTTTCATGCTTCTACCTAGGTCCTAGCCTAGGATGTGGCTTTTGTGAAACAAACATGTGGCCTAAGCCAGGGGTTTCCTCCCTAATCTATGGCTTACACCTAAAATCCACCTAGGGTTGTTAACAAGCCTCTAAAAGGGCCCTCGGGGATGCTTAAAGAGCCTATCTAGCATGAAAAAGGACCAAGATGGACTGAAGATGTGTAGGGGATGAGAATATGATGCAAGACAGGTCCAACTGAGCAATGAATGTATCCAAGTAGGATAACTAGGGTTAGTAGTCTACACATGAGCTTATGTGTAATCATAGGTAGGAGTAAGGTCATAAGAAGTATGATTATAAGTTCTTAGCCTAGTCATGAAAGAAATCATATATCTAGTAGGTCCCCATCTAGACCATTACCACCACTACATTGTAAGAGAAGGTGAAGCCTAGAAGGGAGTAGTATGCCTTGAAGCATTCCCAGATAGATTGGAAATCTAGTGTTGAGAATTGGGTGAGCATACCCAGTCATTGACATCATCTTGTATGTAAATAGCATTGTGAAGGATATCACTCAATAGTTTGGTGTAGGGGAATGCCTTTGGTCTAGCCATGACTCTATGGAGTCTACACTTCTTTTAAGATCTAAGGTCATCTTCATACTCTTCCTGTTAGTCATCATCTCATCCTAAATCCTTGGGGACTTGCTAGATTGCTTTGAATATATTATTATAGTGCTTGAATTTGATCAAGACAGCTAGGAATGTGGTGTCCCTATATTTGGGTTTGAGAATGAATCAGCCATTGGAGTAGGATGGAGGGGAAATTAGGAAGCTTTGAGTGTATAAGGCATTAGATACAAGGCTCTATGGAATTTTTTAAATAAGGAGTTAGAGATTTCTTCGAAGGTAGTAATAGTAACTTCTAGTGAGTTTATTGTAGACTTTATAAGTTCTTGCATACAACCCCCCTATATTAATGGCATTTGGTATCTCACTTGATTTGAATTTGAATTTGAATTGGTGGCTAGATTTTATCTCTTTATTTATAAATCTATAATTAAATTTGGATCCCATGATCCTCTATGGCCAGTTAGATATAAAAATGGCAATGGGATGTTTTATAACTATCCAATTAGACCCAACTTACCATTCTATTAATACTTAATTCATGGTAGGAACTTGGTCACATCTCCTAGAGGCTTCACCATTAACTCCCACTTTCCAACACATGGTGTCTACTCATTGGTCTTTCCAATAATAGTTGGAACCTAGGCATGGCTTTGCACTCCATGTCATTCCTTTAGACCATTTGATGTATCATCTAGTGGTATGTGGCACATCTTGATTGGTTTTCTAATTTCATTTGTACTTTATTATGACCTTCCTAGGGCTTTAGGTGGATTCTAGTTCATTTTAATACTAGGTGACATGGTGCCTTATCATTTACTTAGGCTCTCCCAAGATCTAACATCTTTGACAGGTCTAGGAAATGGACACTCTAGCATATGGTGACATGGCACCTTCTCATTCTTAGGTTCTCCTAGGCTCTAATATTTCTAATAGGTCTAGGGGACTAATCACTTTAACTTATGGTGATGTGGTACCTTCTCAATTATCTAGGCTCTCCTAGGCTTTGACATCTCTAACAAGTTTAGGCGACTGGTTGCTTTGACTCATGGTGACATGGAACCTTTTCATTTAGTTAGGATATGAAATCTATAATAGGTTTGAGGGACTATCCACTCTGATGCATGACAACATGGTTCCTTATCATTCAATGGGGTTCTCCTGAGATATGGCATCTCTAATAGGTCTAGGAGATTGGTCACTTTAACTCATGGTGATGTGGTGCCTTCTCATTCAGTTGGGATCTCTTGGCCTCTGAAATCTCTAAAAGGTGTAGGAGATTAGACACTCTAACTTGTGGTGACATGGTTCCTTCTTATTTATTTGGGTTATCCTATGATCTAACATCTCTAAGAGGTCTATGGGACTCACCACTTTAACTCATGGTGATGTGATATCTTCTCATTCATCTAGGCTCTCCCAGACTCTGACATCTCTGACAGGTCTAGGGGACTAGAAGCTCTAACTCATGGTGACATGGTACCTTCTCATTTAGTTGGGATCTCCTGGGCTTTAACATATCTAACAATTTTAGGGGTTTGTTTCTCTTACTCATGTTAACTTGTTTCCTTCTCATTTGGCCAAGCTATGCAAAATTCACTAAAATGACTAAGTAAAAAAAGAAAAGGAATAGGATACATTAAAACTTACTTGTCAATTATGGAGATTTCAATTTTTTAGGGAGGTCAATGGGTATATTATTCTAGGAAGGGAACTAGACTATAGGTTATTTTAGTGAATGCCAACATGCAATGTTAGCACCCTGATTTCATAAAAAGAACAAACACTCCTTAGTCTTAAAAAATAAAAGAAGCCTGTTACTACTTAGGGAAATCAAAGCAATGTATATTCTAAGGATTTGAGCAAGTATTACCAAGGAGAATAAAATAAAGGACCCTAAATCTCTAATTCATGAGATTTTTAGAGGGGTCCCCCATTTTGAAGGAAAGGGGAAGGTTGGCCACAACAAATGGTGACTTCCATGGGGAAAGTAATGAGAATGACTTAGAATCCAGCTAGTTTAGTATTATTTCCATGTTCAACATAGATATTTTTAAGAGGAATATTTATTGACCATATAAAATGTGAGGCACTAAAGTTTCTTAATAACAAGTGTTATACTAAGCTTCCACCTTGTAGATGGCCACTAGTGTGTGTGAGAAGTGATTTTCATTTTCTATTTTATCCTAGATTTGCTTCAAGTAATCCAGGTTGGATTGGTTATCAAGTTTTATCCAGGGTGATGCTAGCTTGATGTCTTAGGTGGTAATGGTTGGGGCATTGCTCTACTTATAGACGAGCATCCATAGCCTTGATAGAGATGGCTCTAGTCTTGTTCATGGCCTTGTTCCACCACCAACCAAGCCAAAAAGCCTACAATAAAGATTACTTGTATAACCCTTTCGAGGTAGACTTAGAATTTAGATTCTGCATGATTTCTTTATTCTTTTCCAAGCTTCCCATGAACATACCATCATTCATTAGTCTTGTCTAATGAAGTTTTAGGGCTAATCTAAGAGTGAATGGATAAGGATAAAGTTTTGAATAACTAGTTAGTATTTTTTCAACTTGAGTAATCTGGTATTTTATTGTGACATTATTTTAAGTGTAGTTTGATGGATCTATTAGGGTGTAGGCTATTCTAAAACCCATCTATTTCTTTTAGAATCATTATCCTCTCAAATATTGGATGTCAAAAGTTTCCATTACTATCCCAAGATCGCTTAGATCAAAAATTTCAATTCGGATCTTCCTACTTCTATTTAATCCTTCTTGGCTTCAACCATCACTTGAAACAATTACTAAAAAGGGTCAAGTGTAAAAGGAACATCTCAAAATAAAGAGCTAGTAGGAGGGGAAGAACACAAAAAAAAATAAAAGCACACAACATAAATAAACACATAATGAAATTAAATACACAATGAATCAAATTTATTTAATATATATATTACCACCTCTACTCAGGATACTCAAAAACTACATTAAAGGGGACAATCAAGAAATAGTGAGTCAAGAGCTGCCAATTTAATAAAATTGGTAGATTATTTCCCTCTATATCTTTGATACAAAAAGTATTCTAGCCTAGGATTTTGGCTATCTAGTATGGGCCGATATAGAGGGGATTAAATTTTAAATGTTGGCCTTTCTTTTCATGGGCCTTGTCCCACATTAGGATCAAGTCATAGATTTTGAATGTCTCAATATTTTCCATCTTATCAATCCACCTCTTAATTTTATCTTAATGTTTGATAAATCTGAATAGATCTTCATCCCATGCTACTTCTAATTGAATTAGGTCTAGGAGTCTAGAATTCAACTTATCATCTAGTTCCATGAACTATTACAAAAACTTATAAGTCAGAAACTTAAGAGTGATGAACATGATTGGCTCCAATCCATAGACTAGAAGGAAAGGAAATATTTTGAAGGCTTTTTTATACCTAGTGTGGTATGTCTATAGGGTGAATTTTACCATTGAGTACCATTCTTAAGGCTTCTCTCCAATTGATTCATGATGGAATCGATCAAGTTATTGTTGGTGGATTCCACCAATCATTTCCCTTGTATGTAGTGATTGAATGAGCACTTTAACATGATCCCATTATCATAGGCCCATTCTATGGATTCTACAAATTAAAAAGTGGGGATATTATCACATACTAAAGAAATAAGGACCCAAAATGGGTGGTTATGGTGTTCTATAAGAACTTGATGACTTTATCAGTGGTGCTCATTTTGGTTGTAACTACCTTGAACCATTTGGTGTAGTAGTTTGTGCATATAAGGATAAAATTATGACCAACTAATGAATTGGGAAATCTAATCCCCATTGTGAAAATGGCATAAACTCTACAACATGTTATATTAGCATTGCCTTAGGCAACTGTCTATTAATAAATGTCTAGCATTAGTGGTAGAAATGAACATGAGCATGAACATCTATGAACAGTGTGGTCCAATAGTAACCTACCCAGAGAAATTTATGAGCCATGGCATTTTTTATAAGATGCCTGGTTCCTAATCTTTAATGGAAACTTTTCATTATCTCTTTGGAATTTTATGGTGATACACACCAGAGTTATATCCTTCATGATTTCTTTTGAAGAGAACTCCATTCTTCATCATATACTATGCAACCTTCAACTAGAGGGTTCTTCTCTATGTGTGATTGAGACCTGGGGGTGCATTTTCATAGAGTAGAAAGTGCATGACCATGGTGTACCATTATAATTCTAGTACATTTTTTTGGTCCACTAGGTACACTATGATTCTTGAGTATATCTTTGTTATTATCTAAGTAAGGCTTGGTCCTCTAACTAGTTTGGTTAGCTTGATTTCCTAGCTCATTCTACCCTAGCATTTGCTTTATATTCAGGTCTGAGATAATGGTATGTACTCTATTCTAGAGAATGTAATGCCTAAATTTATTCACTACCTTATTTAGGGCATCGACATGCTTGTCTAGGGTATAATACCTAAGCTTGGCATCCTTAATATTAATGATTTTAAAATCCATGGGGTTTTCTTCTCCTTTTAGCTTTTGGGTGAGACAAGTGGTAATGGTGTGCTCTAAAGCAAAGGGATAGACATAAGTGTCATATGTATAGTCTACATTGATGATGACCATGGTTTGCATGATTAAATATTTGATGTTAGAATGTGAAGTCACTATTCATGAATCATTATTCACATGCACTATTCATGGTGATATGACCTACTGGTGATGTGACTTTCTAGTGATGTAGATGGTTAGTGGTGGGGCTAGGTGATGAATTGGTATGACCCATGATGGGTGGTATGGACCATAGAGTATCTTTGATGGTGATAGATAAGGAGAGAGAAATGGGGCACATTTATCCACTAAGTCATATGGGTTAGCTTATGAAAACATGTGAGGACATAATGATAGTGGATCACATGTTTCTAATTAAGGCATGTGCTTGTGGGGCATAGTTATCTATGGGCTCCTATTGCGTGTGGTCAAAAATGGGAATCTTTTGACTCATACATGTGTGCACATGGGAAAGTGGGAGACAAGGATCACTATGCTATATTGAGGTCACATGTGGAGTGGGGCATAGCACATGGATGTGCACATAGAGTGGTCAAGTGGGCATTATGAGATGCCATTCAAAGGCTTGACTTTACACATTGGGGGACATGATTCCATATTCATTAATGGTGTTACCCACTCAAGGATGGCACATTTTTATCTTCTCTCTCTATTTTATCTCTATGTTGTAAATTTTATTTATTAGCATGATCTCTCCTTTGTAATTCATACTATTAGAGGATCCATGTAAGCCTTGGGCTTGCATGCTTGGAGGTTAGATCCTATAGGCTAGATTAGCTTGGTTCATAACCTAAATTCTTCTAGTGGAAGCATTGAGTGATTTTTTTGTAATTACTAAAGGAGTTTCTATAGAGGAACTATTGTAGAAGAGAGTTTGATGTTGAGATTAATATGAGGTTTGGATCTACCATTTTTCCAACAGTTTTTTCCCTTGATTTTTTCAAGGGTTTTCCACGTAATATCTATGTAATGTGTCTCTTTTCTTGTCTTTATTTTGTAACTTATTTATTCCTCATTTATTTAATTGCACAATAAGGTATAACTCATTGATCTAATATGTAGTATCAGGGCTTTATTCGTAACAGTTCATACTAAAGATTTGGTTATGAATTATTTATTCCTAATAGTTGTGGTATTAGAGATTTGGTTTTGAATGTTTGATTTCTAAAAATTGGTATCAGATCCATGGTGAAAAAATCCATGTGTGTGAGTTTTTTTGTTATTAGTTGATTGTGTGTAAGTTGAAGATATTGTGACATGAATAAAGACCAATTGGAGATTAAAGAAGAAAAAAGAGGTGTTTTATTTGACAGGCATCTCTCTGTGGATCATGGTAGAGTATCTCTTAGTGAAGATCCTAATCTCTTTGTGTTACTAAGGAGAAGTGTGGAGATGAGTAGAGGATAATTTTGAAAAATATTTGCTAGATAAGTCAATAGCCTACAAAGTATTCTTGTTGAAGATGGATCAACTCTATAACTTGAGGAACAAGTCAGATTCCCTTAGAGGAGGTGGAGGACAAGGTATGACCTTGTTGTGTTTTTTGAAAAACAATATAAGGGGTATTGATGTGGTATCCTACTAATCACATGTTTTTAGCTGAGATGCTAAAGAAAAATCCATGTAAAAGAAGGATGTACAGAGAAACCTAAAGCTATATCTATTTGAAATGGTTAAGGATGATGAAGATAAATATGTAGATGAAAAAGTGAGACCTAATGTTCTCAAAAGGAGAAGGCCATATGTTTATACATGCCATATATTAGTGATGCATTTTGGATGCATTTTTTAGGCTTAAAAACTTGATAGGTTCATTAGTGTACCAAGTAGTGCAACAACTTTCCTAGAGTTGTGATTGGTCCACTTGTGTCATGGTTAGCACGATTGTAGCTAAAGCCTACATGCATAAGAACAACTGAGACTTGATGTTCCCAAAAGGAGAAGGATGGTATTGACCATATGACTCAGGGTAATGGAGTGTTGTATATATGGTTGTGGCATTGGCTAGGTAAATTGATTCATGGACTAACATTGGAAGCACATGAGTTGGTAATTTTGGCAACATTTGGTAGAGTATGATGCATTTTCGATGCATTCTTGAGGATCAAAAACTTAGTACATGTAGTGATACACCAAGTATTATGATGAATTCCCAAGAGATATGATTGGTCCAGTGATCTTGTGCCATGTTGATAGCTTTTATGACTATGTGTAGAAGTCTTGTTTTGACTTCTATGAGATCTTCTTTCGACTTCTATGAGATCTTCTTTCCTCACTACTATCAAGAGTGCTACACGTACTAGTTTTCATTCAAGGAGTTAGATTAGCATGATTTTCACATGGTGATTTCTCTTAGGGAGAGATAAAGATAGATTGATGAGGCAAAAATTGTAAACACCTAAAACTGGACACCACTGGCCTTTAACCAAACTTTAGAGTGATTCCTATCAACCATTGCCAATTAAGCCTAGGAATCACTAAATGTCCCAAATTTGGTTTTGCATCATTCATCAAAGTTATGAATCACATTGAGACATCCTTAATTGGGGTATCCTACCATATGCAACCATAACCTCTAATGGATTCATCCCTAATCAACATGTGGCATCACAACAGTCAATTTGGCCTATGGACCTATTAAGTGGGGCATTTTCACACATAAAATCAAATCTTAAAAAAGCTAAATGGCTAATTAGAATTAATTAACAATATAAACCAAATTAAATACCTAGTTAAATTATCCATGTGCAATTAATGAATAACTAAAACATAAAATTCAAATATTCAAATATCCTAAGCTTTTATCATTGCCTTTGCAAGTTGTCAAGCCTTTGGAAAATATCTCAAAATATCTCTTTTTAGAGACCCATGCCTATTCATTCCAAATCATGAGTAATTGACACCTTTTTAACTCTATCAAGATTATGTTAACTAATTTAGGTTAGGTTTGAACCCATTTCATGTTTAAACTACACCTTGGGTTGTGATTAGTTCATAAGCCTATAAATACAATGCCTTGCCTATTGAATTTTAAGCTATTTTCGTATAAAGTTATCATGCACAAATGACTTCAAATGTCTTTTGATATAATTTTATAATTCCCATTTTATTTCAAGCAAGGTTATAATGCCAAAATCTTGAACTAATCATAAGCCACATCAAGCCACAATTGTTCCAAGGAGAGAGGGAGCTACACAAAGTCCATTGCCAAAAACTCTTTGAGCACAAACCGAGCAAGCCACTAAACGAAGAATTTGGATCATTCAAGGAAGGTAAGACATTGTGTGTCTTTTGAATTTTAGTTGTGTTTTTCATTTGGTTTTGTTTATTAATCTCACCCCTAAGATCTAGGCTTGCAAGTATTAGTGTTAATGTGTTTATTTGAGTTTTTGTTTCTTAAACTAACATATTACTAACCTCCCTTCTTGGATTCCTATGATCACAGAAAGTTTCTAGTTTGCATGTTAAATAAGTCAATTTATGGGTTTATAGTAGACATGTTGAGGGAGTATAGGATATTTAGTACCTTCATGGAAAGACAAATATTTAGCAGAGGTTACTGTTATGAGTTGTGACTTGTTGAATGTAGGCCCCAACATGAACACTATTTTTTTGGCGCAATTGGAACACATGAAATGGCAGTGGTATGGAGGAAAAAACTAAGGATGGAGATGTACAAGAATAAGAAAGCAAGGAAGTAACCCAATTTTTGTATTTTTAGTTTTCTTCCTAGGATTGTTCTAGAGGAGGATAAGACATGTTATGTCATATGTATTCTATTCATTAGGATTAGAAATCCTCATGTTGCCATGGTGAGCAATAATCTGGATAATCCCAAGTAGTGGGAGTTGTGAGTGATCCATGGTATAATCTCATTTAGAGGATTGGTTTATGTGTAGAGAAGTGAAGAGTTAATTTAAGTGTTATAATCTGTTATGGAGGATTAGATGTTGACAAACCCATTTAGGATAGAGAAGTTTTAGTAGTGCAAGAAAACTTCTACTGGGTTTGTGTCAGGGTAGCAAAGGGCATCTGTGAGAAGCTAGTTGAAAAATACTCAAGTGTGGTAAAAGCCTATGTATATTGACTTCAATTGGGAGAATGATAGGATGTGAAGTCATATTTCATACTTACTAACCATGAATCACTATTCATAGGAACTATTCATGGTTATTATTCATAGTGATGTGGCCTTTTGGTGATGTGGATGGTTAGATATGTGTCTAGGTGATGATTTGACATGACCCACGATGGGTGGTATAGACCATAGATTATCTTTGATGGTGAAAAGAGGAGAGAGATATGGGATGCATTTCTCCACTAAGTCACATGGGTTGGCTTATAAAAGCATGTGAGGACATAATGATAGTGGATCACATATTTCTACTTAAGGCATGTGCTTGTGGGGCATAGTTATCTATGGGATCATGTTTGGTGTCATCAAAAGTGGGAATATTTTGACTCACACATGGGTGCACATGGAAAAGTGGGAGACAAGGATCACTATGCTAGATTGAGGTCACATGTGGAGTGGGGTGTGGCACATGGGTGAGCACATGGAATTTTTAAGTGAGCATTATGATATGTCATTCTAAGGCTTGACTTTACATATGGGGGGACGTGATTCCCTCTTCATTAGTAATGATAAACACTCAAAGATGGCACATTTTTATTTTCTCTCTCTATTTTCTCTCTATGTTATAAATTTTATTTATTAGCATGAGCTCTCCTTTGTAATTCATCCTATTAGAGGATCTATGCAAGTCTTGGGCATGCATTCTTGAGGGTTGGATCTTGTAGTCTAGTTTAGCTTGGTTCACAACTTGAATGCTTTAGGTGGAATAATTCAATGATTTCTTTCTAAGCACTAAAGGAGTTGTTGTAGAAGAGAGTTTGATGTTGAGATTAATATGAAGTTAGGATCTGCCATTTTTCTTGTGGTTTTTTCCCTTGCTTGTTTGTAAGATTTTTCCATGTAATTTATGTGTAATGTGTCTTCTTGCTTGTCTTTATTTTTTATCTTGTTTATTCAACATTTATTTACTTGCACAATAGTATATAGCTCATTGATATAACATATAGTATCAGGGATTTATTCCTAATAGTTGGTATCAGAGCTTAGGTTATGAAGCTTTGATTCCTAACATTTGATGTCTTGGAAAGCTTTCTTTTATTCTACGTGCCACTCCACTTTATCATCTTGTTTCAATATTGCATTCAAAGGCTTCACTATTTCAAAAAATCTAGAAATAAATTTATGCACAAAGTTTATTTTCCCAAAAAAATATTTTAGTTCCTTATTGCTATTAGGTAAAGGTGGTTTAACAATTACATCCTTCCTTTTGGGGTTGATAAAAATACCTTATTTTGTGACAATTTAATAAAGAAGCTTAACTTTGATGGCATCGAACATGTTCTTATTTGCGTTTAAGTAAATGCCATACCTTCTTCATCTTTTAAATACCCTTTCCAAGTGGTGCACATAGTCTAACCTATATTTTAAAAACATAGGTAGGTCATCCATATAGATTATTATACATTGTACCTATAAATCCATCAAAATAGAAGTCCATTTCCCTTTATCAAGTGGCACCAATGTTGATTAACTAAAATGCATCTATTTATAAGAAAATGTGCCCCACTTAGTGGTGAAAACAGTCTTAATTTTATCTCTTGGGTTGACTGAGGCCTAGTTGTATCCCGAAAAGCCATCCAAGAAGGATATCATTTGAGACTCACTCACCATCTAGATCACCTTGTCTAGGGAGGGTAATGGGTAGTTATATTTATTTGAGGCTTGATTTAAGCTCTAGAAGTACACACACATGCAGATTTATCCATCCTTATTTTTCACTAGACTAGGTTAGCCACCCAAGTGGAGTGTCAAACCAAGAAAATTATCACTACCGAGAGTAACTTATGGACTTCCTTGTGTATCCAGTACTCCAGGATTAGGTTCACCAACCTCTACCTTTATCTGAAGGGTTTTTGGATGGGTTTTAAGGGGATAATATGAGTTATTACTCTTGGGTTGAAGACCTTAATGTATCCATAGGCCCATATAATCATGTCCTTGTTGTTAGGTTGTGCAGCTAAAAGCTTCACCAGGATACAAACAGGAGAAGTTACGGAGGATGTAGAGTTACGGAGAGTTGTAGAACCAGTTGCATGGCAACCAGCATCGATCTGATCAATTGACGTTGGTCAGATAGCAATGAAGAACCAACTAGCATCGGTTACCAGTCAGCCGACATCGGTCATGGAGGAGCCGACGTCGGCAGCCTGTACATGAACATGCAGTTTGCATGTTGATTCTGGAGAGTCTATTTTTGGACTGTTAGTTTACATGTTAGAGGCTAGTCATAGTCTTGAGTTGCATGTCTAATTATTGTAATTAAGATAGTCTAATTATTGTAAGCATGAGATCTATATATGGACTCATGGGCTGTATTGTAAAGGTGTAGCTAGAGAGTAAGAGAGCAATAAGCTCCTTCTGAGAGAAGAGAGCAATGGTGTGTTCCTCCTAGTGCCACAGTACCAAGGTGGGTACTAGTTTGGAGAATCAGTAGGGTTCTTCATATTTGTATGATCTTAGTCAGCAAATGAGTATGGCTTCTTTTGGAGATCTACAATGGTGAGTAAGGTCTAGTGATTTACAGGTAGCAGAAGAGAGCAGGAGATCTACTTGGAGTACAGTTGTGTACTTGGTGTACTGGCAGCATGTTACTGACTGGTTGGAGAGGTGAACATCAATTTTATATTGGAGTTGATTGTTGGGACCAAGAGAGAGAGGGAAGAAGGTCTTGAGGTCTTGAGTGGCATCTTCTTTATTGTATATTCTTCTGAGTGATTATTAATACAATTGTGTATTGTCTCTCATATTCATGTGTTGTTTCATATTTCTAGTTACTTATTGATTCTGGTTAAATTCCATGTTTAGTTGCTAATACAAGAAGTAATCATATGTGCTCTATTGGTGGAGCAAGATCCTGACAAGTGGTATCAGAGCATGTTTATTTGTTCTAGGTTCCTGACACTTGTATCTCAATAGTAACCTCTATAACTACTCTAATTTGTGGTCCATCCAATCAAGACCCACATTGATCATCTAAAGATTCTCCATAAGGTCGATATTAATGACTCAACACTTTTGATCCTTTAATTAGGGTTTTTTAGCTTGGAAGGTTGGGTCTATCACATCAAACACTCTTTCTAATTAGATCATCCCCTTCAAGATCCAATTCTCATTAATATTTATGATCCCATCCTTATCCAACTCATTCTTAGGGTTTTCTCTTTCTTTCTCATCTAGATTTGGGCCTCGAATAACCCCTTATTATTGAGGAACTAGATGATTTATTGGTCATCCTTGAATACTTGGAAGTTAGTCATGTTGTCTAAGATAGATAGGGGATGAGTTCCACAGAGAACTCTTGTTACTCAATGTCATCCATAGGGGTTAGGTTTATCACCGTGGATGCTAGTGAGTCTACTACTTGATTTTCCTCTTGGGGATAGGGATAATATTGAATTCATTAAACATTTCAATTAGGTCCCAAGATCTATGCTTATATCTTCTAAGGTATAATAGTTTACATTGAAACTTAGTCTTGATCTAGTTGACCACCAATTCAGAGTTACTAAATACTTTTAGTTTATTTGTCTCATGTTTTAATGTAAATTGTAATCCTAGGATTAGAGTTTTTTACTCTACCAGGTTATTCATACAAAAATTTACAACTTAAATGATGCTATATGTTTTCTCCCTGGGGGGTCTATGATTAGAAAAATGATTCCACTACCTTTTTTAGAGTGAGATCCATATATATAAAGATACCACAGGCCAAGTAAACCTAGGTTTTGACTAGTTTGGGTTTTGGGAGGCTTTTTGTTTGGCATGTATATCCCTAAGTTTGAGAAAACCAAGTTTATCTTCTCATTAATGGCATTGTATTTGATTATCATATGTTTAATGTGTGTTATTTGTATACCCTTATTTGGTTGGATACCCCTCTCCATGGCAACCACATATGGGAGAAACCTATGGCCATATATCCATTTAGAGCTTTGGACCAATCTCTACTGAGGAGCATATCATAGGATTCTGAGATATCCACCACTTGGACGTCTATAAAGTGTTAAATCCTAGGCTCAGATTCCAATTGGATTTGTATGTTTATAAACTCACCTATAAATTTCATCTCTAACTTGTCCAGATAGACTAATACCTTGTCTAAATTTATGTGGGATAGGCTAAGTTTCTCACATACATCAGTTGGCATCACATTGGCTAAGACTCTTGAATCTATTAAGCAGTTATGCATATTCTTCCCAAATAACTATATGGTTACAAGGAAAGGATGGACCTCCATCTTATTCTTATGAATGAGTACATTGATGTGTTTTACTCTTAGTTTTGGTTGGGCTTGTGGGGTTAGATTTTGAGTCAAAGAATTTAGCAAGAGATCATGTTGCTCCATAATTTAATCAAGATCATGAGGGGTAATGTTATCCTTGATCTTTTTCATATCCTAAACTATCTTATAACCTTATTTACTTTGGATTGGTGGGGTTTCCATAGGTGCCTTAGGTTTTTGAGGTCTTAAAGGTGGGGGATCATTCTTAGCATTTTGGTCTAGAGGAATTGCACCATTATTGGGGGTGTTGAGGTAGTAAGGGGATATTATTGCCTATTCCTAAGGGCATAGTTGTTCCTTTGTAATTGATGAAACACTTGCACATCACTAATACTTTCCTTTATCTCATTTTCTTCCTGGTTAGGGAAGTCCATGGTTTTTAACACCATAGCAGTACTAGGGGATTTACCCAAGTTAAAGGATTCTAGATGATTGGGGACTACCTCACATTCTTCCATTTCCTTTTAGAATATCTCAAAAGCGTAATCAAACTTCATTCAGTGTAGTTACCCATGTGTTGTCATGTTATGTACTTAACACTAATCAAGTAAGGCTATCTTGAAGATATTGATCTTAGGTAGCCTATTGGGTGAAGGTTATGGGGGATTGTGAGGATGATTATAGCTTTTGTTTGGTTTTTGATATGTGAAGTTTGTGTTGGAGCTTTCTACATTAGAGTTACTCACATATCTCTATAGCCTTAGGAATTCATTATTGAGTATGTGTACCATATATTTAACGGCATCCAACTTAGTTTTAGTGGACTCTTGAGGCATGGTTTGGGTATTATTAGTCATGGCTAACATTAATTGATGTTGAATCTATAGAATTAGTTATTGGCTTCCTAATTTTAGGAAACCTAGTTATTGGTTTGAAGTGGGATGACCCAGTGGTAGTTTATGCATTATTAGAAGTATCTAAATCATAGGTGTATTCTTGGTAACATTCGGAAATAATTTCAACATAGGCATCTATGGTAACATACCAGGATTTGGGCTCATTGGGTGACCCTGGCGGTTCAGTTGTCTATCCACTTTGATTTCCCCTACATAAGCTGAGGATAGGTCTGTTATGGATGCATCCCTTAGTAACATGGATATCCAAGGGTCTAGTGCATTCTTATACATTTCAAGTGCTAGTTGAGGGTTGGTTAATAAACCATGGTTACCTAACTATACATCTTTGAAAACGTAGCATTAAATTTATCAATGGGTTCATTGGGCTCCCTCTTGATATAAAAAAACCACTGGTATAGTACATTGGGGTATATCACTTAGCCAAATTGGGCAAGGAAAGTAGAATTGAAATGGTCCCAACTTGGGATGAATTCTTTAGGAAGGTTGAGGAACCAATCATAGGCAGAGTCCATTAGGGTAAAATGGAAAAGCTTGCATGCCACATCCTTATGTTCTAAATTTATAAGTCCTAGGATGGTATTATAATATTTTATGCTTTCCTCCATATTTCATCCCACAATAGGGGTGTAATGAGGAAGATACCTTTTAGTTTTCCTAGGCAAATCATGAATGACTCCCAAGATGTTAATGGTTGACCCAACTAACTAGGCCATCTTGGGCTTCAAAATTGAGATAGGTTACAAAAATGAACTAATAGGAATAAAAGTAGGTATGAGTTGGTTATACTTGGGTTTTATATGTAAAAGTAGGGGAGAAATTACCAATTAACCTCAATGGGACCTAGCCCTGGTAATAGGTGAACTGGTCTCTAGGATGTTTCATAATCAAACAATAGTTATCATGTTATTACCAGTAATCCAATCTTAACATATTCATAAAAAAAAAGCATGAAGAATTTTTATAAGTCCTCCTTCTAGCAATATTTTTTATTTGCTCTAACTTACTCCTTCTCATGAGATGCCCATGAGGTTGGACATCCCTTAAAAAATGAAAGGTAAAGATAACTACAAACTTTCATCCTCTATTTTAAAATTGATCTAGAATCAACCTCAGGCATGTCTATGGGTATTGGACTTCACAAATGGAGTCTACATGAATAGTCTCTAAGAGATGCACTATCATCACCAAAAATTCAATCCAATGTCTTACACACAGGTCAAACATTGTTATGATAACATGAGTATTAGGTTTATTATTTATAAACACAAGGGGAAAGGGTATTTTAGTTCCATAAAATAAACACAAAAGAGATGGAAGGATAAGGTATAAAATTGGAGCCTCTTGGTCTAAAATGAACTCAATGCAGGTATGTAAATAAGGAGAAGACTGGTAAGTAACCTAAATCAAGAGAATGTTGATTTATTATCTAAGATTGAACCTAAGACCCTTACAAAAATGAAAAAAGATAACTTTTGGATAGGTGTTATGGATGAGGAGTTAGACCAAATAGATAAGAATGAGACTTGGGAACTAGTTCCTAGGACTAAAGACAAGAATGTCATTGGCACAAAATGAGTGTTTAGAAACAATTTGAATGAAGATAAAGAAGTCACTAGGAATAATGATAGATTGGTATGAAAGGGATATGCATAAGTTAAAGGGTTAGACTTTGAGGATAGATTTGTATTAGTATAAATATTGGAGGCCATCAGATTATTTATAGCATATGCAAGATTTAAAGGGTTCAAGGTATACTAAAAGGATGTCAAATTTGCCTTTTTAAATGGGAACTTGGAATAAGAGGTGTACATAGATAAAACTAAGGGTTTATCACTATTAGGTGAAAATGACTATGTTTACAGATTGAAAAAGGATCTTTATAGTCTAAATCAAGATCCTATAGCTTGGTATACTAGATTGGATAGGCTTCTATTAGATCAAGGATTTGAAAGAGGAGTTGTAGATAGTAATCTATACATAAAGATAGAAGATGACCATTAGTTGATAGTAGTTGTCTATGTGGATGACATCATCTTTGTTGGAAAAAATAAGAACATGACTAAGGAATTTGTAGAGGTGATGAATAAGGAGTTTGATATGTCCATGTTGGGAGAACTATTATTATTTATTGGGTTGAAAATCATTCAATATAAAAAAGGTATATTCATTTCACAAGCCAAGTACATAAGAGAGATGTGAAGAAGTTTGAGATAGAATATTGCAAGGTAGGTAGTACACCTATGATCACAAGGTGTAAGATGAGTAAGGAATATGATTCTCTAAAGGTCAATCAGACATCATATAGGTTAAAGATTGGAATTTTTTTATACACCACTACCTTTAGACTTGACATCATGCAAGCAATAGGTCTTATGGGAAGGTTTCAAGTAGATCCAAAGAAAAATCATTTGCAAGTAGTCAAAAGGATACTCAAGTATCTGAAGGGGACTATGAATTTTGGGTTATGGTATTTAAGGTGTAAGGAGTTTAATTCGATAGCCTATACATATACATACTAAGAAGGAAGTCTAGATTTGGAAGATATTTCTTCTTAGGCGGGTGCCTAGTTTCATAGATAATAAAGAAGTAACCATCAGTAGTATTATCCACTTATGAAGTTGAGTACATTGTAGTAGCTTCATGTTGCCTCAGGTCCTATGGATGAGAAATACCTTAGAAGACTACAAGGTGGAGTATGATAGTCCTAGCCCTATCTATTGTGATAGTACAAGTATTATAAGAATCTCAAAGAACCATGTCATGCACTCAAGGGATAAGCACATTCTTATTAAGAATAATTTCCTAAGAGAGAAAGTAAGTGAACAAAGTGTAAAACTTTAATATGTTTCTACGTAGGATCAGAGTGTAGACATTTTGACCAAGCCACTTCAAAAAGCTACATTTGAACACCTAAAATAGGGATTGGGTGTATTTTTTACCCCAAGTAGTCACTAAAGAAGTCAAGTGATTAAGGGGAGATAATAAATTGGTTCATTATCTCCAATATTAGGTGAGTATTTCCAAGAAGGTATGTATGGAGATAGGGGGAGAATGTTTTTATGATGACTCGTAAACTCATAGTCTTGTGTGTTGAGTGTTTTGGTTGTAAGGAGTGTGATCCAAGAAGATTGCAAGAATATCTATGTCATTTAGGTCAAAGGGGAATAAATTTCAAAATGAGGGGAAATTTATTTTGAGATAATATTTTGAGAGTGGTTTCCATCAATGACAAAGGGGGAGATTGTTGTGTATTATCATTGATGTCAAAGGTACATCTTACATGAGGTTGATGTCATTAAGAGAGTGTGCCTAGTTGGTAATATGTTGATTTTAAAAGGGTAATTGATGTAGAATTTTCATTTAAGGATTTTTTCATCAAAGATAATTTTAAGGCAACTAATGTCTTATGGTTGCATGAAGGTACAAGTCATTGATGTCAAGGTGACATAAGAAGCCTAGTCATGAGCATAGTCATCACATGAAGAGGTATGTGCATAAATATAATAAAAATAGGAATATGAAGGATGTATTTCACTATTTTGTCTTTTATTTGAGGCATTGGAAAACTCATGATATTTTCAAGGTGAGCTTACAAAGGTAGGACCTTTAGTCTAGGCCTGCATCTACACCTCTCTTAAACTCTGCCTGGCATAATGAGGTATGAAGATCATATTTCTAGGAAATTATGAATATGTGAGCATATATAGAGGTAATATATTTTTTTTTAATCATTTTCACAAATCTTTATGCCATGGTTTGAATTAAATTATAATAAACACTATTTTAGGCTTTCTCAAGTTCATAGAAAAAGGTCTCAACACTTGAGAAGCACTTTCAGATGTTAGTTTTCATGTGTAACATATAAATGGTAACATAAGATGTTAATAGAATATGGTTAAGGGTCCTATATAAGATCTCTAATCATTTTTTTATATTTAAGGGGCAATCCTTTGTGAACAATCATTAACACTAAAACTTGTATTAAACCTCCCTAAAACCCTAATAAGGACATGATGTGAAATATATTGTTAAAATCAGACCATAATGATATAAAATGAATATAAAAACTATTTTATCATATATGAAACTCTCCCAGGTACCTCTAGGTGGTGGTGGTTAGTTAGATGAGAGAGAAAATGCATAGATACAGGCTTGTTTGTGAAGAATTTGTTGTAGTAGTCAAAAGTTGCATTAGTCAAGGAAATCAAATGGATGAAAGAATAATATAGATACTCATAATTAATTCCCATTATTGTTTATATATATTTTATATTCATAAAATGTGTTAAACCAATCTTCCAAGTTATCTAATTGCAGATAGACCTAATAGTGTAAATAGTATAAAACCTAGGTAGTAGTGAGAAGATGAATTGGAGTGTGTTTTCATGATAAAATGATGAATCCAAGTGAATGGAGACATTTTTAATGAATTTTAAGTCATTTTAATTCTTTGAATAATATTTATAGGTCATTTATGTGGTGAAAAATTTACTTATAAAATGACCTATCTAGTTCAGATAAGATAGTGTGATATAAGGTCATGAGATTAGTCTGAAAAACCAATATTTTGCTATTATACCATATGAGTTTTGTGTTTGAATATGTTAAAAATATTAAAATTATATTTTTAATTCATCATGAGTCTTTTAAAATTTTTGCATATGTATTGGAGGTCTAAGTCACCATGATTGTATTTTTAGGTAAACTAGCAGTTTTGAGTGAGTGAGTTGCAAAAGTATTATTGAAGCCTTAATCTCTAAGTGAAAGTGTATAATTAATTTATTAATGACCTTTAGGTCATTTATATAATTCTTATATACATTATTTATCATTTTTCAATAGACTAAGGGTGTTTAAGCTTACTTTTGTAAGGCAAACTTTTGAGGTATGCAGGCCTAATATGATAGTTTGTCCTAAAAGAGGTTTCATAGTATGAACGATAGACATAGGTATAATAAATCATGAAGGAGGTAAGTAGAGGTCTTATGTTAATTTATTTAATGGTTTTAAATTTTTGGATAAATCCATCTAATCCCAAGAGTATCAAGATTTGACACTAAGAAGATAGAACTAAAAGTGAAATGAGGCTTAATAGAGTTATGATAGACCAAAAGGGACTTAAATATCATTTGAATCATGTTTTTGATATGTCATAAGATATATAATATGTCCTACCTAATATCTCATGGGTGTTTGGCTAACCAAATGGTCTATGAACAAGAGATGAGTGTATACACAATGATTTTTAGGCCTATTTGTGTGTGCAGAGAGTAAGCCAATGAATTAAAAAATCAATGAGCCTAAGGAGGTTGGGAAACATGTTAGAAACTCTAAAGAGAGAGAATATAAACATATCATAAATATTGTATAGGTGTTCTATAATTTAATATCAAGGTCATATGACCAATTCAATCTTGAAGAGGGCTAGTTAAGTGAAGAAGCCTAGAGGTAGTTTTGAGAGAGATCAAGTGGATTAGAGATAAAGGAGTGATCATTTCCTATTGAAAGGCTATCAAATTTTAATTAATATGTTTTAATAATTTATGATAGTGGATAGAGAAGACAGAGATCTAAATGGAAGAAATAAGTTTGATTGGCTGAGTTGGTGCTTGGTCAAAGAGAAAGTTGAAGCTTCCTTACATGTTGGTACTTATAGAATTGATTTTGGTTGAGTGGGTGCTTGGTCAAGAGGGATTTGGACCTACCTTGTAGGTTAGTGATTTAAAAAGTGTCCTCTAATTGATTTGGTACTTATTCATAGGGGGTTATAGCCTCTTAGTAAGTAGGTGGTTGCTAAAATCAAGTGGGTGCTTGATAAATCTGGGGTTGGTGCTCCATGTTGGATTGGTGCTCAACTAAATTTGATACATTGTCTTATAGGAAATTTTGTCTAAGATTTGTTTTAGTGGGTTTAATCCCCCATTATGTTTTCCCACATATTTAATTTGTTATCTTTTTTCATGCTCATGTGATTAGTTCTTAATGCATTGTTAGATCACTATGGTTGATTTCATAGTTCATAGATGAATGAATGTAATTGACTAAAAGTTTTGAATACTAATTCACCCCCCCTTCTTAGTCATTATGCTTTAAATAATTGGTATTATAACTTGGTCCTTTGAATCAAGCCTAGAATCTTGAAGGTGATCCTAAGAAGCACAAGATGTCTAGTGATCAAGAGAAAAAAGATAACATATATGATGAAATCTATTATGATAGTAAAGAAGGATAAGCTGAAGTAGACCTTGAGTCTAAGCTCATAAGTGCCTTAGATGATTTGAAGCATCAAAAGAAGAGGAAGAATGAGTTGAGATATATGTTCAAGTGTCTTAAATAATATATGTACCTTGAGGAATGACATGGTAAAATAAGCCAAAAAGGATGAGAAGACCATCAAGGATCTCAAGAATTAGTTAGAAGGTGTCAATACAAAGTTTAGATCAAAAGAAGTTGAGTATGATCAGTTGAAGACAGAGCTAGATTACTTGAAGGTTGAGCATGAGAATTTCATAGATAAGATGATCAATTTTGAGAAAGAGAGTGAGAATTTAGAACAATTAAAGAGTACCAACATGAAATTCAACATGAAAAGACCAATTAGGTATCCCAATGCAACGAAATTGGTCTCAAGGGATGAGTTATCATGGGATGATGGGAGAATAAGTGATCAATCAATAGGTAAGTATAGTAATATTGTTTTATATAGTTTTTATGTTATGGGACATATTTCCAGATTTTATCTTAATAGAGTTAGAAGGCCCTCAAGACTTGACAACTTATATGGATCTCCTAAAGTGCATGAGAAGGGTCAAACATTGGTATGGAAGCCAAAGAAATTTAGGACTAATCATATTGAGCCCAAGAGTCAAGATGGATTATTTTCTAAGGATAATCATAATGTTTTAGTGAATTTGTTTCTTATTATGGAAAAGAGAAACTAAGTATGGGTATGGTTGAAAACCATGATTGGTAATGCGCATGTTAAAATCAAAAGACTATGAAGAACTCCTCTTTGGCTTGGGAGGATGACTCATAGATAAGAAATCATTGAAGCAAACTTGTCTATTAGACAAATAGTTGAATGGATTACCTAGAGATATCTAGATCTCAAAATCAAGAGCTTCTTTAGGGGTTGTAAATCCACATGTTTTAAACACTTAAGTTTATAAATAGAATAGAAAGGTACTTGCATCAGTAAATCATAAGATACTAAAATTGAATACAAGAATTCTTGATATAAAATATGCTATAAATGATTAAATTAGTGATAAACTAATTAATAATAGTGATAAAGGGTTGGGGTATTCCTTATAAAATTAAAAAGGGGTATGTGAATAGGCAATAATGTAAAAAATTAGGTTTGCTTGGGTGTGGGTAGGTGAAATTAGCTTGCTAGTTTTTGGTGCCATAGTGACCATCAATGGTTGGAATGACCATCAATGGTTAGGGTGGCCATCAATAGTCAAGCTAACCATTGGTAGTTGGGTAGACCATTTGTGGTTGAGTCAACAATAGGTGGTTACTATGTGAGGATTTGGGTTGGTAATTTTGGCTCATTAATAAGATTTAAAAGATGAATTCCAAGAGATGGGTAAAGTTTGGATTGATTTCAAAATGGAAATAAGGTAAATGAATGCTAAAAACTAATTATTTATCTTACCAAAAGTTGATTAGGTGGATGGTTGAGGTAGGTAGTCTATTGGTGGAATCTAGCTTGATTCTAACAACGTAATGGCACCTGAAAGCTTGGTGGAGAGGCCACCATAAATTGACCTTGTGATATGATTGCTAGATTGTTGATGGCAATTGACCTATAATAAATAAAATCTTGGATGCACAAGATATTGATGATAATTGCAAATGTATTTTACTTTTAGGCTCCTCTCTTCTTATAGGCAAGGTGAGAGAGTCATAACAACACATGAACTGGGTATTCTAAAATTAACTCATCCATGAAATAGCTCACAACTGGAATTAGACAGGGTATTTTTAAAAAATCATGGTAGGTAGTTATATGCTAGAGGTTAGATAGGTGGACCCTGACCATCAATGTTTAAGGTGATCATCGACAATTAACCTGACCACCGGTGGTCAAGGGTGAAAGGTAAAATAGGTAAAAGCTAGGGTAAAGGCTAAGTTAAGCTAGTTTAATTAAACTAATTGTGGGTTATGTTTGGTTAAGGGTTAGAGGATTAAATGATCCCAAGGGGGTCCTAAGGCATTCTATGGGTACGTAAACAATTAGAATCATAGTGTGCATATTTCTAGTATCTACATTTTTCCCCTTTTTGTTGTGTGGCTTGAAATGAATAAGTTACAAAATAAAAATTGATTTTTAGGTCAAAGGTCTACTAATTACACTGAGTACGGAAGGAGGTGTTCCCCCTTAAACTAGGAGGTGATAAGGAAAAAGGATAATCAAGTTCAGGTTTGACAAGGTAGGTGAGGGTGATGATAAAGGTAGATGATAGGTTGGGCACTAAAGCACAAATAGGCATGCAAGGCGTGATAAAAGGTGTGATAACCAAGATCATGCAAAGACAAGGTTGTCATGGTTGATAAAAACAAAGGTCAATTCTAAGGGAAAAGTGACCAGTGTACTATGTAACTGCATTTAGGCATGGTGGTTGGGTACACCCATTAGTCTCTTAGACAAGGTTGGTGTTATCGTGGGTATCCAAGGTAGGAAGTGATCCCATGTAAAACATAAATAGGTTAAGTGTTTTAGGTATATGAGGTAGGAAATGCTCCCAAAAGACATATATGGGTTTAGTAAGCATGAGGTGGCATAAATTCAAATGGGTCAACATGGAAATGTTGTCACTACAGTTAAGGGATCAGGCAAAAAGTGTCATAAAATGTGCATAAGTTGGGCCAAAATGGACCAACAATGAGGTAATGAGGTGGTTGGGGTGGGTGGGGAAGTTTGTCTCCAAAAGGTTCAAGTTTTGGATTTAGGGATATTAGGTGATATCCAAAAATTGGGCACTAGGGTATAGGTGCCTAAAGAAAATTTTAAAGTAATACCCTAATCATTGATTATCATGGTCTCCAAGGTCAACCATCGATGGTCACCTTGACTATTGATAGTTAGATGGAAACACTAAAATCATAGAATACAAAAATTGAAAATGAAATTTCATTTTCACTATTTGTCTATTGACTTATGTGCTTCTATAAAATTTGGTGCTCTGTTGTTTGGCATGTAGTTGAGAGTGGTCTATTGAGTGTGTGTACCAAGGTGATCAATGGGACCATAATACAAGAAAGATGATGGTGTGGTTAAGTAGTTAGATGTGAACTCTAACCTCGATAGTGATTGAGGAATAAGGTAGGTGTCATTTTTGAATTGGTAAATAATTGATGTTGGTTATGATTGATAATTGAAGTTGTGGTAGTTTATTATTGTTTGGAAATTGTGTTTGGTAGTCTAACCTAGGTTTACTTTTTACATAAAATAGGGAAATTTAGTGGGTAGAATTGAAATTGGAAGAAGGGTTTTGGTTCGGGATAGGTAATAGGGTAATGTTATGTAGTTTTATTATTGAATTTTTTATTTATGATAGTTTTTAGGTGGCTAAGTCAAGGTTTTTTGTGCCAGTAGTCACACACAGTGACCGTTAGTGGTTAAACCTAACCTTCGATAGTCAGGTATGACTATCGATGGGTAACCACCAAAGGAAGATATGTACATGGCCATCGATGGTTTTAAGGACTATCGATGGTTGAGTATTTAGGGATGGTTTTGATTAAATGTTTGTTGAAATGTTTTTGTTATGTTGGTATGTTGGAAAGGTTTTAAGGGTAATTTAATATTCTTAGGTGTAATTTTAAGATAGATAAATGCTTGAATGTGTTGAAAAGGTTGTTATAACTAGATGTTAGCTTGGATAGATTTAAGGAGGTTTCTTATAAGATTATGAGGGTTTAGAGTTAGGTGTTTTAGGGTGGAAATATGATGCATGTGGTTTGATATGTCTAGGTAGGTTTTTTAAAAAAGTAGATGTTGATAGTTAATGAAAAGGTTGACGTTAGGTGAGGTTAGATAGAATGATTGAAAATGAAATGTGTAATCTAACTTAATTATTTTGCAAACACTAGACTAGATCTAGATGAGGGATTGAGTTCCCAAGATTTTTGTAGAGATTCATGATGGTATGACCACAAATGAGTGGAGACACATGGAGGAGGTTAGGCTTGGGTCCATGGTTCACTATCAACCCCTGTTATGAGATGTAGCTATGATCATGGATCTCATTAAGAGATGGGGCCTAGCCATGAACACATTTCTATTGCTAATAGCGAAGATCACCATCCTGCTAGAGGATGTGATTAGGATTACATGGTTCCCAATTTAGGGGGAGTTGATTTACTATATTGAGAGTGAGGAGTAAGATGACCTCATGGAGCTATTATATGGAGAGGATCATGTCCACACCAGGTGGCATTTTTATGTGTTTAGCTATAAGCCATTATACCAGAGGGTTCTAGTAGAATGATGTTTGATGATGATGATGGTGGTGGTGGTGGTGTCTTATTTTTCATTATCAGATTTGAGTAGTGGTCACTTTCCATATCTACTTTTGGGAGTATTAGTAGAGATATTGTTAGGTAGGACCATGTTTGGATGGGCTCCTATTTTGTTGGTTTAGATTTATAGGGAACTCTAGGCAATCAGAGCTCATAGGTGATATGGTATCAGTGTTGGGTTCATGCTCCATTATTGGGCATATGAGCATAGTTGGGTTTTGAGGCCACTAAGGTAACCTTGGGATGGATATACCTAGGTACATTTCATAGTGGGTTTATTAAGATAGAGAGGGTAATATTCTTTGATAAGATTAGGGGGAGGTTCTAGAAACATTGACTAGTTTAGGGATTCCTTGGAGGGTCTGGTTGTAGGTGATGTGGTCTGAAGGCCATATGTGGGATGGACTAAGTGGGCCCAGTATAGCTATCACACTCTATCTTTGTAGAGTTAGTAGTGGATATATGGGTGGAGAGATGGGGAGATAGGCTTATCCCCTTTGAGAGAGTCTGGAAGCATTATAGACTCATGCAGGGGATTTTGGGTCCTTTTTCAAGGTACAAGAGAGAAGATGTTGAGTTTTTACTTTTGGAGCCACAACCATAGGATGTAGTGATAGATCATGAGGAGTTTCTAACTAGAGCATTAATAGATTATGTTGGTTTTGTTGATAGATATGTGGCATAGTAGTAGGCTCTATATGTCATAGCCAATTTTGGGTAGGGTGATGGTGTTTAGCAATTCATGGATGTGGATCCAGTAAGGGTATAGGTATAGAGTGTTAGCTAGGATGGATAGGCATAGGTGGCACTAGTAGCTACCAAAGCCCAAATCATAGTTTTATAAGGACAAGTGGCCACTCTTTAGGGCTAAATCATCATTTTATAGGATCAAATTGCCACTGTTACTACTAAAATAGATTAGGTGAGGACCACCCTTAGTTTAGTGACTTAGGAGAGGGATTCCCTAAGGTAGAGGGTAAGGGTAGTGTTAGGATAGGTATCACTACCAGGTTTCACTCCTTTATCTTGATACCTAGCTATAGTAGAGGAGCTACATTATTATGAGGCTATTGTTTTGGCATAATTGCCTAATGAGCTCAGATGGGGGAAGTACAGAGCTAGTCTATCATGTGGTCCATTTTTGGCTACTCCAAAGTAGTGGGCCTCTATAGTGAGTGGACATTTAGGCATCCTAGGAGGACCAGCACTAGATGATAGTGTAGGTATAGGAGTAGGGGGCTAGTGGTAGTGGTGCTTTAAGGGTTTGATATTGCATGTGTTAATATGCTACATGTACATGATTTTGATAATGGCCTACATGTTGATGATGTGAGATGTATATGAGAGATAAATTTTATACATTTATTACATGTATTATTCACTTTGATGGACCTGATATATATGATGATGTTGATGATTAAACTAATGTGGTTCATGTTTCATGATGTGGTTTATGATTATGGTTATCTAAGAAAGTATAAAAATATGCATCTCCTTGAGGAACCTCCTAAGGGAAGGTAAGACTTCCCAAGGAGTGGGGGGAGTCTGTTGGTTTAGAAACATAGTCTATGGATGAAGAGGTAGAAGAAGTAGGTTAACTTGGTGGTGGGTTTTTCTCCATAAGGTCTCTTTGTTATTGGTGAGTGAGAACCATACGAGAGAGGGGAGATAGAAATCACAGTTTCACTACTCAAACAAAGATAATACAAGAAAATATCAAAGAAATCAAATCACACTCTAAGAGATATGTTAAGCCTAGACTTTTAATAATTATCACTTTTAGCTTATGCCTTAAGAAGTTGTGTGACTAAAATTAGTTTATATATTGGGTACTAAAGAGGAAATCTATGGATGGTTTCAAGTTATATTCAAGCACTCAAAAGAGATCTATATTGGAATCAATACATGGCTTGGTATTGGGACCTACCCCCTCACTTCACACATCGTAATGGTAAAGGTATCACGTGATTAGCCAAAATATATTGATATTCAAAAATTATAATAAGCTAAAGTGTTGAGTTGGTCCTCCCCTTGGTAATGACCTCCAAGTAGGATTATTTGGAAAGGGTAAGGTTACTGCTAGGTGATGAAATCTTAGTTAGTCCCTGTCTCAAGTTTTTTTGATGTTTAATTATTGAAAGTGGTTTGGTTTAGTGTGTGTAAAAAAGAGTGAAGCTACAATAGATTACTTTTTTTTTAATTTAAGCTATGTGAACTAAAATTTCAAGTAGTTGATGTATGCACTTAATTTTTTTCCCAAAAGAAACTTTTTATTTTGTTAATGATCAAAAAATAGAGAGAGAATGTAAGCAAAGAAGAACCCAAGTAAATACACAAGGGTCCCACCAAGCATGCTAGAATGTTTCAGTGAATTTCTTACTTATTATGGAAAAGATAAACTAAGTATGGGTATGATTGAAAAACCTAATTGGTAGTGTGCACATTGAAATCAAAACACTGTGAACATAGTGACTAGTTTTTGGTGCCATAGTGACTATCAACAATAGACATAACCATTAGTGGTTAGGTTGATTTCCAATGGTTAAGATGATCATCAATGATTGGGTAGACCATTGGTAGTTGAGTTAATCATTGACAATTACTATGTGAGGATCTGGGTTGGTAATTTTGGCTAATTAATGAGATTCAAAAGATGAATTTTTAGAGATGGGTAAGGTCTAAGCTAATTACAAAATGGAAATAAATTAAATGAATGTTAATAAATAAGTACTTATCCTACCAAAATTCAATTGGGTGGATGGTTGAGGTAGTTATTCTGTTGGTAGAATCTAGCTTGATTCTAATAGAGTAACAGCACCTAAAAGCTTGGTGGAGAGGCCACCATAAATTGAATCTTTGATATAATTGTTGGATTTTTTATGGTTATTGACTTGTAATAAAGAAAATCTTGGATTCACAATCTCTTGATGATAATTACATATGGATTTCACCTTCAAGATCCTCTCTTCTTATAGGCAAGGTGAGAAAGTTGCAATAGCACGTGAACTGGGCCTTATAAAATTAACTCATCCATGCAATAGATCACAACTAGAATTAGATAGGCTATTTTTAGAAAAATAAGGTGGGTAGTTATGTGCTAGAGGTTAACAAGGTAGGCCCTGACCATCGGCAATCAGGGTGACCATCGATGGTCAACTTGACCATTGACAATCAAGGGTGAAGGGTAAAATAGGCAAAAGATAGGGTAAAGTCTAAGTTAATAAATTTTAATTAAAATAACTATGGGTTAGGTTTGGTTAGGGTTTAGAGGTTTAAATAGTCCCAAGGGAGTCTTAAGTCATTCTAGGGGTACTTCGACACTCAGAATCATAGTGTGAAGATTTTTGGTGTCTACACATAAGACTAAAAAATATGAATCTATGATAGCTCATACTACCTTGCACATTCAATATGAAGGCATGAAATTGTATATAGATAGTGTTTTATCAAGCCACATGACAAGAGAAAAAAAAATTATCTCATTGAAGAAGAATATTGTAGGAACAGTGAGATTTGGAGATAACACAATTGCCAATATAGTTAGCAAAGGTATCTTGAGTTTGGATATTGGGAAGACCAAGATAGAGAATGTGTTGTATGTGAAAGGTTTGAAACATAAATTTATTAGTGTATGTTGAATTTCAAACCAAAGACACATAATATCCTTTCATGACAGAGGATGTGATATAAGGAGAGCCAAATCAAAAAGGATAATTTCTAATGCTAAAAGAACTAAGAACAATCTATATTTATTGAATGAGATCAAGGAGAGATGCTTTATGAGAAACATGGATGAATTTTGGATATGGAATAGAATATTGGGTCACTTAAACTTTTATAATTTGTTCAAGATAAACACTAAGAAGTCTATGAATAACATGCCAAAGATCACCAAACCAAAAAACACACTTTACAAAGCATGTCAACATGGTAAGCAGACTACAAGAATGTTCAAGTCCAAGGAGTGCTCTAATACAAGACCTTTGGATTTAATACACACTAATCTAATGGGCCTACAATAATCAAAAACATTCAAGGAGATATCTACTTCATGTTACTCATAGATGAGTACATAATAATGACTTGGGTAGCATTCTTCAAATAAAAGTTAGAAGCTCTCGACAAGTTCAAAGAATTCAAGGCTCTTATTGAGAATGATAAAAATAAGAAGATCAAGTGCCTAAGATTTGACAAAGGAGGAGATTTTTTGTCTAATGAGTTTGATAAATTTTGTGAGGTTCATGGTATAAGGAGACAGTTCTCAATAGCTAGGACACCTCAGTAGAATGGGGTAGTAGAAAGAAAAAATAGGACAGTTTAAGAGATGGCAATAAATATGCTAAATGATTCAAGGTTAGCTGATGGATATCAAAGAAACATAGTGAGCATTTCAGTCTACATCTTGAATAGAGGATAGATAAGGACTAATGGTAACAAACCCATTGTGAACTATGGAAAGGTAGACCTACTAATGTGGAACACTTTATAGTGTTTGGGAGAAAAAATTTCATCAAAAGAGATGAATAAGATAGCTAAATTTTATTCCAAGATTCATGAAGGTAAATTCTTGGGATACTCATCAGTGAGGCCAGTGTATAGATGATATAACAAGAGGTTTTATAAGATAGTGGAAAACACCAATGTGAAGATTGATGAAACAAGGAAATCATACTTGCATTCAATGGATATATCATAGAATCTAGACTTAAAGAATGAAGAGGAAATAATAGTGGTTAATGAGGAATAATAAGAAGTTGAGGAGAGACAAAACTCAAAAGGCCCCTCAAGATAGATTCAAATAGATCATCTTGAATCACAAATCATTGGTAACAAGGATGCAAGTATGCAAATAAGGAGAATACTAGTAAGTAACCTAAATCAAAATAATGTTTCTCAATTGTCCAAGATTGAACATAAAGACCTTATAGAATCAAGAAAAGAAAAATTTTGGATAGGTTCTATGAATGAGAAGTTAGACCAAATAGAGAATAATGAGACTTGGGAACTATTTCCTAAGCCTAAAGATAAGAATGTCATTGACACAAAAAGGGTATTTAGAAACAAGTTAAATGAAGATGGAGAAGTTACTAGGAACAAGGCTAGATTGGTATGCAAGGAATATGCACAAGTTGAAGGGGTAGAATTTTTGGATACATTTATACCATCATTAATATTAGAGGCCATCAGATTGTTTCTAGAATATACAGGATTCAAAGGGTTCAAGGTATACTAGATGGATGTCAAATCTACCTTTTTGAATGGAAATTTAGAAGAATAGGTATACATAGATTAACCTGAGGGGTTCTCAATATCAAGTGACAAGGACTATGTAGATTGAAAAAGGCTCATTATGGTCTAAAGCAAGCTCCTAGATATTGGTATGCCATATTGGGTAGGTATATGTTGGAATAAGGATTCAAAAGATGAGTTATAAATAGTAATGTGTATATAAAGATAGAGTATGACCATCAATTGATAGTAATTGTCTATATGGATGACATCATCTTTGGTAGAAAAAATGAGAATATCACTAAGTCCTTTGCACAGATGATGAAGAAGGAGTTTAAAATGTCCATGCTAAGAGAACTATCATTCTTTCTTGGGTTGCAAATCATTAAATCTAAAAAAGGTATATTCATTTCATAAGACAAGTACATAAGAGAGATGTTGAAAAAGTTTGAGATGGAATATTTTAAGGTAGTTAGTACACCTATGATCATTGGGTGTAAGATGAGCAAGGAAGATGAATCTCTAAAGGTCAATTAGACATCATATTGGTCAATGATTGGAAGTTTGTTATACACCACTATATCTAAACCTAAAATCATACAAGTAGTAGGTCTTGTGGGAAGGTTTCAAGTAGATCTAAAGTAAAATCATCTACAATAATTCAAAAGGATACTTAGGTATCTCAAGCGGACTATGGATTTTGGGTTGTGGTATCCAAGGAGCAAGGAGTTCAATTTGATATCCTATATAGATGCAAACTAGGCAAGAATTCTAGATGATAAGAAGAGTACTAATGGAGGAGATTTCTTCTTATGTGTGTGCCTAGTTTCATGGATAAGCAAGAATCAACCATCAGTAGCATTGTCCACTTGTGAATATGAGTACATTATAATAGCTTCATGTTTCACTTAGGTCCTATGGATGAGATAGACCTTAAAATACTACAAGGTGGAGTATGATAGTCCTAGCCCTATCTATTGTGGCAATACAAGTGTTATAAGCATCTCAAATAACCCTATCATGCACTCAAGGACTAAGTGCATTCCTATAAAATATAATTTCTTAAGAGATAAAGTAAGTGAAAAAAGTGTAAACTTGGATATGTTTCTACACAAAATCAAATTGCAGATATTTTGACTAAGCCACTTCCAAAAGCAACATTTGAACACCTAAGATAGGAATTGGGTATAGTACTTACCCCTAGTAGTCACTAAAGAAGTAAAGTGCTTAATGGAAGATAATTAGGTGTTTCATTAGCTCCAATATCATGTGAACGGTACCAATAAGTTATGCATGGAGATATGGGGATTATGTTTGTATGATGACTCATAAACTCATAGTCATGTGTGTTGAGTGTTTTGGTTACAAGGAGTGTGATCCAAGAAGATTGAAATCATCTCTCTATAATTTATGTCAAAGGTTGAGAAATTTTAAAATGAGGGAGAATTTTCTTTTTAGATAATTTTTTGAGAGTGGTTTCCATTAATGACAAAAGTGGAGATTGTTGAGTATTATCATTGACGTCAAAGGTACATCTTACATGAGGTTGATGGCATTGAGAGAGTGTGCCTAGTTATAAGTATGTTGATGTGATAAGGGGAATTAATGGAGTATTTTCATTTAAGTATTTTTTTAATAAAAGATAATTTTAAGGAAACTAATGTCTTATGGTTTTATGAAGGTACAGGTCATTGATGTCAAGGTTGCATAAGAAGCCTAGTCATGACATGAAGAGGTATGTGTATAAAAGAGAATGAAAATAGGCATATTAAGGATTTATGGAAATGTCTAAGCATGTATGTGTGGCATTGTAATTGTTATGAGAGTTTAAGGGTGAGCCTACAGGGGTAGGACCTTCAGTCTAGGTCTACATCTAGACCTCTCTTAAACCCTGTCTAGCCTAATGAGGCATGAAGATCATATTTCAAATCAATTATGCATGTGTAAGAATATACATAGGTATGATATTTTTTTAAGTATGTTCACAAATTTTTAGGCCATGGTTTGAATTAAATTTCAAGAAACACTATTTTAGGCCTTTTCGAGTTCAAAAAATGAGATCTCAAAACCTGAGAAGCACTTTTAGACATTTTTTATCATGTTTAACCTCAACTTGGGAACCTATTATATTAAGGAGAGATTGTGAAGGATCCTAGATAATATCTCCAATCATTGGTTTTGGATTTAAGGGGAAATCCCTTATGAATAATTGTTAACACCAAAACCTATGTTAAACCTCCCTAAAACCCTAATAAGGACACGATGTGAAATATCTTGTTCAAATCAGCCAAAAATGTTATAAAATTCCTATAAAAACTATTGTATCATCTATTAAAATCTCCTAGGTACCTTCAGGTGGTGGTGGTTAATCAAATGAGAGATAAAATGCATATATACAAGCTTGTTTGTGAAGAATTTATTGTAGCAGTCAAAAGTTGCATTGGTCAAGGAAAGAAAATGGATGGAAGAAGAAGTTAGAGACTCATAATTCATTCCCAAGAGGGTCTATATATAGGTTCCATCCATAAAATGTGATAAAATAATCTTCCATGTTAGCCATTCACAAACAAACCTAATGGTGTAAATCGTGTAAAACCCAAGCAGTGGTGAAAAATGAATTGGAGTGTGTTTTCATGATAGAATTATGAAAAAAAGCACATGGAGATTTTTTTCAAGACTTGTAATACATGTTAATTATTGGAATAATATTTATAATTGATGTGTGTGTTGAAAATTTTACTTACAAAATGATTTTTCAGGTTCAGATAAGATAGTGTGATATAAGGTCATGAGATTGGTCTAAAAGACTAGTATTTTGGTATTAGACCATATGATTTTTGTGTTTGAGGATTTTATAAAGATATTATAGAATATTTTAATCCATCAATATTTTTTTAAAATTTCTACATAGGTGTTGGAGGTCTAATTCACCATGATTATGTTTTGAGGTAAACTGGTAGTTCTGAATGAGTGAGTTATAGAGATATTGTTAAAGCCTTAAGATCTGAGTGAAAGTGTCTAATACATTTGGTAATGACCTTGAGAATGAATTTGGTAATGACATTGAGGTCATGTATATTATTTATATATATTTTTTTATCATTTTTCAATATCTTAATAGTGTTTAAGCTTCACTTTTGCAAGATAGGCTTTTGATGCACACAGGCCTGATAGGACAATTTATCCTAAAAGACATTCCATGGTATGAATGATAGACACATGTCCAATAAATAATTAAGGAGGTTATTTTAGGTCTTATTTTAAGTGATTTAATTTATTTTAATCATTTTATAAATCCATCTAGGCCCAAGAGGATCATTATTTGATGCTAAGAAGATAGACCTAATGCAATTAGATCTCCATGAGACCTAAAAGTGAAATGAGGCCTAATATAGTTATGACAAACCAAAAGGGACTAGAAGATAATTTTAATAATGTTTATTATATTTCTTAATATCTATTTTATGTTTGACTTAAGAGGTTATGGGTGTGTGGTTGACCAAGTGGTATATGAATAAGAGATGAGTATATATACAAAGGCTTTTTAGGCCTATTTGTGTGTGTAGAGATAAGTAAATGAATTGATAAATAAATGAGCCTAATGAGGTTTAGAAACATGTTTTAAACCCTCAAGATATATTATATAATCATATCATGAAGATCATATAGGTGTTCTATAGTTGAAGATCAAGGTCATATGACTTATTCAGTCTTAAAGAGGGCTAGTTGAGCAAAGAAGACTAAAGGTAGTTTTGAGAGTGATCAAGTGGAGTAGAGATAAAGGAGTGATAATTTCCTATGGAGAGGCTATAAAATTTGAATTATAGATTTGTTCCTAATTTATGATCATGGATAGAGTAGACAGAGAGTTGAATGGAAGAAAGAAGGTTGATTAGTTAAGTTGGTGCTTGGTCAAAGAGGAAGTTGAAGTTTCTTTGCAAAATTAGTCTTGGTTGAGTGGGTGTTTAGTCAAGAGGGATTTGGAGATGCCTTACAGGTCAACGCTTGCATAAGTGTCCTCTGATTGAGTTGTTTCTTAGTCATAGGGGGTTTTAGCCTCCTAGCAAGTATGTGCTTGTTAAAGTCAAGTGGGTGTTTAATAAATCTAGGGTTGGTGCTCCATGTTGGGTTGGTGCTCAACTAAATTTGATACAATGTCTTATAGGAAAGTTTGTCCAAGCTTTGTTTCAGTGGTTTTTATGTCCCATGAGGGTTTCCCACATATGTAATGTGTTATCTTGTTTCATGCTCATGTGATTGGTTTTTAATGCATTGCTAGATCACTATGGTTAATTTCATAATTCATATATGAATGAATATAATTGATTGAAAGTTTTGAAGACTGATCCACCCCCCCTCTCAGTCATTGTGTTTCTAATAGATGATATAATATTGAAACAAAAAATATACCCTCTTTCAAAAAATAGATATTGTATTTATAAAAATAGTAAAATGTTTTTATGATAATTAATATGGGCTAATTTTTATAGTGTAGAGTGATGAAGGGAAAAGTTGATGAAATCCTAGCTATAATCTGATAGCACTTTTGAGTAATTTTAGTTGACCCTATAATATAATATAGCTCTTCCTTATATATAAAAATATTATGGCTCACCTCCAAATAGCATGAGGATCCCATCTTGTGCCATGATGGCCACTCATTATAGTTATAACCGTAATTTCAAAATTTAAACAAAATAATCCCTATAAACCCATAACATATCTATAGGGTGTGAACTATAAATTTGACTCAAGAGAGGATGGTTAGTATGGTGTTAGTTTCAAAATGAAAACAAAATGAAAGAAACACACGAACTAACATAACATCTCTAGGCCTAGACACTAGGGAGAGTTTAGTTAATAAACATGAATAAAACACATAACTAAAATGCAAAAGAAACTCCCTTTTAAATTCCTTGGATGCTCTCAAATTATTGTTGTAGTGGATTGCTTATCTTGTGCTCATAAAGTCTTCATCAAAGGAGGCTTGGTTATCTCCTCTTCTCCTCGGCACCTTTAGCTTGTGGCTTGGCTTGGTTTGGAATCAATTTGGCATGGTAATACTAGTTTATTGAAGCTTTTGGGACTAATCCTACATTATAACTTTGCATAAATTAAGCTTATAAATGATGTGATAAGGCCTCCTATTTATAGATTTTTTCAAATGTCTAGAATCAACTTGAACCGTCCATCCTCAGATTGAGATGTGTGGTTGAGGATTAATTTAATTTTTTAAATTAATTTTATAATTATCCTCATCATGACATTGGAAGAAGGGTCAATTAAGATGCATGGAGTGCATCATGGAAGGCATTGATGAGGCATGGAGGGCATGAATCATGATATTTGTGGCATTTATGGCCTAGGGATGTCTTCCCAAGAAATGAGGTCACCTAATAATGCAAATATTCAATATTTATTTCCAAAAAAAATTATTCAAGTTTCCATAGAATTATTAATTGGGCCTTGATTTGGGTTAATTAACTCTTAACCATGTTTAAGCACTTTGTGCACAAATTACTCAAATTAACCAGAGTGCCTTGTTATTGGTCCAAAATTTGACTAGATTGGAATTGGAAGTTGCTATCAGATGTGTTGGATGCACTATTCTATTTATGATGTTACCAATAATAAATAATGAAGGCATATGTCTTGTGTAAGATATTTGATAGGAAAGATCAATCTAGAGCACTTAGGTGCAAAATTGGCATTTTGACTCGAAATGATTTGATCAAAGTTAGTTGGCCCATAAATTAAATTACCCCATTTAATGATACTTTAGCTAAAATTTACACTTGAATATGTTAGTTTCACATATTTTATCATGTTTTAGTGTTTTTAGGCCAAATTATGCATTTTGGGTGGAAATTGGTCAAAAGCTTGATTAGAGGTCCTTGGTGGCCAATTTTAGGTGTCTACATGGGGGGACCACTCAATTGATATGATTAGGTGTCTATGACGGATCAACTCCTAACTAATTTAATTAGGTTCTCATTTATTCCAATGCAGATACCATGAGGTTAAACTCCTTGTCCAATTTGGCCAACTTCATTGGGGGCTCCTTGAAGATTACTACATCCTTGGCTACCAGTCTTTTAGAGATTGGAAGGTTGTTTCCATTGCTGTTTTGACACTAGAGACCTATTTAATGTTTTTCATGGACTGAGTCATAGATCTAGCACTACCCAAGCCCCTTCCTAGTTTTCTTTGGCCACTTTCTCCCTCATAACCTATTCAAATTTGTTGGGTGAATATATTGTTACTAACATAATGGTATCAAAATGGTTATTTCAGCCATAGTTTAATGAGATAAAATCTCTCTTCAATGAAAGGAGAGGCTCCCTTTTATTATTAACTAACACAACACGTAATTATTTAGATCTATTTACAATGATTTTATTATAATGGGTGTTGTCATATCATCTAATTCTCTTTTTTTCAGAATTGATGTTCAATCACAAACTTCCTTCCATTCTTTGTGATATACTTTGAAAATCTAAGATCACTTGTTGAACCAAATATCACTGATATTCATATTTGTTAGCCAAAAGATTAACAAGAATAATACCAGTAGAGTAAATTTAAAAGATAGAATAAAGTGCAGCCAAAAGTCTTCACCTTATTTCCAATAAAGATTAAAATTATCAAAAAAGAATAACTAGAAACTCAAATTCTCCTCATTAATTCACCTTCAATGATGACCACAAACCCAAAAACTAAAAATTAGCTCAAAGACTCCAAAATTAGCTTCTTGGCACTCTCTATTTTATATAAATTTCACATCACAATTCACTCAAAGTATAAGAAAATGCAATGGAAAAAACAAAATAACATTTTCAATACACCACAAGTATATTTCAACACAAATTTTGAAAGATCACTTGATTTTCTTATATTGAATGAATTTTTGATATACAATATGAACACAAAGTTTTGAAATTATTTCTCAATTCAACAGCATTTCCCCTCTATAGTAATTGGTGATCCTTTTTACAAAGAGCATACTCTTATTTATAGAGAGGAGCTATGAAAAAAAATAGGAAAAAACATAAACATATTGACTTATTCATTGACAAAGTCCAATTTCACTTAGGACTGTGCACTTTTCTTATGTGCAAAATGCACCAAAAAAATTACACATGAAAAGTTACAAAAATAAACTAAGTGTCCTTAGACATAAGAATTTCTTCCTTTTTATTCTTCTCTAAAAAATCCTCATATCTCCTCAATATATCTTGGACATCATCGTTGTCTAGGCCAGATGTACTCTTAGAGACGGCAAGTACCCTCATGATAAAATCTTCTAAATTAACTAGCAAATCCTTGATTTTGTCCATGTTTCTTTGTAATTTATCCATAATGACTTGAAATTCAATTAATTTTTTGATGGAGTCTAGCATGAAAGTACCTATTTTAGTCTTTATTTGGAGCAAAGATGTAAATTCTTGAATAAAAATCTTTACAGGGAGAATTTTTTGAGAGTTATTTTTAACTTGGCAGGGAAGCTCTCCAATTTTTTTTGTAAGATTTAACATCTTATTATCACACATATCTTCAGCTTAATGCCTTCTAAAATGTTTAATTCCTTCTTTAAGTGTTAACTATGGATAATAATTGAAGACAAAAACTTTCTTCCTTTTGCCAACACTAGTCAGTCCTAGAAAAGTCCTCACGTAGGCTACAGCTTATAGTAGATAAGAAGTCATATAGAACTTGAGAGAAGAACTTACTTCAAAAATTTGGTGGCATATGGAATCACTAATCTGACTCCCCAATAAATTCTCTACTTATGTTTCTTAATGATAAAATTATAGTGATACATCCATTCTTGAAAGATATTCGATATGAGAAGACCTTTGACCCTACTTAGGAGAGTGATTAAATCTCCTATTTCTTCCATAAATTCACTTCAGTATAAAATTTTTGGCCATCTTGAAATTGAATGCCTTGGTGTCTTTAGCCAATTTACATTAATGTGCCTCTTGCATTTCTCAGGATTCTTGTCATAATATTCTTGGGATGTTGCCACACTTATATCTGAGAATTACTTAATATACAAAAGATGAAAAACTTTATCAAAGTATTTAGCATCTAGTCAAATTACCACTTTTCCACTAGCATCCTTCACTGACCTAGTTTCTTTATCAAAGTGAGCAGTAGCTATTAAGATGAACTCTGGATATTGAGCTAACACAAAAAATGTAGCTGCTAGGTGTATCTCACTATTAAGAACAGGTTGCATGTGTGGAACAATAGGATCTTTGCCTAACCTTTGTAAGAAATTGGCTATGTCAACATGACCAAACTCTATATCTCCAATCTTATCTATATTTGAGTCCACTATAGATTCCAAAAACACACCCTAAAACTTATACTTCATTATTCTTGTAGTTGGAGAATTTTTGACATTGATCTAGTATCTGCAAAAGAGAATTTTGATTCTCTAGAGTTAGCATTTTTCATCATTTTTGGGAACATGTAGTTTGGATAAAATTCTCTAAACTACATGGTGGGTTGAGTACTTTGGTGTAATTCAAATAATTTTCTTTGAACTACATGGAAAGAGATTGGGTGTAGTTTAGATAAAATTCTCTGAACTACATGAAAAAAGATTAGGTAGTTCGATGCACATAAGAGAATTTTCTCTAAAGTGTACTAGATAGGTTAAGGCAAACTTTCATGCACTTCAAATAATTTTCTCTAATGTGCACCTAGTCACATGCACTTTGAAGAAAATTCTTCAAAGTACACCAGGTGACATGCACTTCAGAAAAAATTCTCTAAAGTACACTAGGTAACATGCACTTCAAAGAAAATTCTCTGAAGCACACTAGGTGAATTGAAGAACATTTTATTGTGTCTTAGAGAAAAATCTCTGAGATACATCAAAGGATTTATGAGTGAGATGTAGTGTTCTTTGGATAAATCTCTAAAGAATAATAAAAATAATTTACAAAAAATAAAGCCCTAGGTTGAAATAAAAAGAAAGATGAAAACAAACTTCAATCCTAAAAAAAGAAAAGTAAAAACCCTACCTGGAGAAAAATGAAAATGAGTCATGATTATTTGATCACAAAAACTATGAAATTAGGAAAATATAACTAATGACATGAATGATGAGGTGAGGTGCATGCAATCTTGAAAATGGTGAGAAGAGTGAAAATCAATGGTAAAAATAAAAATGACACTGGTTAAAAATATATAAAAACAAGTAATTAATGTATCATTAATTACTAACATGATGGTGGGCCTAGGTGCAAAGTCAAAGAATTTATCTGACTTTGCATGTGCAATGATGGATAATTTATATGGCTTTACACCTTGAGGTGTAGTCCAAATAAAATTCTCTGGTTTTCACTAATTTAGATTTGGTGTAGTTCAAAGAAAATTCTCTAAACTACACAAGATGAAAAACTTTCTTTAAAAACTAAACTTTTTTTAGGAAAAAAAGTGCAAGAAGGCAATGATTAGCCTCATTTTGTGATCTTGGAGCTTATAGTCTAAGAGATAGAAAATTTTCTTAGGGGTTATCCCATGAATTGATCCTACTAAAATTCAAGGATAATAGTTGGCTCTGACTGGGGAATTTCCTTCAAGTATTCTTTGAAACACTTGAAGGAAATAGAATCCTAGAACTCTAATTGCCTTTCTCCATTGGGCCATGGATTCAAGCAACAAACTATACTAAAACAAAAATAAATAAGGATATACAGATATTTAAAAAATGTATAAACTTATATTTAACTTCACTAAGTGAAAAGCTTCAAATGTTGCCCACTGTAGGGCAGTGGTAATAGTGTTCCATCCAGGTATGCCAAGAAGAAACTATGTTCCCCACTAAGTTGATGAATGATAAAAGGACCCATCCATAGAGAATTGAATTTTCCATGCATTCCTTTTCGCTCTTTTCTTTTGTCCCACAAAAGGACTAAATCCCCAACATGGAATTCTCGTGATTTAGCTTTCTTGTCAAAAAGGTATTTAACATGACTTTGATGTTCTAAAAAATGTTCCACTACCTTTGTATGTTACTCCTCCATCTTGGAAAGGTACATAATATGCTTTTCTAAATAACTTTCAAATGTTTCATCTTCAATTTCCCTAGCCAATCTAAGAGCGGGCAATTCTAATGTCATGGGTATTTTTGCATTCAATCCTTACAAAAGTTAAAAAGGAGACATACCAATCACTCATTTAGGGGTGATATGATCAACCCACAATGCATCATACAATGATTTATTCCATTTTCTTTGATTATCTTATACCAACTTCTTGATGATAGTTACCAAATTCTTATTACTCGACTCAGCTTGACCATTTCCTTAAGGGAAGTAATCTGAAGTATGAGTCAAAATGATCCCATATTCAAAATAAAATTGAGTCATCTCCTAGGATGTGAAATAAGTAGCATTATCAGTTACAACTTTATTTGGCACACCAAACCTTGTGATAATATTCTCTTTGAGTAAATTTTAAACAACCTCTAAAGTTACATGTTTAGTTAGAATTGCCTCCACCCATTTGGTGAAGTAATCGATAGCCATAAAAACATAACTATGACCTGCACTTGACAATGGGTTCACTGCACCAATGAAATCAATACCCCATTTCATAAAGGTTCTTCAATGACAACTGGCTTGAGAGGCAAGGCTACTAACTTGGGTTTCCCCACAAACTACTAGTGCTTCTCGCATTTATGCACCCAAGTGTATGCATCCTAAAAAAGTGTTAGCCAATAATATCTAGCCTATAAGATATTGTGAGCTATGATCAGGGCTGAAAAATGTCCTCCACTAGCTAAATCATGGTAAGATTATAATAACTTACCTTGTTTTGATTTATCTACACATCATAGAAAAATTCCATCAATTTTTTGCTTGTACAAACCATTGTCCCAAAGGATGAAAATTTCAGCCTGGAGCTTGATTGTCCTCTTCTCTTTATCAGACAAATGTTCTAGACATTCTCCATATGTGATAAAATGAGCAATGTCAGAATAATATTCATTCATTATACTTACGAGCAAGACTATGGGAAGATCTTCCTTTATATCTTCTTCATTGTTAGGTGCTTCTTCTGAATTGGTCTCTACCATGAGTTGACACAAACCTTTTCCATGTAAAAGTTTTGTAGGCTTGATCTCCATATCCTATTCTTGGATTTTATCAATCTAATTACCTTTTTTTCCTCCAAACTCTTGTTGGGTCAAAATAGATTTAACAATAGAATCTGGTACTAGAGTAATGGTATGAGAATTGAGGATGTAATATCTACAATGCTTAATTGATTTCACTATAGCATATGCATGTTTTTCCATGGATGAATATTTGAGCTCTTGAGCCTTCAAAGAGAAGCTCATAAATGTTATAGGAGATTCATTCCCCTCTTCATTTGGTTGTACCAAGATTGTGGATAAGGTATGCTCAAAAGCATAACTATATATAATGAAGTTCTTGGTATAATTAGGGCAAACTAGGATAGAAGCAAGTGCAATGGCTTCCTTAATTTCATGAAAATAATTTCTTCCATCCATGTTCCAGTGGAATGTTGATTTTCCTTTCATATTATTGACAATGTGGCATGTCTTCTTAGTAAAATTAAGAACAAATCTTCATAATAAATTCACCTTCCCAAAGAAGGAATGCACCCCCTTCTTACTTGATGGTGAAGTAAGATTTTGAATTGACTTGACCCATTTAGGATCAATCTTAATCCCTTCCTTGGATACAATGTGTCCAAGGAGCTTACCTTATGTAACCCCAACAATGGATTTCTTGGGATTAAGGGATATCCCATGCTCATGACATCTCTCAAGAACTTGCTACAAATGGTCACAATGATCTTGATGCTTTTTTGAGGAATTGGTTAAGTCATCTATATAAACCACAATAAAATTACTAATTATATCTCAAAAAGTCAAGTCCATATCCCTTTGAAAAGTAGCACCAACATTGATCAATCCAAAAGGCATTCTATGATATGCAAAAGTTCCCCATGGAGTAGTGAAGGCTATCTTATATTGATCTTCATCACAGACCTCCACTTGATTATACCCTAAAAATCCATCTAACAAAGACATCATGTCTAAACCAATCACTATTTGAAGCACTTGATCCATAACTGGTAATGGGTAATTATCCTTAAGTGATAATTGATTCAAATTTTGGAAGTCAACACAAATGTGGATCTCTTCATTCTTTTTCCTCATAGGAATAATATTTTTTATCCATGTGGAGTGATGTATGGGAAAGATAATGTGAGCATTCGACATCTTTTGAATTTCAGCAAGGATGGTACTTGATATTTTGGGATTATACCACCATTATTTTTGCTTATGAGGCTAAGATCTTGGCTTGAGAGGAATATCATGTTGCACTTCTTTAGTTCAAAAAGATTTTAGATCGGCCTATGGATATGCTAATACATCAATTTACTAACATGGAAGAGCCACCAACTTTTCTCTTTCCTTTGATAAGTAACATTTCCCAATATTTATCATTTTTGGGTCACTCTCTATTCCTATATTAACTTGCTCAATTTTTGTAGATGAATCAGATTATGATTACTGACATTTGATGAATCGATCATACTTATCAAAAAGTCTTTCCAAAGATACCAACCCTTTAGGAATCTTATTCCCTTTTAACTACAATATTTCTTTGCCAATTTCCTCATTAACTTTAGAAATTGAATCATGAGGATTGGAATCACTTCATTCAAAATACAACTCACTAAAATTTTCCACCTTCTCTAAGAATGAGATGACTATCTCATCATTATTAAAAACCTACCAATGATTAACATTATCGTGAACACTGGGCCGAAGAACCAACTTAATGGTATACTTGTTTTCTTAGAAATATTTGTGAGGAATCAGGAGAGTGGCTGAAACAACTAATGAATCAGATCTATCAATATATTCTCATGGAATCACTGATATATTGAACACATCAAAACTTTTCATGCAATCCCAAACTTGATTATGATAATTTCTTAGTCTTTCATTCTTCGTTTGATATAGATTCCTAACTTGATAAATGATTACCTCAGCATCACCTTGTGCATGAAGATTTTTTATTCCTTTCTTTTGTGCAACTTCCATTCTTAACAACAAGGCCTCATATTCAATAGTATTGTTAATATTATCAAACTGTAACTTGAAATAGAAAGGGAAGACTTTTATTTTTGTGGATATTGAGCTTCAAATCCATTTGAAGATCAATTGTCATCAAATTCCAAAGTCTAAACATCATTTGAACTCTCAACCTTAATTGTGTCAAAATCTAAAATATTTTCATCTCAAGAGGGAGATTCTTCTATTTATTTATCTTTTTCTAAAGTATAATTTGAAGATATTGGATCTTCATTTGTAGATAATAAATACTTACACATTCCAAAAGTTTCAAAAATAATCTGGGCTTTTGGGTCCCCAATTTTTGTCATAGTATACTTCGCTTGCTTCTTTGGGTGAAGTTTCTACATAACACCCTTAACAAGTATCCTAGCCTAAGACCAATCCATATTGATCTCACCACTGACATCTTTACAAAAGTTGCATCCTAACAAACTCCATACGAGGCTAGAACATCAGCCACTAGAACTATCATTTTAATGTCTTTCTCTAGAAAAATAGCAAATGCAAATTATGCATCCTTGATTTGGCCTATGAGAGGTACTTGTTTCATTTCTATCGAGAAGTAACAACCAAAATTATTTGCCAAGGTTAACCCCAAGGTAGTAGCCACCTTGGTAGGCATCACATTATCAGAAGCACCCAAATCAATAACATAATTACTGAGCTTATAACCATTGATAAACAAGGAAATATAAAAAGGTTCTATTTTTCCAAAGTTAGATTCAAATGTTACAACCAAGTTATTTTGATTTTTTTTTAAGCTTAGGGTCAATTGGTACACTCTTAGCCAAAATATGATCAAAATTGATCCCTTTGCCTTTTACAAATTTTGCTAATCTTTCAAATTGGTCAAGATTCAATTGAAGGTACTCAGCCTCTAACATTTGGATTTTAGTCTTCTTAACATGATCAATGATATCAAAAGTTAGATATGGGGAAACTGAGGAAGATAAGACATTTTCATTTTCAAGTTTCAATTTTTGGGTACTAGGTCTAGGCATTTAAAGAGAAGAGGTAGAATTATGATGAGTACTTACTTACTTGTCTACCATCGTATTCTTTGGTTGAATTGGCAAAGCAGTTCCTCTTTTGGAAATTGTAACTTCCTTTTGTGGTTCATCCTTGGATTTTATTTTATCAACCTTTTGTTGTTGATTCAATTGACTTTGATAATGGGTGAAGATAGCATAAGATTCACCATATGTGTCTCCATCTTGTTTAGCTTCTTCTTCTTCAAAGTTTAGAAACTTGATATCAGAGTCACCAACTTCTCCCTCGTCATCTCTTATCAAGGGATTAGAATCATCTTCAATAACATATTCTAGCTCTAGAACATCATCATTCTCAGGTTCTAACCAATTAACTACTACATTATCTAGTGGTGCCTTCAGTGCAAGCCTTACTTATGGTAAAGGAAGCTTATTCTAATTCAAATTTCTAGTTACATTATTTGAATAATTCAAAGCATTTGGATATGTTATCCTTATAAAATACTTGTATGAAGGAAAATACATGCCCTGGGACATTTTCTTCTTAAGTGTAAGCAACTCATTTTCTAGCTTTTGCACCATAGGATCCATAGTACTTGTAGGAGATAAAGTTGTTAAAGGCTACCCTCTAGGCTTGATATAATTATTTCTCACCTTGCCTGCTAAGATTAAATCATTTTCTACTTTAGTGTCCAAACTTTGAATAGCATTGAGATCAGCTTGGACTTCTCTTTGCAAAATAAAACTCACTTTCGGTAATTAGTAATTGACGAAGAAGCACTTCAGATTCTCAAGGGTAGGTTGAGCAACTGTTGGAATCCCATTCCTCAACTTGTTGAATTTTTCCATGAACTCACACATAGGCTCATGGTCTTCCTTTTTCATTTATGTGAGTTGAGCCAACAAGGCATGAGCATCTTCTATTGGCTTGAAGAATCTTGCCTCAAACTGAGCCTTAAGTGTATCCCAACTGGTGATAGTTCCAATTGCAAGATGATAAAACTAATCAACAATAACACCTAGAGTGTTTCTATGAATAGCCTTACATAAACATTTTCATTCTCCATTCCAAGAGCTCCACATGCAATATATAATGTAGCAATATGTTCATTTGGATGTTGCTTTCCATCACCATAAAACTTAGGAAATTTTTTCCATGAGCCACGAGAGAGTTCATGAGATGGAGGTTCCAAATTTAATGGACCAAAATCAGTCCCCCATGGACCTTGAGCTACCATTATTTGTGGATTATATGGAGGTATGACAAACCTTTATAAATTCAAAATAGGCAAAATTCTATGAATGTTGTAAGCTTCTCCTGGTATAAGAGATATTGTATTTTTAGGTGGAAAACTTCTTGTACGCTGAAGAGGTGACCTTGCACATGCCAATAAAATATTGAACTTGTGTTCTTGAAACAACTCAAATGTTAGATCAATGAGTCCTTCTACCCTTCTACCATGAGTGTAGCTTTATTTCACCATCATGTTAAAGTGATCTTAAAGAAAAGAGATTAACTATAGTAAAATAATAGCAAATAATAAGGTGTTGATCTTATATGAACTAAATAAGTGTAGATTTGAGTTATATATTTGATTCCCCAATGGAGTCACCAAAAACTGTTGGGTGAATATTTTGTTACCAACATAATGGTAAAAAAATAGTTATTTCAACCACAGTGTAATGAGATAAAATCTCTCCTCAATGAAAGGGGAGGCTCCCTTTTATTATTAACTAACACAATACTTAATTATTTACACTTATTTACAATGATTTTATCATAATGGGTGTCATCATACCATCCAATTCTCTTTTTTCATAATTGATGTTTAGTCACAAACTTCCTTCCATTCTTTGTGATATACTTTAAAAATCTAAGATCACTTGATGAACCAAATATAAAAAATATTTAGATTTGTTATCCAAAATATTAACAAAAATAATACCAACAGATTAAACTCAAAAGATAGAATAAAGTTCAGCCTAAATTCTTCACCTTATTTCTAACAAAGATTAAAATTATCAAAGAAGAATAACTGGTAGCTCAAAGTCTCCTTAGTAATTCACCTTCAATGATGACCACAAACCCATAAACTAAAAAGTATCTCAAAGACTCCAGAATTAGCTTCCTGGCACCTTTTATTTTATAGAAATTTCACACCATAATTCACTCAAAGCAAAATAAAATGAAATGGAAAAGACAAAATAATATTCCCAATACACCATAAGTATATTTCAACACAAAGTTTCAAAATTATTTCTCAATTCAATGGCATTTTCCCTTGATATAAATTGGTGATCCTTTTTACAAATATCATCCTCCTATTTATATAGAGAAGCTATGAACAAAAATAAGAAAAAACATAAATACATTGACTTATTCATTGACAAAGTCTAATTTCACTTAGGATTGTGCACTTTTCCTACATGTAAAATGCACCAAACAAAATTACACATGAAAAAGTTACAAAAATAAACTAAGTGTCCTTAGACATATGAATTTATTCATTTTTATTCTTCTCTAAAAACTCCTCATATCTCCTCAATATAGCTTGGAGTTCATTGTTGTTTGGGCTAGATGTACTCTTGGAGATGGAAAGTACCCTCATGATAGAATATTCTAAATTAACCAAAAAATCCTTGATTTTATCCATTATTATTTATAATTTATCCAAAATGACTTCAAATTCAATTAATTTGTCAATGGATTCTAGTGTGAAAGTACCTATTTCAGTCTTTGTTTGGATCAAAGATGTAAATTCTTGAATAATAGTCTCCATAGGGAGAATTTCCTTAGAGTTGTCTAACTTGGCAGGGAAAATCTCTAATTTTCTTTGTACGATATAACATCTTATTATCACACATATCTTTAGCTTCTTTGAGATCTATAACTAGATTCTTAATAAATTCTCTTTTGTTCTTCATAGCTTCCCTGTATTCAATGAACATTTTTCTATTTGGAATGACCTTTTACTCAACCAAAAGCTCTAGTTTGAATTTGCATAGTTGATTCCATGTATCAATATCCTTTTTAGTCAATTCCAAATTTTGAGTGAGTACCTTAATGGTTTGTTAAATTTACATTTTTACTTCAATTAGGTTCTTCAAAAATTCAACAGCAAAATGCAACTGTTGAGTACCCTATGTTGTTAATCTCACAATCCAAGCATTGACTACCTGACCTTGAGATCTAGTTTTCTCTGCCTGTTGAATTGCCTTTTTAGTGTTTTCATGAATAATAGGATCGACAAATTCAAAATTTTGAGTGATTTTTAGTAAAATAGAGGTCAGCTATTCTACTTGTACTTTGAGTTGATCTTTGATCTTCTTATCTTTATCATGTCTTTCGATCAAAGAGGCCATTATTGCTTGTAAATAATCCTTTGTGCTTTCATGAGTCTATTTTCTAAGATCTATTCATCCCATTACATATTCAGCCACTTGAATATCTTTAATTTTTCTATCTTTAGGAGGGACTACAACTTCATCATACTTATGCTCATATTCAAAAATTACCCTTGACATAGTTTTAGCCTTCTTTGTCATTTTAAGCTTTACTAGTACAAGTTGACCAAGATCAAAATCATTAGGTTAAACATCCTATTTCTTCCTCTTAGGTGTTTGAGAAATTAGCCATGGAGAAAGAGGAGATAAGTCTTCTTGAGTAGAAGAAACCAAGGATGGTGATGTTTGAGGAGGAATAATGGTTTGTGAAGTAAGTGGAATGGAAAGTGGAATAGTAGAGGTATCTAATAGTGAAGCTGACACCAACGGGATAGTGGTTATTATTGGTGGAGTTTGGGTTGGCATGAATGTTACTCTTGGCTCTGACGATATTTGGACACCGATATGATAGGATCTTGAGTTATCATTTTAACAAAAGATGTGGACATGAATTTTTCTATATCTTATTGAGTGAAGCACATATTGGTTGAGGATCCCAATGATTTTTAAGGACTAGGTAAATTAGACAAAGAATCAAAAACTTGATCCAGAGTGCCTTGGGAAGGGACTTGAAAGAGTGTGTCACTAGGAGGAGAAGGTGGAGCCAAAAGAGTAGCCTGAGAGGAAACATAAACAATTGGTATGGATGTACTAATGAAAGGAACTACAGAGAATGTCACCTGAGAAATTATTCATTGAGGGGTTTCAACTACAGGAACTTCTAATTGTGTGGATTCAGGTTGTAGAGATTGTTGAACTAGAGGTTACAAAATTATTGATTAAGGTGGTGCCTCACTCACATCTAGTTTCTATTGTGTCTCTATTTGAACACTCTTCTCAACACTAGCTTCTTTGTCTTTCTTCTTTCTTTTACTCATTAATACAAATCTTGGTTTTTGAATGGATATGGAGGCCTCTTCTTTATTCTTTATCCTCAATTCCTCACATTTTTTTTGTAGTGTCTTCATCATATTCTTCTTTTGATCTTGTCTTCAAATATTTTAATTTAATACCTTTAGATTCCAACCAAGCATTAGTTCTTACAAGGATGGGTTGAAATCTTTCTCTGATAGATGTGCATTCTTTTATAGACCATTGGATTGAAGGAATAGGAGTAGAATCAACTTGATTTCCTTCATATGAAGGATCCAATATTTTTTTTTCGTCAGAGAGATCAGCCAAAATGTTAGCTAATTGTAGATATTTAATTTGATCAGCAGTGAGATGATTGTAATCAAGTCTCCTTACATCTTCTTTAGTTTTACATTCTACCCAAATATCCTCAACCTTGTGCTCATGGACATAATTACCTTTCATCTTTTCCTTCATCATTCTATAATCAAAATCTTTTCTACTCTTGTACCTTTTAAGGGTGATCCATTGCATTTTAGTTTCCATTATCTTAGCCTTGGGATTAGTTAAAATAGTGTACCAACCAATGCTTATTGGAAACTTGAATCCTCTTTTATGTGCATATAATTACTTCTTGTGTATGATCATCTTTTTTCTACACCTCTTCATTAAAATCAATTTATCACCTGGATACCTAGGTAGCATGTAAGGTTGTTCATTAAATCCTCCTACCCTGATGTAGGTGAAAGTTTGGAACTAAAGGAAAATGCAACAAATCTTGTTCACTATTTCCCATGCCTGATCTAAAACCCTTTTCTTCTCCAATTCCTGTTCAAAATATAAATGAATTGGTAGAAGAAAGGATTGTTAACTCTTCTAAAATGTTTAATGCCTTCTTTGAGGGTTAACTATGGATAATACTTAAAGATAGGAACTTTATTCCTTTTGCCAACACTGGTCAGTCCTATAAAAGTCCTCATGTAGGCTACAACATATACCAGATAAGAATTCATATAGAACTTGAGAGAATAACTTACTTCAAAAAATTGGTGGCATACGGCATCATTAATCTGACTTTCCCAATAAATTCTCTACTTATTTTTCTTAATGATAAAAATGTAGTGATACATCCATTCTTGAAATATATTTGATATGGGAAGACCTTTGACCCTACTTTGGAGAGTGATTAAATCTCCTATTTCCTCCATAAATTCACTTCGATATAAAAATTTTGGCCATTTTGCAATTGAATGCCTTGGTGTCTTTAGCCAATTTACATTAATATACCTCTTGCATTTTTTGGGATTCCTATCATAATATTCCTAGGTTGTTGCCACACTTATATCTAAGAATTCCTCAATATCCAAAAGATGAAAAACTTTATCAAAGTATTCAACATCTAGTCAAATTACCACTTTTCCATTGGCATCCTTGACTAACCTAGTTTCTTTAACAAAGTGAGCAGCAGTTGTTAGGATGAACTCTAGATCTTGAGTTGACATAAGAAATGTAGTTGCTAGGTGTATCTCACTATTAATAATAAGTTTTATATGTGGAGCAATAAGATCTCTACCTAACCTTTGTAATAACTCAGACATGTCAACATGACCAATATTTGTATCTCTAATCTGATCTATATTTGAGTCCACTGTAGATGCCAAAAACACACCCTGAAACTTATACTTCATTATTCTTTTAGCTAGTTAATCTTCTGACATTGATATAGTATCTATAAAAGAGAATTTTGATTCTCTAGAGTTAGCATTTTTCATCATTTTTGGGAACAAGTATTTCAGAGAAAATTCTCTAAACTACACGATGGGTTGAACACTTTGGTGTAATTCAGATAATTTTCTATAAACTACACAAAAAGAGATTGGGTGTAGTTCAAATAAAATTCTCTAAACTACAAGGAAAATGATTGGGTAGTTTGATGCACATCGGATAATTTTCTTTAGAGTGCACCAAACAAGTTGAGGCAAACTTTCATGCACTTCAGAGAATTTTCTCTAATGTGCACTTTGGAGAAAATTCTCCAAAGTACACTAGGTGACATACACTTCAAAGAAAATTCTCTAAAGTACATTGGGTAATGTGCACTTTAGATAAAATTATCTAAAGTACACTGGATGAATTGAATAACATTTTGGTGTATCTCAAAGAAAAATCTTTGAGATACATCAAATGATTAAGGAACGAGATGGAGTGTTCTTTAGAGAAAAATCTCTAAAGAACAAGAAAAATAATTTACAAAAAATAAATCCCTAGGTCAAAAGAAAAATAAAGATGAAAACAAAATTCAATCTTGAAAAAAGAAAAATAAAAACCCTACTTAGAGAAAAATGAAAATGAGACGTGATGATTTGAGCATGAAAACCATGAAATCAATAAAATCCAATTGATGACATGAACGATGAGGTGAGGGTGTAGCATGCGAGCTCAAAAATAGCGAGAAGATTGAAAATCAATGGTAAAAATAAAAATGACATGGGTTAAAAATATATATAAACAAGTAATTAATGTGACATTAATTACTAACACAATTCTGGGCCCAGGTGCAAAGTCAGATAATTTCTTTGACTTTACACCTTGAGGTTTAGTCCAGATAAAATTCTCTAGTTTGCACTAATTTAGACTTGGTGTAGTTTAGAGAAAATTATTTGAACTGCACAAGATGAAAAACTTTCTTCAAAAACTAACTTTTTTTAGGAAAAACAAGCATAAAGAGGCAGTGATTAGCCTTATTTTTCAATCTTATAGCTAATGGGCTATGAGATGAACAAGTTTCATAGGGGTTATCCCATGAATGGAGCCTACTAAAATTTAAGGATAACAAAATTGACCCAGGTGGACTCCTAATTGCCCTTGGTTGATCAAGGTGCCAACTGAATAGAATAGCATGAAGATATTGAACTCCTTAAAGTAAGTTAATATCTTCTTATTGTCCTCTTCCAAGGGTCCTATTTCAATGCAATCCAAGGCTAATTACTCCTCCATTGCATCTCTCATGTTCCCCATGTATGTTTGGTATAATCCCATATATGAGTTGGTATAATTTTAAGCTCTAGGAACATTCCCTTCTTGACCACCACCTATAGTTTCTGACATTTACCATTGATCTCTGTAATCCTTTCCATGTAGGCCTAAGTCTATTAAATAAGAATGATGGTCTTAGCCAAAGTCTCCACTACTTTCCCAAGTATTGATAAAAGTAGTAAGAGGGCATACTTGACCTATCCAATTATCTCAACTAGAAATGTGCTCTTTACTTGGGCTTTTAGAGTCCATACTTGGCTCTACATGTCTTCAATGAGCTTATTAAACATATCATGGGTAGTTTAGAGGAAGGATAGTGGGTCCTTGGCCATCTTCTCTTCCATGGTGGAAGTCCTCACTTTGGTGAGGGAGAACATATCCTAATGGGTCTACCACACCACTAGTTTCCCCTTTTGGACAAACTTTTACATGAACATTCTCTTCATACTCTCAAAGGCTTAGTTGAAACTCCACTACACATTAGGGTCACCCTAGATATTCATCTTTGGCACTTTTGACCTTTTAACCATCCTAAAGTTTTAGGGGTTATAGGAGGGGTGGCTAAAATGGTAGTGAAGGGTAGAGGATGGACTAGAGGGGAGATAGAATAAGTGGAAGGAGTGAATGAGGAAAGTACTGGAGGTAGAGGGGGCATGGGATTTAAAAGAGGGAGAGAAAAAGGGGAATCCCATGGTAACATTTTCACCTACCACTATTCCTTTTTTAGGTTCACTTGAGATGGAATTACCTCTGAGAATGGGTCATTGAATAGTAGGGAAGAGATGGGTTGGTTGAAGGCCAATCTTGTGATGTCTTGGGTGATGGACAGAGGGGGTCGAGGAGCTAGGCATTGATATGTCATTGATGGGGCTAGAGGAGATGTTGACAATTTTATGGGGAATTGAATTGGATCAAAATTCCTTTGGTTTGGAGCTAGAGTATCGGTCACCATATATTTTTTCTTTAGCCTCTTTCCCATATTGGCTCTAGATGTTATAGTGGGTAGTTTGACTAGGATGAGTTATAGGGGGTAGTGGTTGAGGACTTAAAGATACTAAAGGAGGAACCAAAATTAATATATTAGGTACTTTTGGGTCCCTAATACAAGTGGTATGCTCTCAAAGGCTATAGTTTCACCTACTATTAAAGGCATACCCAAGGGGGCACTGCAAATATTCTAGGTTATGAGATGGAGGGAGAAAAAGGGAACAAAGAGGTAAGGATGATCAAGAGGATCAAGACCAAAGGTAATTTGGAAAAATATAGAGGGGGAGTAATGATAAATAGAGGAGGCACCAATTAGGAAACTTATGGTGGCAAATCAAAACTATTGGGCACTAGAAATGGGAGTTAAAAAGTGGCAGGAACAAGTGGTGGAAGGTAAACATGAGGAGATAGAGGAGTGAGAGGGGGAACCTAGATGGGTAAATATTGGGATCCTTTCTTTGGTTTATATCTCATGTTGTTAGCCACATAAAACCTTAGGGTGCATGCAAATCTAGGGCTATAGTGCTATTAACTACATGGGCTATACTTGGGCTACCTAACATCAAGTGGTCTGAGGTTAGGTCTATCATAGTTTGGTTACTAGAGATTTTATAGGAGGAAAAGGCAAATTTGAGGCACAAAGAGCAAGGGATGTTATAAAAATTGAATCTATACTTGGAGATCAAGGAGGATAAGGTGGTTGGATGCCTTCCAAGATCCTCCAAGAGATGGCTAGAGTTGTTGGAGTTATGTCCTTCATGATCTGAGCAAGATCAAGAGGAGGCATGAAGGGGCCTATTTGAGCCTTCTTTCCCTTATTTTTCTTCTTAGTTACAATATAGGACAACACATCTTGGTCATCAATAAGTAAAGTTCATCATCATCTTTGGCCTAATGGCCATAGTTGATGTTTAGGTGGGTTGAGTACCATGCCAAATGAGCTTGGATTACCCCTTTAGGGTCCCATATCTAGACCTTTCATTTTATGAGGGGGAATGAGTCTCTTTTATCTACCATATTCTGAATAAAAGGGTAGGTCTTGTATACTTGTCATATGGTGATTGGGAGTTACTTTCATGCCTTATGTTGATCTTATATGTAGAACCCAAAGATGTCCACCAAATGATAGGTAATATCCTTTTTAGCTAAGCATTTAGGAATATAATATGGTAGGTAGAGTAAGTCCTTAAGGAAACTCATGATCTATATCATAGTGTCATCCTTATATAGGTAGTAGTCTCTGATGGTTATGAAGGAATCTCTAATAGCATTTAAGAGTTTTGGTATTAGAGCCTCATTGATAAATTGGTAGACCACTAGGTAGAAATATTGTAAATGTACCATATGTGATAGTGAAACTAGTGGTCATAGAGTTTGTAAAATACCATTTGGACCACCAATCCCAAATTAACCCATGTAATAAAGTCTAAAATCTTGAAAGAGAGTGTCTTATAGACTATATCTAGTAGGTATCTCATCATGTAAAATTTTCCTCTAGCTCAGGTGTCTGTTATGGCATAGACCAACTTGAATTTGATCAACCCTCCCATGTCCAGGACATCTGAGCATGTAAATATCATGTGCATGAGAGGTATTCGTAACTTGTTTATGTGATGGTATTATTAGCCCCTAAATATCTAGTTCAATAGGATCATGCCTACCTAGACCTCCTCCCAAAATGTGCAAACTATGTAAGCTTTAATATCCTCTTGGTTAACCTACTTAGAATATGGTTTCTCGGCCTAGTCATGTAGGACATTATATATATGGTAGGTCCCATATAGACCATTATCTTCATTGCATCATAAGAGAAGTTGAAGTCTAAGAGGGAGTAGTATTCCTTGAAGGCATTCCTAGAGATATATCCAATCTAGTGCCAATAAATGGGCAAGTATCCCCAGTCATAGAACCCATCTTGTACATGGATAGCATTGTGAAGGATATCACTCAATAGGTTAGTGAAAGGGAACACCTTTGGTTTGGTTGTGAATTTATGGAGTCTACACTTCTTGTAATATCTAAGGGCATCCTCATACTCTTCTTTTTGGTCATCATCTAAGCCTGAATCCTTACGGACTTGATCGACTAATTTTAATATATAATTATAGTGATTTAACTTGGTCAAGCCAACTAAGAATGTGGTGTCCCTATATTTATGTTTTAACATTGGGTTTGAGGATAAATAAGCCATTAGAGTAGGATGGAGGGGAAATTATGGATCTTTAAGTGTAGAAGGCATTGGATATGGGACTCTGTGGAATTTTTAAATCAATGAGTTAGAGATTTATTTGAATGTATCAATGGTAACCATTAGTGAGATTCTCTTAGGATTTATAAACACTTGCATACAACCCCCTTTTATTAATGGAATTTGGTAACTCACATGCTATGAATTTGAATTTGAGTTGGTGGATGGATTTTATCTCTTTATTTCTAAATGTATAATTGAATTTAGAACCCATGATCCTCTACCACCAGCCAAATATAACAATAATGATGGGATGTTTTAAAATTATCTAATCAATCCTAGTTTCCCATTCTATTAATACTCTAAGTATATGGCCTAGGTTGGAATTGATTTATTTTTTTATTCACCTCGATCCTATCCAACACCTCCTTGTAATTATCAATGTTAAGGTGAATCTTTTCATGAGTGTAGGGCACATGGCTATAGTTGATGTTAAGGTGATATTGGGACTTCACCACATGGGTTTTGATGACACCATGGGTTCCCATTCTCAATTTTTCACTCTGATTAGGGCATAAGAATCCCTGCCCATCACCATATTATGTAATAGATGAATATTCTTGTACACATGTTGTTAGATGATGATGGGGAAGGTTGGAAAATCCTTATATTGAAAACTAAGGGAGTGTTTGAAAATGTCTTCCACCTATTGATATGTTATTTCCTACTTAGCCAATTAGTCTAGGACTTAATAGGGTAGGAGGACGGGGCCTTATGTATGCCTACTACTCAGATAATGGTGTCATCTCAGTAATACCAATAATCACCAATGGGATTGAGGGACTATTTGATCTCATTAGAGATCTGAGGCATGGTCTTCTCATTGATGGCCATGTAGACCATTGGGTATAATGACTCATAAATATCTCGTATATTATTTCTATAGTGGTGTATATATAGCTTGTATAAAATTATATGCACCACATCACTCCTAGGGGTCCATGGTGGGAAAATGAAAGGTTTGAACACAATGGTGGCACAAATGGCATCTACCAGGTAATTCATCATATATAATTTCCCACCATCATAGGCTTCCTTGATGCATTAAATTGGCTAAAAGTTGATAGTTCTCTTGAGCTCTAATATCTTCTCTCCTTTTAGGGTGATGTTGAGCAAGGGAACCTAGACAAGATCGATGTGCACATAGTTATTTTCCTCAAACAAGTGATTCAATAATATCATCCTAACCCAAATGTATTCTTGAAAGGTGAGGACAGTGCAAGAGTTTTTGTCTTTCTTATTAACCCACTTAGCATTGAGGTCAGTCACCTAATTCTATAAAACATCATATGTCTCATAGGTGTAGGCCCATGCATCTACAGTGGTCTTATCATAGGCAACTATGTAATCTAGGAATTTGTAATATGCTTTGAATACATCCCCATCAATGTTTGTAATCATGTGTTTGGACCCTATAGAGTACACTACATCTTGGGTAGCATCTTATACTTGATTATAATTGAATAGCATTTCCAAAGAGGTTAGAACATAATAAGACCTATAGCTTGGATGTAAACTTATGAAACCCACATCTTTTGTATGCCCTAAGGGCATCTAGTAACTCAGCTTCATCTTCATCATCATTGAAGATACATCTAGGCATAGTTTTGATCACTCTGAACATCTCATTGTAGAGATTAAAGTGGGTCAACTCCATGGGGAAGGTGGTATCTCTATACTTAGGCTAAAGCCTAGGGTTGGAGTATGAAGTAACCATGGAAAAAAGGTTAAGATGGATAGAAATTAAATCTAAAGAAGGCATAGAGGGCACATAATTGAGCTAAAAATGATGAGATGAACTACAGGAAATTAGGAGCAATAATGGTAAATCAGTTCACCTTTAGGAACTTATAGAGATCCATAAAGATATCTTGCATTAATGGCATTTAGTTCCCACATTGTGTCAATTTAAAATTAATATAGTGACATCATTTACTCAAGAATTTCAAGATTTTTGCATTAATTCAGGGATTTCAAATATGCATTCCTCACTTAGATTTGGTGGCTATGATGGGATGTTTTAAATTATCCAATTAAGCCCTAATTTCCCATTTAATTAATGTGAGTGTGGTAGGCACATGGATATCTTGCCTATCTATAATCCTAGGTGGATTCAACACATGCCATGTGTTAGTCACCAATTGGTCTTGTTTGGATTGGATACCCCACTTAAGCACAGTTGGGTGTTACACTTTTACCTATTCAACCACCAAAACTTGCCACTTGGATTAGTGAGGTGGCACATGGTGTACTTTGATTAGATTTTAATTATGATTTTACTTTATTATGAGTACATCAGAGAAGCTTCAATATTTCTCTATGATATATATGTTCATGTCACATTGTGCTTTCTCATTCATCGAGCTCTCTTGATATCTGACACTCTGATAGGTATGGGAGATTGACACATCTAACAAGTTCTACATGCCATTTATTAATTTGTCAATATCTCCTAAGATATAACACCTCTGATAAGTCTAGGAGACTGACATGATTGATAGGTTCCACATGGTGTTTCTTCATTCATTAGGCTCACCCTAGATCTGACACCTCTAACAAGTCTAGGAGACTGACACATCTAATAGGTTCCATGTGGTGTTTCTTCATTCATTGGGATCTCTTGGGATCTAAAACCTATAAAAAGTATAAGATACTAACACATTTGATAGGTTTCATGTGTAATTTATTCATTCATTAGGCTCTCTTAAGATTTGACACCTTTGACAAGTCTAAGAGATTGACACATCTAACAGGTTCTATGTGGTGTTTCTTCATTTGTTAGGCTATCCTAGGATCTCACACCTCTAATAGGTCTAGGAGAATGACACATCTAATAGGTTATACATGGAATTTCTTCATTAATTTGGTGTAGACACCCTATTTTGGCCACAACTAGCTTCCAACTAGACTTCAAATTGATTTCTATCAAATAGTGCAAATTAAGCCTAATAATCACTTAATGTCCTAATTTCATTCGTACATCAGACATTAGCACTCAAAATCATATGTAGGCATCCCTATTTGTAGCATTATCCTAAATATAATAGTTAACTTGTGACTTATAAAATTGACATTGTGGCCTTTAGACCCATTAAGTGGGGCACTTAAACAATTCTTAAAGTGCTAAAATGCTAAGTATAATGAATTAACAAATAAAATAAAATTCAATGCTTAAGTGAAATTTCCATGTATAATTGGTGAAAATAAATTTTGAAAAAATGAAATTTCAATAAAAATGAGGTCATGATGATGTCATTATCCTCAAATTCAAGGAATTGAAAATATCTCCATAAATGCCTTAAATTTAGAAATGGAGAGCCATGCTTAATAAATGAGATCTCTACCCCAAATATTAATTACTTGTCCCCTCTTTAACTCAACTAGGGTTAGTTTAAACTTAACCACAATTAAGTCTAACCTAATTACACTTGGGTTAGAGTTAGTTCGGGAGGCTATAAATACAAGGCCTCACCCATTTATTCATAAGCTTCTTTTGTGTAATGTTGTAATGCTAAAATACCTTCAAGGAGTTTATTGGTATAGCTTTATCATGTCTATTTGCTAAGCCAAATCCAAATCCAAGCCCAACATTACCAAGGTGACAAGGAGAGGTGGTACAAGAAGATCCATTTCCAAAGAATATTTGATCACATAATTGAGCACATCAATTCATTTCAAACATATAACTCTTGCTCTCATGGAAGGTAAAATTATTTGTTTTGTATTCATTTGGTAGTTAATTACATAGTTATCTTGTTCTTTGATTGTCTATGCTAGAGGTGTAAGTTTCATTAGTGTTTTTTTGATTAATTTTGATCATGCTAACATAATACTAATCTCCCCTTTTGGATTATTATTGATCACATAATGACATGCCCAGTGGGACCTACACCCCAAAAAGCTCTTCATATGGCCTCTTAGAATTTTTTACTAGCAATTTTCATGCCAAATTTTGTATTTCATAGTCAAAAAAGTGAAGAAACTAAGCTCTTGACTGAGACATAGGTAGAGGCATTACTTCACCTAATAAATGCATTTGTGCACCTATGACATGCATTATTACACTGTGACATGTATTATTATATTGTGGCATGTGTTATTGCACTGTGACATGCATTATTGCATTGTGACATGTATTATTGCACTGTGACATGCATTATTACACTGTGACATGTATTATTTCAATATGACATGTGTTTTTGCATTGATAGATGCATTTTTGCACCATTAGATGCATTTTTACAACATTAGATGCATTTTTGCACTGATAGATGTGTTTTTACACTAGTAAAATATAGTTTTGCATTGACAGAGTTAGTTTTGTAGGGTAGAGTCAGTATTGCACCCAAAAATTTAGTTTTGCATGTAAAAGTTAGTTTTACACCTGGAAAAGTTAGTATTGTATTCAAAGAGTTAGTTTTGTAGGGTAGAATTGGTATTGCACCTGTAAGAGTTGGTATTATACTGTAAAATTTGGTATTGAACTTGTAGAGGCAGTTTTACACAGAGGTAGTTTTACACTATAATAGGTGACATTACACTATAATAGGCATTATTGTACTATGTAAAAAGAAAAATAAAAACCCAAGAGCTCAAAATGTAAACTTGATTGTTGGTTAGCTCTTTGGCCTAGAAACAAGAAAACCTCCTAACATTTTTTTTAGGATCCAAGGCTTAAGAAAAAAGGTTTTAAGAACTTCAAATTTTCATTCATACTTACATTAGGTGCATAAAAATCATCTAACAACTTTGATTTTATTTTTAGAAGTTTACAAATAATAAAAACAAAGCAAGGGGAAATTTTTCACTTCACATTTTTATTAGTTTTTTAAAAATAATAAAAAACTTAGACTAAGTGCTCTTAAGAGATTTATTTTTGTTATTATTCTTTGTTTGTATTATCTTTTTTTTTCTTGCAAACTAGACTTTACACGTATGCTCACCCCCCATCCCCTTTACAGAACTCGGGTGGCCAAAAGCACTTTGTTCATTACCTTGTTGCTTTCTCCAAGCCTAGAAGGGACATCATTTATACTCTCCCTAAGTTTGAATAACTTGGGTGATTCAAAAAATAACCTTTAAAGTCCTAGTTTCATTTATTTATTTTATTTTCACTTAGCTTGTGGGCAAGATTTCAGCACCTTCCCATAAGTTATTTATGGAAGCATTGACCTAGAATTTCATCTCTCAGCATTCAACCCCACTCCATGGTGGGGTATATAAATCAAGGAACATGATACTATGATTTCCAAGGGGCTGAGCAGCTAGCCTCTCCAATTGTAATAAAAACTTAAGTTAGGTATGGCTAAACATTAGACTCCACTAATAAGTGCATGGATAGAGTTGACATGAAAAATAATACACACTTACATAGTAAGTTATTTAGTATGAACTCAATTTAGATGATTGCATATCTAGTGTTAACTACACTTGAGACCATCTAGAATGCACAAAATTTTATAGTTTTTAGACAAACCCCACTTACTAAAAAAATATTGTTAATCCAAATCGAGTAGGCCGAAGTTACATGTCACCATACAAATTATTGATATAATAGGGGGCCTAAAACACCCTACTTTTTCATGTGCATCTAAATTTATTATATTAACAAAATATTTCCTCTCAAGGAGAGTATCGATGGAATTTGACAATACAAATTAACCTTGTCAGTTTTTAAAGATAGGAAGATAGACTTAGGTGTTTTTGTGTCTATTTATTTTACTTGCATTATTTTGAGTCTAAATTTATTTTTTTTATCAAAAAAACATCAAAACAAGCCCTATTTTTATACCCTTTTTAGCCTAAGAGGGTTATTTTGTCTGTTTGATACCATATTTTGCCTTAGACATGTTTCAAAACATTTATGTATATGTGTCACTTATTTAAAAGGGGCATCATTACATTACCCATTTAATCCCAAGTATTTTACCTTGGATTTTTTGAAATAAATAACCATCATCATACCTTTTGAATGAGATAGTGTTCTTATGTTACTTGTATTATTTCAAAACTTTACCTTGTGTCAAATCAAGTACGAAACTATGTATGCCTTTGGTATAAAATTGGTATTGTTATGCCATCCATTTTGGTCTAGAATGTTATTTATTTGAGAAACTCATTCTTCTAAAACAAGTTCAAAAATTTTCTTGTGAATTTTAGATTCAAAATTGAGTGGTTTATGCCTATGCCTCACTTAATTTCGGCTTAGATGTTTGCCTCTTACTTTTGAATTGTGAAACTTGGACTACTTTATTGCTTGCTTTGAAGATATTTTAGCCTAGATTTAGGAAGTGGTCTTTTTCGTGTGCCTTACATCTATTTTATTGCCTTAACTAATGTCAAAACTCTCTTTTCAAGTATAACCTTAAGTGTGGTTAGTTTGCATTTGAGTCTTACTTATCACTTGGGCTTGAATGTTTTACTCATCGCACTTGTTTTGGCTTACTTGAGATTAAATTTCCCAATTAGTTTTAAGCATGTGCTTAGGGAGAACTTATGATTCTAAGGTAAATTTTATGTTTGAGTCCATGTGCCTAGTTTTATTCCAAGTGTTTGGAATTGTTATAAAGTTAGATTAATTGCCTTGTAAGTTTTACCTTGACCAAGTTTGTTTCAAAGTCTAGCTTTGTGCCTTGTTTCCAAAGACCTATAACTTGCCATAGTTTTTAGAGTCCATTCATACCTTTTGAGCCTAGATTTTATTCCTTAGTCCCAAAGACCTAACAACTTTTAAATTTTAGAATAGATTAGGTTTTTATTTAGTACACTTTGCCAAACACTAGGATTCAAACTTACCATTCATTTAACCATTTGTGTGAAAGACCATTAGACCTAAGAGATACTTTGAGACCAGGATTACCATTGATGATTTTGGAGAATAGATCCATTACAAGACAAGTTTAAAACCATTTTTAGTAATAGACTGCATACCTAGTCCTAGACCAATACCACTTTCATACCTAGACCTAGACCTAGACCATTTTCATAGCTAAGACTACCCTCATTAGGATAATTGACAAACATATCCATTTTGATTACCATATGCCACAATTTCTATTATTTGGGATAAATAAAGTACCAAGTTTACCATTTCAATGATAATAGTACCCAATCCACTACTTGTGTCGATAATATTTATTTACTCTACACTAGTAACCAGGTTTCATAGCACTTTTTCATTACCATTCTAGGACCTTGTCCTTTATTTTGCACTAGAAACAAAGCTTCACAATTCCCTTTCATTTCCATTTTAGGCCCTTGTCCTTTGGCTTGTACTAGAAACCAAGGTTTGCAACACCCTTTCATTACCATTCTAGGCCCTAATCCTTCAAATTATGTCAGTAACCAAGCTTTGTAGTGCCCATTCATTACCATTCAAGGCCCTCATCCTTAGGCCTACATTAGCAACCAAGATTCATAGTGCCCATTCATTACCATTATAGGCCCTTCTAAATTGGGTAGCTCTTTATCTCAATAAAGTTGTGTAATTATGACTAGACAAATCATAGTTACCATCCTAGACCCATAGCCAATCTTTATCGAGCCCATATTTGATGAAAATATTTACAAAAATCTCATTATTGAACCACAGGTCATTCCTCATCCATTTCCAACCTTCCCCCACTTTATAAAATCCAAGCCTATTTTTGAACCACAATAGATCCAGTCATTAGCTCTCCAAGAGACATCATTTAAAGACCAACATGTATCTGAAACTAATATTTTGCAACCAAGTGTAAACCAAGGTCAAAAAAACCAACCAATCCACAATGTATTTTTTGAAACACCTATTTTTTATGAGTTAACCTATGGTGAATCATCCTTTGACCATTTCCCTATTTTTAAGGAGCCTCACTTTGATGAGCCAATTTTTGTGGAGTTATCTCTTGACCTTTTCCCTTTGGTTGAGGAGTCTTACTTTGATAAACTAGTATTTTTTGAGTCACTCCCTAATTATTATAACTAACTTTTAGTAAATTATTATCTTGACCATTGCCCTATTTTAAGGAACCTCACTTTGACAAGCGAATCTCTATGTAATTTTATGTTAATCATTTCCCTTTTGTTTATAAGCCTCACTTTGACGAGCAAGTCTTTGTGAAGTCCTTATTAGTTGAACCTATTATTCAACCCCATACCATTACTCATCCAATACCAAACATTCAACATAACATATTTACTACAACACCAGATGAAGAATCAAAATTTAAGTTAGATTTTATTCTTGAACTGATATCATATTTAGCATTAGAATCAAAATTAATATTAGTCTCAACATCATATTTAGAGTCCCTTGAGTCAAACTCAACTTCAAAATTAGAATGCATTCATGGTTATTATAGCATTGGTTACACATGCCTTTTAGATTACTTGAATATATTTATGATCCTTCTATGGTTTTTTAGGATGATTACTTTAGAACCAACACAAGTTCTCCTAGTATTTTCTATGAGGATTGTGTTGCCTATTCCCATTCTATTACCATTACATATGCCATTAACACCAACTAACATATCCATTATATTGATAGAATCACACCTTGTTGAACTACATCCATCGTGTCATATCAGTTAAAGAATATCTAGGGGACCAATACCACATTCATGTAGAAGAACAATCTCCTAGTAAAATCTTTTCAAAGGCACTAGAGGTAAATCAAATTCCAAAATCAACATCTTCTAGTGAAACCTCATTTGAGGCATTAGAAGACAATCCAAGTCAAAATTTAATGTTCCTTAGTGAAACCTTCTTGGAGGTGATATGGGGCAATCAAGACAAATTTATTGGTGAAAACCTCTTTGAGGTGGCAATAGCTGAGCACAACAATTCTTCACTGCTTGATGAAGGCATTATTAAATATAAGATCAGTGTATCTTCTAATATACAACATAATTAGATGGCATCCTCTCTTAGGCCTAAACAACATAAAAAATTGATGCTCCTATCGAGAGCATATTTATAAGTCTTCGGCCTTATCACAACAAAAATTATGTCAGATCTAGAATCAGTAACATTTTGTGTGCCTAAAAATCATGATCTTTATTTATTACCCAACTATTATACATTCTATCATGATCCATTTTTCCATTTCCAAATAAGACCCTTAAACTAATATTTATATGTATTTACCATACCTTGCCATAATTTCTTTTATAGAGGATACGAAGGCATATTATCTTGAAGTTTGGAGGAAACAAAATCAATGACCAATGAATATCATAAAAACATTTTTCAAGTCTAAATCAATAATAGGTTCTTTATAGAGTAGCTATTTAGAAGGGGTGTGGGATAGCAATTTACATAATTGACTATTTTTAGTGTCATGTGTTGATCAGGACGTGCATCTCCATATCAGTAAGAATAATATAACCATTTACTTTGCCTTAAAATTTACCTTACTCTTTCCATTGCCATTCACCTTACCATTATTCCATACCCTGCCATTTACCTTACCTTGTCACTTAGGGGTAACCCTATTACCATTATATCCAATTTTCATAACATCACCTTCTTTATACCATACCATATATCATTTTTCCCATAGCTTCCTTATTGGTTGAAGTTTTTTACCCTCCCTCACCCAACCCTTTTGACCTTGGTTCCAATCTATTAGCTCTTTGGTAACCTTTAATGAATGGATTCAAATGAAGTTTCAGCATTTGATTCAATATTTCACAAAGAGACAGTATCTTAGACCATTATGATAGTGGTTTGGCACTTATATTCTTCATTCTTGTCACTATTTATTTCATTCTCAGTGCTAATAATTATAACCATCTTTGGGAAAATTAGTATCATTGACCCATGTGGTTATTTCCTAATTATAACTACCTATGGTAAAATTAGGAGCAACACCTTTACCATGCATGAATGTATCACCTTGACATTCCTATGTTATATTATTCCATTTACCTAATTCATACACTTGATGCTACCTAATCAGATTTCTCCACTATAAGGTAGAACTATAATGACTTGAGGTCTCATTTGAGACTATGTATGTAGTGTTCAATTTATGTTGAGGTCATCTCAATCACCCCCTTTCCATTCACTCACCATTTTGTGATCAATTTAAGTTTAATTGCTCTTGCCAGTTTGAAATCAACTTAGTCCATGCTCTCACCATTTTGTAATTTAGACCATTTAGTATTTCATAATTCTCAATTGAGCTAAAATACCTAAAAAATTCCAAAAACATTTGTAAAAGATCTTAGAAAATTATAAAAATCATGCAAATCAACTTAGAATTTTCACATGAGATATAAATCCATCAAAAAATTTTGGGATAGGACATCTTATTTGTTAAGTTTATCTAGATACCACCTTGGTATTTTTTCTCTCATTTTTGAGAGAACTACATCAGCCTGAGGTCTACACAGACTATGTAGGTAGCACTTGGATACATAAGATATCTTGAGTTAGCTCAGTCACACCTTCCTTTATTTTTTGACCACTTCTTTATCTTAAGGATTTAGGACTCCTAGTTATTTCACAAGTAACCACTTCTCTTTTAGTTTCCCCATCTTTATTAGCCTTAGCCATATGCTCTCATCGTGTTTCAAGGCTATATTGTGAGCATTATGTATTCAACTTTGATACACTAATGACCACTTGGATTCATCTTACGCTCTCACCATTTTATGAGTAACCCTTTCTAACGCTCTCTCTATTTTTTAAGTTATTTATGCTCTCATCATTTTTTAAGTACTTTATCTTTCTCAATCTTAGATGTAGTAGAAATTATGAACTACCAATTCAATTCTTTTGTGAATACTCATCTCTTGCCCTTTAGTATGGTTTTAGCCTAAATCATACTCTCATGCTTGTGTGACTTGTTTTGTTGACATTTTCATGATTATGGAATGTCATCCCTCTCTTTTGATACACACTTGCCATTTTGAAATACCATTCCCATATTCCTCTACACATCCATCATGTTTCTTTATCATCAATTTTATTCTATCCCATATCCTAGGAGAACTACATTTGGCTTAAAGTTTATGTTGGATATTTCATTCATGGACCTATGTACACAACATCTACTTTCCTAGTGCATCTAGAGTCAGCTTGACTACCCTTTTTTTTCTTATATTTCCCCCTATTTTATTTGTTTTGTCTCATTGTCTCCCCAAGCCTAAGGGAAATGTTTTCCATCTTGTTTGTGTTGTTGTTCCCTATAGCCTAGGGGAAACCTTGTGCCTTTGGTTCTTACATTGTTATTGTCTAAATTAGGTGTCACCCTATCACCAAGAGTAACACCTCTATTACACATACACAAACAATTTATTTTTATTTGCACTAACATTGTGATTAACCATTATTTGTGTTTGTTTGATTTTGTTTTGATTGTTTTGTTCGATTTTAGTGTATTGGTGTTTTGTTATTTTTTTGTTTATTTTTATTGGTGTTTTTTTATGCATTTATTTATTTTTATTGGTGTTTTGTTATGTAGTTATTTTTATTTATTGGTTTTTTGTTGTACGGCCCTTTTTATTTATTGGTGTTTTGTTTTGTTTATTTTGTATTTATTTGTGTTTTGTTTTGTTTTTTTTATGTGTTTGTTTGTTTGTTTGTTTTATTTCATTATTGTGCCTTGACTTAGTATATATATGTTCATTGGGTGATTCTTGCACATGATACTCAAGTCCATCCATATTCATATGTCAAAATTTTCATCATGGTTTTTATCATTGGTGCTTTATTTTCAATTAATTATTGGATTGGGTGTCAGTTCTTATGCACATTATGGCTCGATCATCATGGTGTTTTATATTGTGGTGAATACCATCATGTGCTACACCAAAAATTAGTTTGGTGGATATTATAATCAATAGTGCCACAATAATTCTTCTTGTTCATGCCTGAAAAAAATTTGACATATCCAAATATTACCCAAATACAAATTAATTAAATCACAAATGAATTTTAATCCATGCTAGTTAGGATGTGCATCTTCATACTAGCAGGTAGCCCAAATTCATGCCTATCCTCTATACCAGCTTACTCTTACTCCATGATTATGGATTCAATATGTAAGCCCCATTTTCATGATTTGCTTTACTAGGGCAAAGATGACTTATATCACACTTTCGTCTGCCCTAGTGGGGCCCACCATAATGTCAATGATTATAACTAATTTTAGGTAATCATTATGTTTTTCTCTATCTGGATGTTAATGATTATAACTATCTTTGGGCAAATTATTATCATTTTCCTACCTTACTATGGCATATTTTCATTGTGTTAATGATTATAAAACCTTTTGTCAAATAATTATATATATCTGCCTTACTGGGACATTTTTCACTATCTCGATGATTATCACTACCTTTGGATAAATCATTATTTTCACCTTACTATGTTGATGATTATAACTGCCTTTGGAAAAATCATCATTTTTATCTACCCTCCTGGGGCATCTCACTATGCCAATGATTATAGCTATCTTTAGGCAAACTTGTTACCTCTTGGCTGCATTATTTTTTTTTCAAGGGAACGTTCCCCTGCCTTATTTGCCACCCACTCCCTTAAGGGGGCATCTAAGGCTCATCCATCACCTTCTGGGGCATTAGACATTAATGAATTTTTTATTTTTTGAGAATATGTTATTATGCATGTGTCTTTAAACACCTTACCAAATAGGGGTAAACTTTAGACACCCATTTTGACCACAATTAGCTTTCAATTGGACTTCAAATTGATTTCTACCTAATAATGCAAATTAAGCCTAGGAATTACTGAATATCCCAATTTCATCTGCACATTGAACATTAGTGCTCATAATCATGTTGAGGCATCCCTATTTGGGGTATTATCATGTATTCAATAGTAACCTCTCATAGATTCATCTTCAGTTAACTTACAACCTAAAAAATGTATAGTTTAGCCTTTGGATCCATTAAGTGGAGCACTTAAACAATTCCTAAAATACTAAGTAGAATTAATTAAATAATCAAATCAAATTAAATGCTTAAGTGTAATTTCCATGTGCAATTAGTAAAAATAATTTTTTAAAAATGAAGTTTCAACAAAAATGAGGTCATGATGATGTCATCATCATCAAATTCAAAGAATTGAAAATATCCCCCTAAATGCCTTAAATTTTAAAATTGAAAGCCATGCTTAATAAATGGGATCTCTATCCAAAATATTAATTACATGCCCCCTCCTTAACTCAACTAGGATTAGTTCAAACTCAACCATAGTTAAATCTAACCTAACTACACTTGGGTTAGAGTTAGTGTGGAAGGCTATAAATATAGGGCCTCACCCATTGATCCATAATCTTTTTTTGTGTAATGTTATGATGTTAAAATACCTTCAAGAAGATCATTGGTATAGTTTTAGCATGCCCATTTACTAAGCCAAGCCAAGCCCAATATTACCAAGGTGACAAGGAGATGTGGTGCAAGAAACTCCATTACCAAAGAGTCTTTGATCACACAACCGAGCACATCAATTCATTGTCAATATAAAAATATTTCTCTCATGAAAAGTAAAATTGTTTGATTTGTCATCATTTAGTAGTTACTTATATATTTCTCTTTATCTTTGAGTGTCTAGGCTAGAGGTATAAGTTTTATTAGTGTATTTTTGACTAATTTTGATCATACTAACATGATAATAATCTCCCCTCTTGGATTCCTATTGATCACATCAGACACTTTTGACATGTTTGAGAGACTGACACATTTGATAGGTTAAACATGGTGCTTCTTCATTCATTGCACTCTCCTACAAAATTTTATAAAAAGTGAATAATCTAAAATAAAACCACATAATCAATTAAAAGCTCTTCTATTTGTCATTAAATCTTTATGAAACATTGAGTACAACTCCAAGAGACTAAAAATCTAAGAAAAACAACATGAGTCATGTCATTGCTTGCACAACATGTCCCATTTTTAGTTTTAAAATGGGGACCCTCTTTTTTTTTAATCCTTCCCTTGAGAGTTAAAGGGTTTTCCTAATTGGGTCCTTCATGGATAACCATCTGCTAGATGTTAAGTTCCAAATGAGTTGGTGTGTTTGTTTTCAATGTTTTTTCATGTTAAAATATTTAGTCCAAAATTTGCATCTAAAGTTATTAATATAAGCTACATGAATATGTCCTAAGATAAAAAATTTCAATCATGTAAAACCACATTTTGAAAATGCCTAAAAAACTCTTTTTTTGATCCATTTCTACTTTGAACTAGCTCTAAGTTGACTTAAAATTATTTATGTTCACTTTTTACCTTAGTTAATTTCATTGAAATAGATGAAAGTTTGTTTGAAAATGGCATTAGTTTCATTTGAAATGGCTTATTTTCACTAATTTTATGCACCTTTTTGTTTCATTTCAAAAGACTTAGTTGTTTTATGTTTTAATTATTTAGCCATTTAAATTTGAATTTTCATAACTGTTAGCTTTTCATTTAAATAATGTTGACTGTCTTATTATTTTGTACCCATAGGTGCCTAAAATTAAATTGGTACTACGTGGCATTCTCCTAATATATCTAACCCATATAAAATGTATTTCAACACTTAGTCAATTTTTTACTTCTATTCAGAGACACTTGGCACCTTTTCATCGATCTATGGGATTCATCCAGTCAGCAAAGCTCTAGGCAAGCAGATCATTAAGATGCTTCCAATTGGCATCATCCTGATGATCCACTGATCCCAACTAGATTCATATAACTATTAGCCTTTATGCAAGAAAGTTAGAATTATGATACCATGTGAAATCATCCTGATGACCCGTTACCTCAGAATGATCTATACAGTCAACAAAGCTCTTAAAAATAGGTTAGTAACATACTACCATGTGGCATCATCTTGATGACCTGATATCCTAGAGTAGTTTGTATAATTTTATATCTCCCAAGCAAGTGGATTAATAGGATGATGTCACATAGTGACATCTTGATACTCTGCAACCCAACAGAATTTTAAAATTTTAGATGAGTGAGATGACATCGTATGATGAAATATCATCTCATAGTGATAAAATAATAGTCAACATGCATAAATCCTCAATTGAGTACTAAAAAAACATGAAATATCCATGTGTAAATGACCCAATGAATAAAGGACATGTTGGTAGTGTAGTCAACAAGGCACAAACTTAAAATTGATGGCCTATCTGGGTGTCAAAACTATGAAAATTTAATAATGAATTGTGCATCTAATTTGATTTGTAGAATTAGTTGTAATCAATTTCCTACCAATAAATGGTCAAAAATGGCAAAAATTAATAGAAGTTCAAGTAGTGAAATTAATATACACATGCCATACACAGTTGGGAATAGACAAAAAGAGGTGCTAAGGATAAATTTGCCATGAAGAGGAGAATTCTCTACTAAGAGGACATAAATGGATAAATCTAAATGGTGATCCCAAGGCATTCCTAATAACTTCAAACTACACTTGGTTGCCAGAATTTATTTCTTTAAATTAGAGCAACATGGTTTAGTTAAAAGTTTCAACTACATTCTTGATTTCACATTGAATTCTCAGTTACTCCTATAGTGGGCATGAGTTTCCTCTTTTTTGGAATTTTTAATTTTGAACCTCTCTTGTTCTTATTTATAGGACATCAAAAGCCTTCCTCAAAGCTATCATTTTTTTAGGATTAGAGTATTTTATGCCTAGAAGGATCTTTGTGAATTGTAACAAAGACATAAAGAATAAGATATTTTTCATGAATTTTATTGTTTTCTAGGATAATTTCTTCCTTTTTTGTTTAGTCTTGTTGCTCTAAAGTTTCCTCTTACACTTAGATGATTGTATGAACTCCAAACTTTTTTAATCAAAAGAAAAAATTTAAAAATTTGAAGGTTGTTGATACTTTATAGTCATATCCTGCACATGTTTTATGGTGGTTGTCTTTTCTACTCATAGTCAACCTCCCTAGACTCTTGCACCATTATTGTTAGAGTTGTGTTAGGTGTGTCTCAACTGAAGATTTTTTTTACAATATTCACTTAGTCAGATAATTCCATATTCATCTATATTGGAAATAGGCTCTTTATCTCTTTATTCCTACTCTTTTTCAATTTATTTATAATCAATTTAATTTAGGAACAAAAGCAATCTAAAGTTAAATGTTCATCTCGATTGTTATTTCATACTTTGTTTATCTCTAATATAGAATTATTACATTTATAAGTATGGCAAATTAGTAAATAAATCAATTGTTTTAATTCTATGTACATCTAAAGAAGTTTGATTTCTATTAGAGGTTGAATCATACAAGTATATATTATATAAAGTGTGAAGTCTCTCAATGAATTCATTAAGCAAAGCTAAATGTAGTTTAATTTGTTAAAACATACCCCTTACATGTTATAGTCTACATCATCCAACTTAGTGAAGATAAATATACCAAGACCTAGTATATTTAGACCTTTAGGAGGTATTTTCCTCTTATGATCTCCCTCCTTTCAGGAGAGTAGGGACTAACAAACCCTACCTAATTATTGGTCATGTCAAGCGATGCATTAATATGTTTTGGCACTAGAAGGAGGGCATGTGAATCATGAGTTAAGTTCACAGCTAAATCTTAAACTAAGGAATTTTATAAATGTTTTATTCCATTGAGCTAAACTATCCCTTATGCTAGAAAATATAAGTATAAATACCTGATTAAACTACTAGGAATAACTTTGAACACTTGAAACTTACTAATCATAGGGTACCAAAATAGAGATTTAACAAAGGAAAATAAAAATCTAAGCCCATTTAGTCAGCTAGTAATTCACCAGCAATTGTGACTACTCCTTTTTTCAATCCATTTGTTGTCCCTCAGCCTTTACCAATGTCCAACTCCATAGCCTAGATTAGGCAAGGAGGTTATTATCATGTTGTTTTCCCAGGCATAGCTCAATATTTGCCTAAAAATATGAATAAATTTTATCCCAAGTTTATCGTTGGAGGTGTCCAAACTATAGAGGGACATATTCAATCCTTTAAAGATACACTAATTAAAACTTAGGTTTAACATGAGGATGTAGCACACAAATTGTTCCCATATTCCTTAGGGTAAATCACATGTGCCTGATATCTTAAATTACCCCATGGGTCTATTACTACTTTGGAAAGGTTAGAGATAGTGTTTGTGAACCATTTCAAGCTTCACATTGACCCTGTCATCTTGTATCATCACTTTGATGCCACAAAGAGGGAACCCAATGAGTCAATTATCATGTTTAATGCCTAATTCCATAAGCTATACCAAAGGATAAAAGCTCCTTACATATTAATAGAAGGCCCTATAATTCAAACATATTTGAGGGCCTTTGACCTGTTGACTTTAATTTTTTTGAGAAGAACCCTAATAACACTTGCCTCTTTATCTCTTGTTTATAATGAAGCAGTGAATATATAGAACCAAATCGTTCCATAATGGTTTAGTGTAGGATTTATACCATCCTTAGGAAAACTAAGGAGATATAATTAGATCCCCATGATAAATTAATCTATTATATAGAACACTCCACTCATGAATTCTATTTTGGGTGCTATGTATGGTACCCCTAGAATAGTGTATTCTCCAACTCTAATTAACTACATGCCGAATGGTATGCCCTATGTACCTTCCAATCATGTGGTTCCCCATGTGAACAACCAAAAATTGGCCCCAATAACATAAGATAACATTGTTACCACACCAAGCACTGGTGGGTAAGTTGTATCCAATAACACTCAATAGGCAACTCCATCTTACTTGAGCTCCCAAACACCTATTCATAATGCTCACAACCATGATCCCATGACTACCCATATATTGTTGAATGTAAATATACCTATGACTAACCTTCAACCTTAATAATTAATCCAACCCATCACTCACACAAACCCTAAAGTGGGAAATTTGAAATTAATGGTATAAATATTATCAAATGACATGGTCAATCTGTGAAGACAGGGACCTAACAATGTGAATCAGAATACTAATAATGCACCTTAATTTTAATTTTTAGAGACCTAAAAGGCAATGGAATTTCATACCTAATAATGGAAATGTGCCTAATCCTATTTATATTGGAAACCAAAACAACAATCATGTTTCTCATTCTGTTAACTTCACATATTTAATACTATAAACTCTTGGTGCAAAGTGAACAACATACCTAACCATGCAAAAACCAATTGTGTTGAGTTTTTAGTTGCCTCCAACATATTTCAAAAGGAGATGGATAATATGGAAATTGTTCCTACTCCTAATGATAATTAGAACCAAGATGGAGGGAACCCATGTATAGTTTTAGTATTACAAACTTATGAATTTCCATTTAAGGATGAAAATGAACTAGAAAATAATCTAGACAAGGTCCACACATTTAGGTAGTTTCTATTGATGGCATAAAATTGCGCTAGATCCTAGCCAATCAACAATGGGAAGTTTCAAGCTATGGGATGATGCGGCTTGAAACAACCTCTAGGTTTTAAAGAAGTTGGTCTCTTCTATTTATAGGTGTTGGGGAAAAGGGATAGGAGATTAACAGGAATGCAAAATGCAGGTATTAAAACCTAATTATGGCGATGCACCTGAGCATAATCCTAATCTTAACCTGAGCACAGAGTGACTATTATAGGATTATATTACATTTAAGATTAGGCAAGTGCATGATCAATGTAAAAGATTGGAATAACAGAAACAGAAGGCTCACAATAGGGGAGTCTTTTGCTGAGATACAGGAATTATCAACAAAGGCATAGTGTTCTATCTTCTTAGTAGAATCCTCCAATCACATAAGAGGCATAGAACTCACACACAATTATGTAGAAATTTAGACTCCAAAAAACAAGACAAAATCAAATAACATTTCCAATCACAACACTAGAAAATCTACAGTATATACTACTTTGCAAATGACACAGACAACACCAACCAAGGCATGGAGCTCAAATTTCCTTAATTCATTTATCCACATAAAGGGTATAGAAACATGCATGATTATATCAACCTTACAACTCAAGAAAATTGAGACAAGATCAAATGATATTACTGATCACAAACCTCAAAAAGTCTAAAACTATGAGAATAACCCCCCATTTTTTAGATTTTGCAATCTTGCTTATATAGCCTTGGATCACTCCTTTCATCATCCCCTTTCCCACGTAATCTTCTCCATTCTTTGCTCATAGGGGACAAATATATGGCACATTCAATGCTCTATGGGGCTCCAAAAATCTACCAGATGAACTGTTCCATCTACTTGAATTAATTCCAGCCGATTTTCCCTCCATTTCGCTTTGCGGTAACAAGTACATCGAACACCCTGTTATGTTTGAAATGGGAGAGGACACTTAGTAAATTTTCTAAAAATCCTCTAGGCATTAGAAAATTACATTTGGTGCTCTCCACCAGGTTCATCGAAGACACATGGCCCTCTCCCTTTCCTTGGCTATGTTGTAGTTTTATTCTGGACTCATAACAGGCTCTTACAGATGGTGACACCTAGTGGCTTTCGTGGATTTTGAAGTAAGTCCTGAGGCCCACCACAATCTTTATTTAGTGATGACACTCGAAGATGATCTCTCGAGTGATGATGCATGGAGGCTTCCATGGCTTCTAGGAAGATACGTGGCATCTTTCGCTTCTCCTTTTAGGTTTATGTGGCACCCTCCACTTTTTTAGGGATGGAGTAAGCAAGGAACTCAGAGAGTGACACTTGGTAACATCTAATACTTTATGGCACTTGGGCAAAATGAAATGATGCCTTTATGCATTGAACAAAAGCATTGGACCCCAGTGTTGAACCAAAGTCCCTTGTACATCGACACATGGTGACCTCTGAGCTTCTTCAAAAGGTAGTTTAGGGCCTCCGCTATTTCCACCTGGTGCTTTCCGCTCTCTCTATTGCTTATCTCATTGGAAGTCTTGTCAAAAAGGGAACCATGGGTGCCCCTTATGATACATGGATGCTGACACGTGGTGCATTTTGTGGTTCTTTGGAAGGTTACAATGAGGTCCTCGAAAGTCACCAACTGTCCATCTTCATATCCCAGAGGCTGACACGTGGCTGCTTCTGCTTGAATCCAATACTTAGGCCAAAATTGAAATGAAAAGAAAAAGAAAGGCGAAAAGGGATCATGCTCTGAGGATGATGCTTGGTAGCTTCTACTGCATTTCAATACTTGGGAAAAATGAACCTGTCCTCTGCTCTAAAACCCTGTGGCTCCGCTTGAAGAACCAAAATTGCAGTTCTCAACTAAAAATTTGCAAGCAACGTAGAGTAAAAATTACTCTACAGTTACTGGCAAGCCTCAAGACTTTTGAGCCTGCTCAAAAAGAAACTCCACCTCTTGCTCGATCAAAATTGTGAAAATTATAGCTTTAAAGAGCCGTCAACAAATGTTTAAATTACTTATTAAAAGCAAAGCAGGGAAAATAATGAGAAAACAAGAAGGGGAAATTATTTAACTATAATACATGAGAGACCTAAGTCAATTGAAATGTTTTAAATAGATTCCATTTTTAGGAATCTCTTCAGGGTCTCCTTCCATCGACTCTAGCTTGAAAGAATTCTCTTGCATGCATGCATGAATTCTATATGGACCAGTCCATAGTGCTTCAAATTTGGTATGCTGACCTAGCTTAGCAGCCCTTGCATCCCATTTCAGAACAATCGAGCCCACTTCAAAATTAGGATTTGAAGTCCTTTTGTCAAAATAATTTTTAATCATTCCCTAGTGCTTGATCAATGAATCATGAGCCCTATCCCTCTTTTCCTGAACTTTCAGAAGTTCTGCAAGTTTGACCTACATGGGGCCATTTTCTTTGATCTCTATTTGCTTAATCAGCTGAAGAGCATGTTAGGACCCAAAAGCACCATTGATTACCATGTACAAGCAACTTAATATGCATAATTATACCAGAATGCACAAGTAACTAGAATTCAAAAATAACATATAATATGAGAAATAATACCCAATTGTATTAATACTCTTTCAGAAAAGAATTACAAATGAAGAGACGCCACACTCTTCCCACCTTACAGGCTTCCCACACCAAGTGTTCAGTAATTCACCTTTAAGAGCTCACTCTCTCAATTACGGTCCCAACACACAACTCAAACACAGAGTTGGTGTTCACCTCCACTAGCCAGTAACAACACTGCCAGTCAACCAATCAGTAACAATACTGCCAGTACACCGAGTATACACACATACTCAAACTGAGTACACAACGTACTCCAAGTAGATCTCCCATGAACTTGCAACAACCTACAACTCAAATGATCTTACTTTGGAAGGAACTACCTTGCCTTCCTCTTTGCTTTCCAACTGAGTACACATCGTACTCCAAGTAGATCCCACCTGATCTTGTTCCCTGTTGTGTTGTTGTCACCTTGATCCTGCTGCCACCTGTAGATTAACCTGGTTCTGCACACCTGCAAACCTAGACTCACACACACATACACCTGTAGATCAATGATCTTACTTACACATGTAGATCTCTAAACGTGGCCTTGCACACCTGTTGACCAAGATCCTACATACATGAAGAATCCTTCTAATTCTCCAAACCAGCACCCATACTTGGCACTATGGCACTAGGAGGAACACACCTTGCTCTCTTCACTCTAAAGGAGCTAATAGTTGCTCTCTTACTCTCTAGCACACTTTTACAATATAGACCATGAGTCTATTATATAGATCTCAAGCAAACAATAATTAGACATCTAATTACAATAATTAGATCTGCAGCTCAAAACTATAATTAGCCTTCTTACATGCAAACAACCAGTTCGTTAACTAACTATTCATGCAACTGACAGTTATGGAACCACACAAGTGACTGACGTCGGTCCCTGTCTGCCTGGGGGTGATCGACGTTGACTGATCTCTAACCATTGTCGACAGCTTCTTGTCTCTACCTGATCGATGTCGATTGGCCTGACCAACACCAGTGACTGTGACACTCAGTACCCTCCTCCAATGTCTACATCAGTGAAGCTTTTAGCTCCACAACCTAACAACCTAACACTGTACCTATACATGTACCCCATCTAATCTATTTCCTAGCTTGTATCCCTCTTCAAGCTCAACCTTGAAGACCAACCACCACAAATCCTGTGGTGCACCTCCTGTCATCCAAGTAACCTACCACATCTGAACCTACAAACCCATGTAGTGAAGTCCTGACCCTGCATAGCATGTATACCTACTGCTGGTCCCTCTCAAATACCTGAGAACCCACTTCCTCGAATTGGCTCCTAACTCTCTAACAGTTCCCACTGCTGGGGAAAACTCAGGTCTATACAAGACCTCATGTGATTTTGGACACTGAACTGTCCAACCCTTGGTGTGCTCCAATTTTGCATTTTACGTATTGAAGCTCGCTAACACCTGATTCACATCAGCTCCCACTGGAGACAAAATCAACCTATGATCTTCCATGTCTCTCATGCCAAAGAATTTCACTGCTCTAAATTCCTCATGACATGCCACTGAACTAACCTTACCCTTAGCTCAGCAAAACCCTATATGTACGAACCTGATAGCTAGCATACCATCCACATACAGTAACAGGGTAATGTTGCAATCATCATCCAACCTGGTAATACAAACAAAATGGTTACACTGACATTGACTAAAGCCCTACTTTGTCATCCACCTATCAAACCCTGTACCACTGTCCTGCAGCTTCCTCAAGACCATGTGACCTAGCCTTCCGTCTCACGTATCCATTCTCTCTATTCTTTAACTAAGGTATCCATTCGTCTTTCAGTGCTTTCTTCCAGCTGGCAACCCTACCAAATTTCTCATTTGGTTATGCATCCTATTCATGTCATGCTCCCACTGTTTCCTAGATCCTTCCTACTCTATAGTGAACAACAAGTATAAAGAAGAGGAACAATGAATTTGAGGCTTACTTACCCTTTTAGTCCTCCATATGGGTGTTTGAGACTCCTTAATAGCTTGTTGTCTACCCAAAATCTGTTCTAATGACCGACCTCAGTCACCACCCAATCTGCATCTGACTGATGTTGATTCCATGCGACTGTCCTTTTTGTTAATGCTAGTTTTTTTAGCAACGTTGGTCTTACCTAGTCATCGACGTTGATTCCCTGACTGACATTGGCAGCCACCCTACCCGACACCACCAGCTCTGGTCTGCACATGACTGACATCGGCATCTGTCTGTTCGATGCCAATTCCCCATGACCGACGTTGGTAACTATGTTCGCCTGTGAGTGATGACTTTTTACCCGTGAGCTTTCTTTGAATCATACCCATGTCCAAACTGCCCTACTCAGATTTGCTCAATCCCATCCACTAATCTCTGTCCATCATCTCCTCCAAAAACACCAAGGATTTCTAGTTCTTAAGTCTATCAAACACATCTGACTTTTGCTTAAGAACATGCATCTCCTTCTTGCTCATGTGACCAAGCCTACAAAGCCACGTCTTTGTAATAGAAAAAGAATCAGTAATACAAGCAAGTAGATAAAGAGTACCTGCTTTCTTACCACACGCTAATTCAAGGGCATCCGCTGTGAGAGTTTTTGTGCATCTCTCATCACCCAACTTTCTTGAAGCAATTAGCTTTATCTTTAGAATTGGAACCTGCATGACCTCCTTCAACACCCATGTGTTGGCCGCCTGCAATTTCAGCTTCACTTCCCCTTTGCCAATTCTTTGGCAAGGCACACCAGCCCCTAAATAAATCTTTCCAAAGTCTCCAAAGACCTTAACATGGAAAAATACTCTATTTCAAGCTACATGAAAAGAGGCAACAGAATCCATAAAACAAGATTCTACTTTATCCAAGGAACATCCCAGAGCATCCTGTACAACAACACCTGCTACATCTACTTCTTCAGTCCCTTCATGCTGATCTTCTACCAACCGACAATTTTCCTTAACCTGCTCTTTCTTTCCATAACACCGTAATTGACCATTCGTGATTTTTAATTCCTCCATTCTTAGTGTACTTTCTTCTGCCATTGCTATACTCCCACTCAATCAGAAACCCCTGAGAGTGACCTGTAACCAAACACAAAACCTGCTTCCTATAACCTTAGCTCTGATACCAACTGTTAGGACATAGAAGCACCATTGATTACCATGTACAAGCAACTTAATATGTAGAATTATACCAAAATGCACAAGTAACTAGAATTCAAAAATAACACAGAATATGAGAGACAATACCTAATTGTATTAATACTCTTCCAGAAAAGAATTACAAATGAAGAGATGCCACACTCTTCCCACCTTACAGGCTTCCCACACCAAGTGTTTAGTAATTCACCTTCAAGAGCTCACTCTCAATTACGGTCCCAACACACAACTCAAACACAAAGTTGGTGTTCACCTCCACTAGCCAGTAACAACACCGCCAGTCAACCAATCAATAACAATATTGCTAGTACACCGAGTATACACACATACTCAAACTAAGTACACAACGTACTCCAAGTAGATCTTTCATGAACTAGCAACAACCTGCAACTCAAATGATCTCACTTTGGAAGGAACTATCTTGCCTTCCTCTTTGCTCTCCAACTAAGTACACACCGTACTCCAAGTAGATCCCACCTGATCTTGATCCCTATTGTGTTGTTATCACCTTGATCCTGCTGCCACCTGCAGATCAACCTGGTTCTGCACACCTACAAACCTAGACCTCGCACACACATACACCTACAGATCAATGATCTTACTTACACATGTAGATCTCCAAACATGGCCTTGCACACCTATTGACCAAGATCCTACATACATGAAGAATCCTTCTGATTCTCCAAACCAGCACCCATACTTGGCACTGTGGCACTAGGAAGAACACACCTTGCTCTCTTCACTCTGAAGGAGCTAATATTTGCTCTCTTACTCTCTAGCACACTTTTACAATATAGCGCATGAGTCTATTATATAGATCTCATGCAAATAATAATTAAACATCTAATTACAATAATTAGATCCATAGCTCAAGACTATAATTAGCCTTCTTACATGCAAACAACCAGTTCGTTAACTAACTGTTTAAGCAACTGACAGTTTCAAAACTACACAGGCGACCAACATCGGTCCCTGTCTACCTGGGGGTGACCGACGTCAGCTGATCTCTGACCGTCATCGGTAGCTTCTTGTCTCCACCTGACTGACGTCAGTTGGCCTGACCGACGCCGGTGACTGTGACACTCAGCACCCTCCTCCAATGTCTACATCAGTGAAGCTTTTAGCTCCATAACCTAACAGAGCAAGAATTTCCAAATTTAAGGGAATCATGGTAGACTTTCCATACACCAATTCATATGGAGACATTTTGATCACCTACTTGGGCATGATCCTATCAGCCCATAGTGCTAGATTAAGCACTTTGTGCCACTCTTTATGATGATCTACCCCCACTCTTTTGATGAGTCTTATTAGGTTCTTGTTGGTTGACTCTGCCAGACCATTACCTTGAGGGTAATAGTTAGATGAGGTTTTCAGATATATTCCATGTCTCAGGGCAAAGTCAGATACCTTAGACCCCAAGAATGCTTTAGCATTATCTAAAATGATGGTGCGAGGAGCCCCAAAGTGAGTAGTGATACCTCCTAGAAAATCTAGGATCACATTCTCTGTTGCTTCCTTAAGTGGGATTGCCTCGGTCCATCTAGTGAAATAGTTCGTAGCAGTTAATATGTATTTGTGACTCATGTTGGACACTGGATTTATCATCCCAATGAATTCAAGACCCCACTGAGAAAAAGGCTCATCCACAACTAATGGACTAAGGGGCATGGTTGCATTCCTTCGCATCCCCGTATAATATTGGTAGGATTGACATTTTCTAACCAGTTGATAACAATCTGCAAACAAAGTAAGCCAAAAATATCCTGCCTCACTTATCTTTATGGTTGTGGTCTTTATAGAAAAATGTCCTCCTGATGTTCCATAATGCATTTCATGTAGTATCCTTTTGGCTTCAGCCTGATCTACACATCTTAACAATTTTCCATCAAAATTTCTTCTGAAAAGGACTTGTTCAATTAAGACAAAATGAACTCCCTGTATCTTGTAATACCTCCTCTTGTTTCGAAGGAGTTCTCTCAGATAAACCCCATTTTTCATAAATTGAATTCTGTTTGTGACCCAAGATTCTAGATCAATCTCTTGTAACTTTAGCACCATCTCTGGCTCTCCTTCTAAATCTGCTCCCTCAAGTAACATCTTTTCAAGCTCTTGGGTTATATATTGGCACAGTCCCCTGCCTCTGACCAGCTTGGTGGGTCTGACCTCTACATCATATTCAAGGATCTTGGTGATCCAATTGGCTCTTTTTCAGTAATTTCTCCTTCCATGATGTATTCCCTGACACTAGAGTGAGCTACAAGTATCAAAATTTTGTTCCCTGATATCCAATGCCTAAATTTCTTGAGAACTTTCACCATGGCATAGGCTTGTCTTTCCACAAAATTATACCTGGTCTCATAATCTCTGAGAGTTCTTGAGAAAAAGGCTATTGGGTGCTCCCCCTCCAGCCTGTCATTCTTTTGAGTCAGGACAATAGCAATACTTGATTCCCCTCCATAGACATACATCACGAAGGGCTTGGAAAAATCTGGGTACCTAAGCACTGGGGATGCTGAGATGGCCTTCTTGATCCCCTCAAAAGCTTGTTTCCCTTTTGTTGACCACTTGAAGGTCAGGTCCTTTTTTAGCAAGAGTGTCATTAGTGTAACCAAGCCTACAAAATCAAATATGAATTTACTGACAAAATTGATTTTCCCTAAAAAGGATTAGACTGCCTTTTTATTTGTTGGAGGGGTAAGTCCATTATAGTTGTGATCCTCTCGGGATCTATAGAAACTCCTTCCTTAGATATTATGTGCCCCAATAGTTTACCCTGAGGTACAATAAATATACATTTCTTGGGATTCAATGATATCCCATAATCTTGACATTTCTTGAAGACAGACTCCAAATGATCAAAATGATCATCAGCATTTTTTGAGAAAATAGTGAGGTTGTCTAGATAGACCAGGATGACCTTGTCGATAAGTTCACCAAAGGCTATGTCCATTGCCCATTGAAAGGTGGCTCCTGCATTTGATAAGCCAAATGGCATCTTCACGTAGGCAAATGTCCCCCATTTGGTGGTCAAGGTAGTTTTATACTAGTCTTCCTCTGCTAGCCAAATCTGATTATACCCAGAGAAACCATCAAGTAGAGAAAACCTCTCTAATCCAGCCATAGTTTGTAGAATTTGTTCCATGGAGGGAAAGAGATAGTGGTCTTTCAGAGATGCTCTATTTAGATCTTTGAAATCTACACACAGTCTCACGTCTCCATTATTTTTCCTAGTTGGGACTAGATTTGATACCCAGGTTGAGTGTTTGATTGGAAATATTATTTTTGAATCTAAAAGCCTCTGCAACTCATCTACCATTAGAGGCTCAACCCTTGGATTTACTGGACTCCATTTCTACCTGATGGGTTTGGATCCTTCAGTCAACTCTATTATATGCTGGATAATGTCTCTGTTGTATCCATGAAGGGCGTCATAGCTCCAAGCTATGACCCTATCATACTTTTGGCACAACTCGATTAATTTTTCCTTTTCTTCCTGAGTTGTGGAATTCCCAACTTTTAACTTCTTTCCATCACTTACCTCTACCTCTGAATAGTCTACCTTATCTACCTGGAACCTTTTCTTTCCCATGCTTACATCTTTAGGGTCAAACAAGTTTTCTAAGGTGATCAATCCTTTAGGGAGCTTATTGGTCCTTAATTGAATAATCTAATCACCATATGCCTCTTCAATTTTAGTTTGCAATTGATCTGCAAACTCATCTGATTGTTGCAAGAAAGAGACTACCTGAGCATCATTTTCAAACACTTGCCAATTCTCATCATTGTCTGGGATGGTTGGCCTTATTATAACTTTTACTGACTCATTGTTAACCAATAAGCCAGTTGCTGGGTTAAACTATGAGCCAATCTGAGCCATCCTATCAGCCTCAGAGTTTTGATTTCTAGGGGTTATCTCAATATTAAAAGCTTCAAAATTTTCTATCAAATCCCAAATCCTATGCCTATAGGATCTCATTCTCACATTCTTGGCCTGTGCCTTTTCCCGTATTTGCTTCACCACTAACTCTGAATCTCCTTTTACTCTTAGGTTATTTATTCATTTTTTTTGGGCTAACAAGAGCCCATGTACTAAAGATTCATATTCTACATCATTATTAGTGTAAGCAAATTGGAATCAGATAGCTCTTAAAATTCTATCACCATTTGGAGCAGTAAGACAAATCCCTGCTCCAGCACCAAGTTTACTTCTAGCCCCATCAAAATTCAAAGTCCAGAGCTTTAAATCTTGAGCAGTAGGTGCCTCTTCTCTTATAACATTTGGGATCACCTGATCCTCATCAAAAATGACATACGTGCCCAAACCAGTAGAGTCATAGTTCCCATACGGGTCGCTATGCATCATAGCCAACAACTGGATATTTTCTTCTTCTTGATCATGTTCAGTCTAGTCTCCTAGCTCTTCGACAAAATTTCTTTCTTCTTTATTTAAAATGGCATGATCTACCCTAATTTTGTTGTTGGTTTGTTGGTGATATGGTCTTTGGACAGTGGTTCAGATAAAATTTTCATCTTTGAACTATATCTAGTTCTCAGAATGAGGTGAGACCAGTCAAGAGACATATACCCTCCTATTTTTATTGTAAAGTCTCTGGATAAACACAAACCAAAGATGGGAGGGATGTCTATGACAACTATATCTTGGTTAACAATTATATTGGGACATGTGTATAACTGCAAGGGGAGTTGTTTGATTCTCCCTATGGTTTGCACTGTTTTGTTGTCTAACTGCATAACTCCCTTTGCAAGGGGTTCATATTTTATTTCTAAGGCATCATCTATTTGCTTGGCCATCACAGTGGTACTAGCCCCTGAATCTATCAATGCATTATGCAGGAGTTTCTTTCCAACTATCAGAGTCAAATAGAAAGGCTCTGGCTTGGATTTACTTACTTGTACTACATTGTTCACAAAGGCTATTGTCATTGGAAGAACCGTATCTTTGAGCTTTTCCTTTACAGCAGGCCCTCCCCTGGTAATAGCACCTTCGAGCACCCCTTGCCCTTGCAGAGATTCTTGTAGTAGTGTCTTTTGTTTAGGAATTGACAAAACATCCCATATCGACACTTGTGCCAGAGTTTTCTTTAATTGGTCCACAATATTGATCAGTCCCAAAGGCTAAGTTTTTTGGAAATAAGGATACCTCATCCTTTCTTGAATTTGGACAGGGATCCCTTGATCTTGTACTAGCTACGGTACTTCTTGCCTAACAATAGAGTTCCTTTTCCCTTGAGATGGAGGATTATTCTTGACCTGACCACTTACAATCTCAGGCTGCTCCACCATTCTCCTCTTCGATCTAGTGTAGTAATTAGATTGTACTACTGGCCTTTGGGAGGAGGATGCTTCATTCAAGAAAACTACTTCCTCATCCTCAACCCATGAGAACAAAGTGTGTTATGGAGCTATTTCTTCCTCTTGTTGCAAGGACATTCCTTGCATCTGAGCCACTAGTACTGAATTTTGCATGCTGAGAGTTTGGTAGGCTTGATTACTACTGGTACTAGCGAACTGACCATCCATTCTTCTCTGCTTGGCCACTCTTTGTTGTAGATTGCCTCTAGGACAATCTTTGGGGGTGTGAGCATTGTTTCAAGGGAAACACCAAGTGTTAGTATCATCCACATAATTATTCTGACCTGGAACCATCTCCCTATTTGAGTTGGGAGGAATGGTCTGTGAGGGTGTGGGAACAGCAACTAATTGATTTGTTGTTTGATTGTTGGTTTGCCTTGGAGGGCCTTAATAGTGGTTTGGTTGCGATGAAACCCTATTCCCTTGATAGCCTTGATAAGGTGGCTTAGGGAAAGTGTTCTGTTGCCTCTTCATATTAATCAGCTCATTAGAGAATGTCCTTAGCATACTTTTGATATCATCCATCTCGGATGACTGAGCAGGGACTGGCTGCTTCACAGATGATGAAGGGTAAGTATACATAGACATAGGGGGCTTACAGCTTTAGGAACCTCTTGAGGTAAAGGTAAGGAGATCTCTAGGAACATAGGCATGGGAGGCCTTAGAGGTAACTTTTTGACATCAATTAAATGGTTCTCAGCTCTTACTGCAAGATCATAAGCCGTTGGCAAAGTGTGCCCTCCCAATGACTAAATCATAACAGATATATCTAAATTTAAAGCTTTGAGATAGAATACAATGGCCATACCAGGGGGTGGTTTAGCTGCAATAGGGATTCTGTCCCAAGTTTTATGGAATCTGGAGTTGAAGTCAGTCATGTCTTCTTGTGGTCCCCTTTGAATGGTAATCAACTGCTATAATAAAGAGGACTTATCACCCTTTTCTACAAATCTTTCAAAAAATAGATCTCCAAGCTGGTCCCATGTGGATATGGTATTTGGGTTCAAAGACTGATACCATTCTAAAGCCTTCCCTTTGAATGAGGCTGCTAACAACCTTAGGTCCACATTTTGCTCTGAGACACCATGTATAGCATAGACATCTGATACATCTTGAAGATGTTCCACAGGTGTTTTTGAGTCCTACCCACTGAATTTGGGCAAAGCCTTTAGAGCATTTCTTGGGATAGGGTCCCAAACAGCTGGTTGTGTTGGGAGGATTAAGGGGCTACCAGTGTTCCAGCTTGCATAATTTCTTGGAGGGACGTTGACTCCCATATTTGGTACCAGTACGAACTGGTTAACCCTTCTTAGAATAATTACCAGAGGCAAAAAAAGAATACCTAAATTTGTAGCAGTTTGTGATCTGGTGACTGGTCCACAGCTCTAACTCTTCGTAGCTCTTTGGTTCATCCGATCTTGAAAGAAACTTCAAGACTGGTCCCACCGGGCATGCCAAAAATTGTTGATGGCATAAAATTGTGCTAGATCCTAGCCAATCAACAATGGGAAGTTTCAAGCTGTGGGATGATGTAGCTTGAAACAACCTCCAATTTTTAAAGAAGTTATTCTCTTCTATTTATAGGTGTTGGGGAAAAGGGATAGGAGATTAACAAAAACGCAAAATGCAGGAATTAAAACCTATCTATGGCGATGCACCTAAGCATAATCCTAATCCTAACTTGAGCACAAAGTGACTATTATAGGATTCTATTACATTTAAGATCAGACAAGTGCATGATCAATGTAAAAGATTGGAATTATATAAACAGAAGGCTCACAACAGGGGAGTCTTTTGTTGCGATACAAGAATTATCAACAAAGGCATAGTGTTCTATCTTCTTAGTAGAATCCTCCAATCACATAAGAGGTGCATAAGTCACGCACAGTTGTGTATAACTTCAGACTCCAGAAAATAAGACAAAATCAAATAACATTTCCAATCACAACACTAGAAAATCTACAGTATAGACTACTTTGTAAATGACACAGACAACACCAACCAAAGCATGGAGCTCAAATTTCCTTAATTCATTCAGCCACATAAAGGGCACAGAAACATGCACGATTATATCAACCTTACAACTCAATAAAATTAAGACAAGAGCAAATGATATTACTAGTCACAAACCTTAGAAAGTCTAAAACTATGAGAATTCCCCCCCCATTTTTTTAGATTTTGCAATCTTGCTTATATAGCCTTGGATCACTCCTTTCATCATCCCCTTTCCCACGTAATATTCTCCATCCTTTGCTCACATGGGACAAATAGACGGCGCCTTCAATGTTATGGGGGGCTCCAAAAATCTACCAGATGAACTGTTCCATCTACTTGAATTAATTCCAGCTGATTTTTCCTCCATTTTGCTTTGCGGTAACAAGTACACAGAACACCCCGTTATGTTTGAAATGGGAGAGGACACTTAGTCAATTTTCTAAAAATCCTCTAGGCATCAGAAAATGGCATTTAGCGCTCTTCGTCGGGTTCATCAAAGACACGTGGCCCTCTCCCTTTCCTTGGCTGTGTTGTAGTTTTATTCGAGACTCATAACAAGCTCTTACGGATGGTGACACCTGGTGGCTTTCGTGGATTTTGAAGTAACTCCTGAGGCCCACCACAATCTTTATTCAGTGATGATACTCGAAGATGATCTCTCAGGGGATGACATGTGGAGGCTTTTGCGACTTTTAGGAAGATACGTGGCATCTTCTACTTCTCCTTCTAGGTTAATGTGGCACCCTCCACTTTTTTAGGGATGGAGTAAGCAAGGAACTCAGAGAGTGACACTTGGCAGCATCCGCTACTTTATGGCACTTGGGCAAAATGAAATGATGCCTTTATGTGTTGAACGAAAGCATTAGACCTTGGTGTTGAACCAAAGTCCCTCAGACGTCGACACGTGGTGACCTCTGAGCTTCTTCAAAAGGTAGTTTAGGGCCTCCATTGTTTCCACCTGGCACTTTCTGCTCTCTCTGTTGCTTAGCTCGTTGGAAGTCTTATCAAAAAGGGAACCACGGGTGCCCCTTATGATACACGGATGTTGACATGTGGTACGTTCCATGGTTCTCTGGAAGGTTACAACGAGGTCCTCAGAAGTCGCCAGTTGTCCATCTTCGTCTCCTAGAGGTTGACACGTGGCTGCTTCTACTTGAATCCAATACTTAGGCCAAAATTGAAATGAAAAGAACAAGAAAGGCAAAAAGGGATCATGCTCTAAGGATGACACTTGGCAGCTTTCACTACATTTCAATACTTGGGAAAAATGAACCCGTCCTCTGCTCCAAAACCTTGCAGCTCCGCTCAAAGAACCAAAATTGTAGTGCTCGACTGAAAATTTGAAAGCAACGTAGAGTAAAAATTACTCTACAGTTTCAAAGAGGAAACACTTACCAGTTGAGGATTACATAAACAAAACCATTGACCACCTCTACTCCTTCGAGTAATATTCATGTCCCACCTGATAAAAATTCAAGCGATAATCCTCTTACACCTAAAGGACCCCCCACTTCCTATCAGCCTAAGAGTTATGTTGCATATACCCCAAATAATAATCAACAAGAAAAGGTCAAAATTAGTTATGATATTGTTGAAGATCTTAATAAAACCAAGGCTAATATAACGACATTTGTTTTTCTTCAAATTTATAATGAAGGAGAATTGCTTTTGAAATAATTTTTTGATAATAAGGGAAATGACTTGGCTAGTATTTTTGATGCATGTGTTTCTATTTATAAACAAAGTACTGAGACTCCTCCATTTCTCTTGATAGTCATAATATTTGGCAAAAAATTACATAATTTCTTGGTTGATTCAGGTGCTTCTGGGAATGTCTTGGCATATGCTATCTACCAATAGTTAGACCTTACAGCCATGAATTCAAACTGGAAAGTTATCTAACTGGACAAAATAAAGGTAAAGGTGGTGGGCAAGTTGAACCATATACACATGCAATTGACCTTGGATCTAAGGATCTAACAATTCATTGATATCCAAATAATGGATATCCTAGATGCTTATGGCATGTTGTTGAGTTGGGACTAGTCAAGAACATTGAATGATTAGATGGAAACTGATTTTAGCCACATGTGGCTACCTTGGCATAGCTTGTCCAACCAGATCAAAATAGAGCGAGAGCTAAAGATGTCTCATATGATCACTAAGTTTAACAAAACAAATGAGATCTTTTATGAGGAGTCAGGGATGGAAGTGTATTTTCTCAACAAGGAAGAAGGAATGCATAGAAGTCTCTCCATTAACATGTTCAGTGTATAACAATGTCCAAAAGTGAAAGAGTTAGACCTCTTAGAAGAAGAGGACCTCTATGATCCCCATGATATGTTCTTATTTTAGGATGTTAATCTAGCATGTCAGGGTTTGAAACCTAAGGATTTAAGCAAAAATTTAGAGTTTGTATATTCTTCACAAGGTAAAATGATTACAACATATATCTGTATCCATGCTTATTTTATGGGATATATATCCACAATTTTTTTATTAATTGAGGACTTAGCATTTGATTGTTAAAGTATGAATACATAAATCTAGGTAGTCCTAGTGGGAGTGAAGAGTTCATTTCAATCTCTCCCAATGAGAGAATAATAAATCTAGGTACCCCTAAACCTACCACTTTCATAGAAGATATAGTTAATAGACCTTCACTAGTTGAAGAGCATAACACTTATTCATTCAAAGGTGATAAAATTCACCAAGAGGTGAACATCATAACAACATTTCTCTTGCATATAGCACTAGTGTACACAGTAAAGTGTGACTTATGGACCCTAAAATTTGATGATTCCAAGTCTAAAACTGGATATGGCACTAACATTGAATTGATTAACCTAAGGGGGAAATATTATGTGGTTGCATACCACCTGTATTTTGCTTGAAAAAATAATGTGGCTGAGTGTGAATCATTAGTTCACAGACTCTTTTTCTCCCTTGGAAATAAAATAAATAATATAAAAGTGTTGGGTGATTTTGAATTAGTAGTTAAGCAGGTGAAAAGCCAATATTCGTGTAATGACAAATGTTTGTCTAGATATCACAATAGAGTTTGGAATTTGATCAAATATTTTGATGCATTTAGCATTCAAACTCTACCCAAGTAGAATAATTATATAGTAGATGCATTGGTGACCATTGCAAGCACTTTGGAGCCCATTTCCAATTTGAGAATGAGAATATTCTCACTAGATTTGATCTCTACCCCTTCAGTCTTAGATAATATTAACAATTTTTAAGTCTTTAATGATGACTAAGACATATTAGACTTCATCACTATTATTAAAGTATTTGTAGATCAAATTATTGATGAAGATGGTCGAGAAGACTTCGAACTAGATACCCAAGGGAATGGTCTCACTTGAAAGGTTATTCGACACGGACTATCAAAAGGGTAAATTTAAATCTACATGTGTCAAAGGTATACAACATGATCAGTGTAATCTAAGTAAGGAAAATGATGTGAAAAACATGTTTCTAGGCATCACCTTCACCCTAGAAGAGAGACATGATTTTTTATAAACCCTCAAAGAATTCAAAGACGTGATTGCATGGAGTTATAAATATATCAAGGTATTCAATATTTCTATCCTGACACACACTATCCCCCTAAAGTTTAAAATCAAGCCATTTAGGAAAATATAAAGGCCTTGTCAAGAATCTAGAAGAACAAACATGCTCTGACTCCACTGTTAGGACCGCGGAAGCACCATTGATTACCAAGTAACTTAATATGCAAAATTAACCAGAAGTAACAAGTAACTAGAATTCAAAAATAACACAGAATATGAGAGACAATACCCAATTATATTAATACTCTTCCAGAAGGAAATACAACAAAGAAGATGCCACAGTCTTCTTCCTTACACACCTCTAGGGCATAAACAGTAAATCTCTTCAAGAGCTCACTCTCTCTCTTATGGTCCCAACACACAACTCAAACACAGAGTTGGTGTTCACCTCTAACCAATCAGTATCACTACTACCAGTACCACCAGTCAGTATCACTACTGCCAGTACACAAGTGCTCCATGCACTCCACAAGTGCTCCACACACTCCAAGTAGATTTCCCTGATCTTGCACCTTGCTATGTTTCCCGTCACCTTTGACCTTGCTATCCTGCAGATCCACCTTAGACCTTGCACACACACACACACACCTGCAAATCACCAGACCTTACTTACCATGTAGATCTCTCTACACCCTGAAGAACCCTTGTCCTTACCTCACCAAGTCTTTATGATTCTCCAAACCAGTACCCCAGTGGATCTTCTCCCTGATCTAGCACACCTGTAGACCAACCTGATCAGCACCCCTGTGGAACTAGGAGGAGCTACCCTTGCTCTTTTCACTCTCAGAAGGGGCTAACCAAGCTCAACTCAAACTATAACAAATTACAATACAGCCTATGAGTCTCTTAAATAGATCTCATGCAAACAATAATTAGACACCTAATTACAATAATTAGATCCACAGCTCTAAGGCTAAAATTAGCCTTTAACATGCAAACAACTGGTTCATTAACAAACTGTTTGTAACACTCATAATTTTGAACCGTACAAGCGACCGACGTCGGTCCCTGTTAGTCTGGAGATGACCGACGTCGGCTGAATACTGCCGATGTCAGTTGACTTCTTGTCTACCCCTGATCGACGTCGGTTGGCCTGACCGACGCCGGTGACTATGACACTTAGCAACCTCCTCCCCTATTTGCATCAGTGAAGCTTTTAGCTCCACAACCTAACAGGCCTATCAATCTGTTACTAGAGCTTTAAATTTTCAAAGAAGTGTAGAAACTAGTTGAAATGAGGATCATCTTCTCGATGAGGCACTCTACATGGGTTACAAACTTAGTGTTGGTGAGGAAAAAGAATAGAGAAATCAAACTTTGTGTCGATTTCCATAATTTGAATAAGGATTTTGAGAAGGATAAATATCCCTTGCCTTCAGTGGATGAAGTGTTACAGATTGTGAATGGTGCCCAAATGATGTCATTCCTTAATAGGTATTTAGGCTATAATCAAGTGGTAGTCAATTATGAGTATAAAATCAAGACAACTTTCACTACCAAATGGGGCACCTTTGCATACAATAGAATGCCTTTTATTTTGATCAATGTGGGTGTTAAATTTTAAAGGGAAATGAACATTGCATTCAAATATGTCATAGATAGATGCATATTTATGTACATATATTATCTAATAGTCTTATCCAAAATAAGGGTAGATCATGTGAAAGACTTGTGAAGATTGTTGCAAAGATGTAGAGACCATGGGATTTAATTAAATATAAAATATATATATTCAAAGTAATTAAAGGTAAACTACTAGGCCATATCATTTATAAAAAGTGTATATCCATAGACTCGGATAGAGTAGAGGTAATTCTAAATATCTCATATCCTGACACTAAGATATATTTGACACTAGGATATATTTCAAGTCATTCTTTGGTAAAATTAACTTTTTAAGGAAGTTTATTTTAGGTTTTGTTGAGATAATTAGGCCATTAAATAATATGCTAAAGAAGGATGTTAAAATAAATTAGACTGTTGAGCCACAAATATATTTTGACCAAATCAAGGCTACTCTTATGAACATGCCAGTGCTCATTAGTCCCAATTATACACAACATTTATATCTTTATTTGTCTGCCTCATAACATTATATTGTTGTTGTGATAAATCAAAAGAAGGAAGTGGGAGACAAAAGCCCAATATCTTTCATGAGCATCCTACTTATAAATATTGAACTCGGGTATTTTATGATTGATAAGCAAGCCTTTGTTTTGATCAAAGTTGTTAGAAAGTTCAAGCATTACATCCTTCACAGCAAAGTGTTTAATTTATCACCTAATATAGTCGTGAAGGCCTTCCTAATGAAGAATAATTAGGGAAGACACATGGAAAATGGATGACCATACTCCAAGAGTTTGACCTAGAGTTGCAATCAATGAAAATTTTTAGAGGTCAAGGACTCTGTAAAGCCATGGTTGAAGTAGATCTCCAAATCATTTGCCAACAGTAATTAGTGTTGGACATCATAAATGATGATTGGTACATAGATATAGTTGGATGTTTTTTGATTAATCAGTGTCCTAGACACTTGAGTTCCAAAAAATAAAGAGTGGTGTGCCTAAAAAGTAACCAATATTTGATCAAATATGGTGCTCTTTATAGAAAAAACCATGAGGGCATATATTTGATATGTCTAAATAAAGAAGAAGTAGTTGAAATACTTAAATATTTATATGGTGATTATAGAATTGAACATGGTTCAAGGATTACTACAATTGATCAAATACTATGAACAGGTTACTATTAGCCACATGTTTTCAAAGATTCACATATGCATGTTTGAAGTTGTCACACTTGTTAAGTTGTTGCACACCATGAATGCACCTCAGCTATGCCATTATTACCAGCCATTGAAGCCCATCCATTTTATAAATGGGGGTTGGAATTCGTGGGAGCCATTAAAGTAAATTCTTCCATAGGCCACAAGTTCATCTTTACAGTGACAAATTATTGTACTCGTTGGGTTGAAGCTCAACCATTAAAGAATCACACCATAGATGTAGTCATTCAATTTTTGGAGGAACATATTACCATAAGGTTTGGTATACCCACCATGATGGTAAGTGATAAAGGCCATACTTTATCCTCCTTACAATTCCTTGAATGGGCTTATATTCATTATATAACCCTTAAATTTTCTTCAAATTAATATCTTCAAGGTAACGGGTTAGCTGAATTAACAAAAAATAATTTGTTGAATATATTATAAAATATTTAAAAACCTAAAAGATTGGCATATTTGTTTAAATTTCCTTTATGGTTTGATAGAACTAGGATCACATATGTATTAGGGACCTCTCCCTCTTATCTATTATATGGTTAAGATCTTATCTTCCCAACCAATCTAAAAATCCTTACCTTGTTTACAAGAGATTACCTAGAAACAAATGATCAAATAGAAGCCACCTCTTGAACATCATGCAATTAGAATAAAAATGAGATATAGGTTTGTTGTATTTTATTAAACATCAACAGGTAGTCAAACATTGGTTTGATAAATAAATTAAAGTGAAGGCCTTCAGGATCTCTGATCTAGTCCTTATGTGGGACAAGGCTCATAAAAAGAATAGAAAACATGGAAAATTCGATACTTTATGGTTTGGTCCCTACCAAATCTTTTAATCCTTGAAAAAAATGCTTTCCACTTAAGGTGTCTTACTGGTGAGGATGTTATGTTACCTGTCAATAGATAATTCCTCAAACATTATTTCCATGCTTGATTGGTTTAAAAACTCCTATAAATAATGTTTCTTTTGTCTTCTATTATTTCTATCATGTTCCTTGTTTTAGGTTAGGTTTTTTTTTTTTTTTCCTCCTTGCTTGGTTTAGCGTCATCACATCTCCTTTGGTGTTGAACCTATTGTTTTAACCTGAGGGTTCCCCTGCTTGATTAAGGAGCAAGACTAGATGGATTGGTCATGAGTAACGTCAATGGCATCCCTATGTGTAAAAGGATTTAAGATCATGTTCAATTGCTTGTATGAACTTCTATGTTTTACTATATGGTTAGAATATTGAAGGCCTATGATTTATAATAGAATGTATGGATTTAGAAAGACTACATTTCTTGTTTCAAAGATCATCAAATGCACCTAACAAAAAATATGAAGAGTAAGACAACTCTAATTTTTTTAACTTTTTTTTAATTAATTATGAATATTTTGATTATCACTCAACCATGGTTTGGTATCCAACCCTCAATGGATAAGAATGAAGAAAAATATATTTTAAAAGGAATTGAGCTAAAATAAAAAATCTGCACTTTCTCCTTGAAAGGGTGATCTTGGTAGTTTATACCACAGGGTTTTCAACCCGGTTGGCAATGAAGCAATACCTTAGGAAGGGACCAGAGGTATCTTTGTCAGGAATATAAATGCTTGGTTGATAGCAGAGCAATACCCATACCATTTTCTACCTCAACCATATTATAAAATCATTTCTCCTTTCAATAGTTCCTATCAATTAGATAAATATGATTTATTTTATGCACTTGTAAAATAACTGAATCAATCACATGAACTCATGAATTGATGGTATTTAAATACAACTAAAGTTTAGTATGTCATATATTAGATTAGAATTTTTTTCCTTCATACTTTCAATTTATTTTGAAAGGCTTCTTATAGCAAATTTTTGTATTTAAATGAGAGCTTAAGATTTTTTATTCTTGAGATACTCAAGAGTATCTCTGATTAAGAGTCACCATCTATTATTGATCGCACAACATGTCTTATTTTCACTAAAAATAGGTACCCTCTTTTTACTTTATCCTTCCCTTAAGAGTTGAAGGTTTTTCCTAATTGGGTATGGATAGCCATCTACTAGATGTTAAGTTTAAAGTGATTGGGTGTGTTTGTTTTCAATACATTTCCATGTCAAAATGTTTAGTACAAGCTTTGCATCTAAGATTGTTAAGGTAAGTTACATTAATTTATCCTAGGTTTAAAATTTTCAATCATGTAATATAATATTTTGAAGATTCTTGAAAATCTCCTTTTATGATCCATTTCTACTTCAAACTAGCTCTAAGTTGAGTAAAAAATGTTTATATTCACTTTTTACTTTAGTCAGTTTCATTGAAATGGATGAAATCTATTTTGAAAATAGTTTTAGTTTCATTCAAAATGGATTCCTTTTGCCAAGTGTGTGTGCCTTTTTGTTTCATTTCAAAATACTTAACTCTATTTTATATTTGAATTACGTAGCCATTTGAATTTAAAATTTCATAACCATTAGTTTTTTATTTATATAATGTTGATTGCATCTTCTTATTTTATGCCCACATGTGCCTAAATTGTACCTAATGTTACGTGGCATTCTCTTGATGGATCTAACCCATCCAAAATGTCTTTCAACACTAAGTCAATGTTTGACTTCCACCCAGAGCCATGTGGCACCTTTTCACCAATCCACAAGATTCATCCAATCAGCAAAGCTCTAGGTAAGTGGATCATCAGGGTGCTACCAAGTGGCATCATCCTAATGATCGACTGATCCTGATCATATTTATACAAATATTAACCTCTAGACAATCAGGTTAATGGGATGATTTCATGTGGTATCATATTGATGACACACTACCCAAGATCAATTCATATATTCAACAAAGCTTTGAGAAAATGGGTTAGTGGGATGCTTCCACATAGTTTCATCTCGATGACCTGCTATCCTAGAGCGATCCATACAAGATCATATCCCCTGATCAAATAGATTAGTAAGATGATGCCATGTAGAAAAATATGGTTGCTCTACAATCCTAGGGTGGTTTGTGCAACCTAACAAAATGTCAAAGTTCTAAGTGAGTGAGATGATGTCATGTCACAAAATCTTGCCTCATTGTGACAAAAGAATAGTCATGATGCATAAATCATTAACCAAGTAATGAAAAAATGTGAAATAGCCACATGAAAATGACCCAATGAATAAAATACATGCTAGCATTCAAACAACAAAACATGAACTTAAAATTGATGGTTCGTTAGACTGCCAAAACTCAAGAATGGACTGTGCATCCAATTTGATTTATAGAATCAAGTTATGATTAGTTTCTCAACAATAAATGATCAAAAATACTAGAATTCAATGCAAAGTCAGGCAATGGCATTAATATAGACATGGTGTGCACATTTGGGAATGGACAAAAAGAGGTGCTAAGGACATATTCACCATGAAGAGGAGCATTATCTATTGAGAAGACATATATAGACAAATCTAAATGGTGATCCCAAGGCATTCCCAATAACTTCTAATGACACTTGGTCATTAGAATTTATTTCCCTGATTTCAAGCAGTATGGTCTAGCTGAAAGTTTCAACTACATTCTTGATTTTACATTGAATCTTCAACTACTTCTGTGGTGTGCATGAATTACCTCTTTTTTTTATATTTTGAATTTTGAAGTTCTTATTCTTATTTATAGGACTTTGAAATCCTTGCTCAAGGTTGGTATTTTTTTGGATTAGAGTATGTTATTCCTGGCTAGCTCTTTATGAATTATAACAAAAATAGAGATCATACATTTTTCATGTATTTTATTGCTTTATTGGATAATTTCTCCCTCTCATGTTTAGTCTTGTTGCTCCATATGTGTCTCTTTCACTTAGATGATTGTATAAACCCTAAACTTTGTTAATCAAAAAGAAAATATTGATAATTTGAAGGCTGTTGAGACTGCATAGTCATATCCTACGTATGTTTTATAGTGGTTATGTCTTTCATACGCACAATCAACCTCCTCAAACTTTTGCATCGTCTTTGATTAGAGTTGTGCTAGGTCCAGCTCAATTGAAGATTGGTTTTATGAGATTCACTCAGTCAAATAATTCTAGATTCATTTGTGTTGGTAGTAGGCTCTTTATGTCTTTATCCCTATTCTCTTACATTTTATTTATAATTAATTTAAATTAGGAACGAAAGTAATATGAAATTAAATGTTTATATTGATTGTTATTTTGCAGTGTGTTTATCACTAATATAGCATTGTTGCATTTATAAGCATGGTAAAATAGTAAAAAACATAACTATTTTTATATTGTGTACAGCGTAGGAAGTTTCATTGCTATTAGAAGTTGAATCATGCAAGTATATATTAAAGAAAATATGTGATCTCTCAATGAATGTATTAACTAAAGCTAATTATATCTTAATCTATTAAAACAAGCCCTTTACATGGAGTAGTTTGCATTAGTCAACTTAGTGAAGACCAGTATACCAAGACCTGGTACATTTATATCTTGGAGAGGTATTTTTCTTACAAGATTTCCCTCCTTTCAGGAGAGACGTGGCCTAACAAACCCCACCTGACTGTTGGTCGTGTCAAGTGATGCATCAACAAGGGAATTTATTGGTACTTGCACAACATGCCCTATTTTTAATTTAAATATAAGGACCCTTTTCTGGTTCTGAAGTTTGGTATTTTACCTTAAGGAGTTTGTTGGTGGTTGTTTGTTTAAAATTACCTTCTTGGTAGTGCATTTTATTAGATGTGAAGATTTAAATTTGAATGTACTTTATTATTTTAATCAAGCTTGAATAAGTTACAATAAATTTGCTTCTTAAAAACTTGGTATAGAAATCATGTCTAAGACTAATTTAAGTTATAATCCAGATTTACATGATTCTATTAAATCTTCATCTATCTTCATGCTTGTGTTTAGAAACATATTGTACTTCTTTTTTATACCATTTTGCCTTGGATTTATGTAAATTATCTAACTCTTTCAAAGTTTTTGGCTTCTTTCCTAAATATTTTATCCATTTATACTTTAAATTCAGGATACTTGACTATAAGTTTGCTTTAGTTCATCTTTTACCTTAGTTGATTTCGTTAGAATGGATGAAATTTTCTTGGAAATTGGCTTTAGTTTCATTCGAAATGATCTTATTTCACTAAGTTTTATGTGTCTTTATGTTTTTGCATTTGATTAACTTAGCCATTTTATTTTGAAAAGACTAAATCATTTGCTCTTAAATTTTGAGTTGTTAACAAGGATTTTCTTTATTTTTCCCAAAAAATAATAAACAAATCTAAGCACCACATAGTTATTTCCCACAAATCCTAATGACCTAGGCCATTCAAAAAGTCTTTTGTCACTTAGTCAATTCTTCAAAGAGTTGCCCGGAGCCACATGACGTATTTTTGCCATCCCACAGGACTTAGTCAAATTTTAAAGATTTATCCACTGGGCCTCCAACTCAGCAAAGCTTTGGGAGAGCAAATTAGTGGGATATTACCAATTGTCAAGATCCCAACAACTTGCTACCTCAGTCGAATCCATACCAATGTAAAGCTTTCAGGCAAGTAGGTTAGTGGGATGTTGCCACATGACATCATTATAGCAACCTACTATCTCGGAGATGTCCATATAAATCTGAAAGCCTCCAAGCAAGTAAATTAGTGGGATATTGTCACATGATAACATCTCACTACTTCATAAGCTTAGGGCAGTCTGTACAACTTTAAATCCCATCAAAGATTTATATGAGCAAGATTACACCATGTGGCATGATCTCATTGTGTCACAGCTAAAACATAGTCAACACATATACAACTCTATCTGAGTAGTGGAAGGGTGAGGATAATCTACTTGGTAAAGACCCTACCAAGGAAGGATATGCTAGCGATGATGTTCGCAGAATACTATATTAAACTTAACGACCCATCTGGGTGTCAAAACTGTCAAAAATCAAGAATGGATTGTGCATTCAATTTTATTTTTAGAATCAAGTTGTGATCAATTTTCCACCAATAAATGATCATATATAGCGAAATTAAATGCAAGGTCAGGTAGTAGCATTAATCAGTATATGACATTCACATTAGAATCAAACATATATCATAAAAGACAAATATTTGTCTTAAAGAAGTATGATTTCAACTGTACAAACTTTGTGCACATCATCGATCTGTTAAAGATCTAGAGCTACCTCTTCAACTACATAACCTGATTTCATTGATGATTTATGTAACCACCCCATTAGTAGGTGAATTTGAATTTGAGCTCCTTCGAGCTACCAGCCTATATAAGAGCAACTCCTACATTTTAATAAAGGTTGGCTCCCTTAGAATAGAGTAGATTAGTGGATCAGACTGGTTGGTTCCACCTAGTTATGTAGATTAGTTATTTCCTTCATTTATGGTTTTAGTTGTGCCATTGAAGTTACCTCCATGTTCAAGAGAGATGACACTATATGTATGTTTCAAATATAAGGAATAAATATATTATGTTGACTGACCAAAATTTTATTCTACTCTACACATATCTAAGCCTTTCAACGCTTCACCAAAATGGGGTTTAACACCCACATTTGGTATCAAAGCAGGGTTTTTAGACTTGTTTAATCGCCCTCCATCCAATTGTCCTTGCATACAATGGATTGTACTGACTAATGTTACAGTCCAAAGCACGTGAAATAATAGTTGTTACGTTTATACATTTTCTTGCATCTTATCAATGGTCTAGCAATACAAACCACATGTGAACCTATTGGCTTCATCACTCAACGACATCTTCTTCTCAGACTTCCACCTTTGTTCGTAGTATTTTTCACCCATCCTATCCTCAGTGAGCATTTTGCAATATATATAAGTTTCAGATTTTTAATTTTTGATTTTTGTGTGTATTTTAAAGCTGTTTGGTATATATTTAAAAAAATTAGAAATTAAAGAAAATATATATATATATAATGCATAAAAATAGTTGAATGAAACTTAGGAAAATCATCAGATATTTTTTATTTTTTGATGAAATTAGATAATTTAAATTGTTCTGGAAAGGTCTTTTAGAGGGGAAGAAAACCCAAAAATTGTTTGGGGAAATTCTGCAAACACAAGAAGTTATTTGTAGTTGAAAAGTGCCATTTTTACATCATTAGTGAGCTATCTAAATCATTTGGATACTTCAATTGATCCATACAGCGGCGGATCCGAACCTCGAAGATTAGTAGCAACATCCTCAGATCTGTTAGATGCTACGGGGCTCGATTCTCCCACAGGCCTCCAAACAGCGATCCAAATCCATGGCAAGCTCCCATTCTCCATTGTGCCACCGTCGTCTATCTGTCAGAAGAAGAATGAGGATCGAAAGTTTTTTTAAGGTGTTTTTAGATTTAGGGTTGATTATTATATTTCGTAGTATTTAAGTTTTTAAGTTTTAGGTATTACGTGGCATGTTATAGTATATATTTTTAGATTTAGGCTTTTAAGTATTCTAATTTATTAAGTGTTATTAGGTATCTCTTATTTGTGTTTTAGTTTAGTATTGGTTGATTTTTGAGTAATGTTAAAGTCTAGTCTCAAAAATTAAAATTGTTAATATATGTAAGTCTTAAGTCTAGTTTTTTATTTATATTTTTTTACGTGGTAGTATTTAGTTTATTTTAGGATTGAGTTTTGTTTGTATTTAATTTTTTTATTGAGTTTTTTATATTAGTATTTTGTTTTTTTCAAAGTGGTATTATTTTATGATTTATGATTTATGGGTTTTGTTTTTAGTTTTATTATTAATTGTCTTGTTTTATTTTTAATTATTATTTTGAGTATTACGATTTTTTAATATGTAAGTTTTATATATTTAAAATTTTATATTTTATATTTAGAGTTACATTTTTGTCATTTTGTTTAAAGTATGTGTCAATTGTTTTGAGTCAAAGTTTCAAATAAGTTTTAAAAGACAATATCCAATAAGGTAATATTTTCAATAACGTATGTTTGTAATCAAATACATTATTAATTGAAACTCACATTCGAATTTCTCATTTCATATTAGAACTAGGGGGGTGAATGTTAGGAAATAGTCTTAACATAAAAAATATATATATATATAGAATAAAAAAAGTTATTGTACGTATAAAAATAACTTATTAAAATAGAGAGTTTGGTGAGATTATTGTGGGATGTGCCATTGAAACTACCTCCATATTCAAGGGAGATGGCACTATATGTATGTTTCAAATATATGGAATAAATATGTTATGTTGATCAGAAAAAAAAATATTGTGCTATGCACATGTCTGAGTCTTTGGCTTTTCACCAAAATAGGGTAACACCCATATTTTTGAGTCGAGGTTGTTTGGAAGCCATGTTTATAACTCACATGAGTATCTGATGAATCTCAATTGATATTTTTAATAGAAATATATTTATCTAGAAGATTTGTCATTTGATAAACTTGATATGTGCATGTATATGGGGTCCTTGTTTTCCTCATTGACTCCGCTACTTCCTTCCATAGACTCTTTCACCATCTTTATTTGGAGTTATGTTAGGTCAGGGTCAACTAAAGACTAGTTTATCTAAGAATTTGTTTACTTAATAGAATCAGATTACTCTACATTACAAAGTGGGTTCTTCTTTCTCTTTTTTCTTTTCTCATTACTCCTCCCTCTTTTTTTTAATCAGTCTATTAGATTATGATAGTTTAGAATCTATGCAATCTATTCTTAATATTATATTTTGATTACTTGAATCTATATTTATAGTTAGCATTGAATTGATGTATCTAAGCATGCTACATGCACAGCTGAATCAACTACATTTCCATGCTATATATGTATATTTACTCTCTTATGCAACAAATTGTGCATTTAGAATGTATTTTTATTTTTTTTAAATATTTATCGAAGACCCTTGATATGGAATGGTCACAATAAGCCAATTGGATTACTTTAGGTACCAAGATCTTAGAGAATTTTTTTGTGGAAGTCTCCTTTTAGAAGAGATGGGGATTAATGACCCCCATCTATTATTGTCCATGTCAAAACACCTCTCAACATATATGGATTTTAGGAGGCCCTGAGTAGATTTCTTTCAGACTTTTATTTTCTTTTAAAAAGTTGCCTAGTTGTTTTTCATGTTCTTAGACTGAAAAACTAATTATTTGAGTCCTTGAATGGCCCTGGCATGGCAAGGATGATGTAACTATCATGTGAATGTTTTAGGACCTTCATATGACTTGCCCAAAAACCTTACAAATTTTGTGTGAAGTATATTTATGGTAGGATCAGGACTTCTGAAGAACACATCCAAATTTTTAAAGAAGCTATTATTAAAAGACAGATTCAGCACGAGGATGTGGCTTGTCACCAATTCCCTTTATCACTAGATCAAATGACCTATTCTTGTTACCTTGGTATACCATAAGGGTGTATGACCTTGTGGACCATCTTTGAAAATATGTTCTTTAATTATTTCAGTAACTCATTGACTATTTTGTCTTATTTTATCAATTTGTCACAACCCGTAAAGAGCCTAATGAACTAACTAGTGTGCTCAACCATAAATTCCATCAACTATACACTAGGTTGAAGGATCTTTTATTACAAGCTAAGGTTGTATCCATAGCATTTTACCTCAATTATTTGTATCTTTTGATTGCTATGTTCATTAAGATGAACCCATTTTCTCCCACATCCCTAACATTGGTCTACCAAGAGGTTGTCTATGTAGAGCAACAATCTTTGTCTCAAAGATTTAGTGTTGACCCTTTCTATTATTTAGGGTAGTGGGGCATTAATACCCAAGGTCCTTTGAGTTTCATGCCTACAAGTCATCCCATGGATCAATATGTGCCTTACAATGAAGTATTTTCCCAAAATTTCATCTAACCAAACCTTCCAATGATAAATGAGAACCTTGCTTACTCTTTTAATGAATGTGACTCAGTTAATTCTATGTATAATTAGGATGCTAATTCATATTATGTTATTGATTCAGTATCTTTAGGTGATATTACTAATCAAATACCATTTATTGTAGAAAATAATCAATAGGGAATGCATAATCCAAACTATGAGGCTGCATAACCTAATGTACCATGTGGAGTCTATGAACCTAGTTGCATTGCTAATGTTGAGCTAATCATGCACACTTAGAATGTTTCATTTCACAAGCCTAATCCATTCTTTGAAGAATGCATCAGTGGCAATGATGACTCTCAATATGAGGACATAAAATTTGTAGAAAGTGACCTAGTGGCCAAAAAGTAAATTGGTGAAGAGTTACCCACACCAAATGAATAATTTGACATCTCTTGCAATCAACCAGAAGAATAAATAGAAGAGTTGGAACTATTGGATGGGCACTATTCATGTTATGTATCTGAAGTATTATTTCCCTTTGTTACTACTCTTATATTTGAAATGTTGGTCCAAGATAGTCAACATCTTTGTGGCAGTGATGAGACCTTCCTTGCATTATCAAAAGGAAATGAAATAAAAAAGAAAACCAAAAAGGGGGTTATCCCTTTGAGGATAATAAGATGGAAGAGTTTAAAATTGATGATCTCTCTCCTTAGTTCAACCTTACATTCAACGTAGTCAAAAACACTCAAGTGTTCCTCCCAATAGTATAAGTAGTCAAGCTCGAAATGGAAAGTCAAGAACATTCAGGCCTGAATGAAAAGGAACTCATCTTTGAACCCGAAGTAAAGAAAACAAGGATCTCATGAGTTCTTTTGATGACACCATAACCATCCATGATTTCCCACCACCAACATGTTCCACATTCAAGGCAACATATATGGTCAAAATACAAGCTAAAGATCATAAGCATATTGGTCTAAATAGAGAAGTGAAACCATTGGAAATGCAAGTTGAGAATGGTTTAATCCAACTCGGCTCTCCATATACTTTGGCCACTGATAAAAATTTCATAAAGTCTCTAATATGGGAAGACTCTGAGCCACTCATATACATTCAAGATGACAAAAGCAACTAAGAGGATGTTATGCATGCATCCATTTGCCATCAAGAACATGTCACTTTCAAGTTGGATCCTCCAATGAATCCGGTATGTATGAATATCCATCCCTATTCCGCACTGCAATATAATACATGGACTAGGGTATTTTATTCACCCTATCTCAAGCACTTTATTTGATTTAATTATAAACACATTGTTGAATTATACAATCTTAATTTATTTAATTTTCCTGGAAAGAATATTGATAAATCTCTATAGGATAGTGTTTTTCAACATAAAAGACAACATTGATGCAAGTAGATGTTTTTGTTACCCTTCTCAAAATCTTAAAAAATCAGGTGTCTAATTAATTCAAGCATGCATTTATTTGAAAACCCCTGTGAATATCTTCTTTTCCTTTTTTGTTTTATTTTTTTCTTTTCTTCTTATCCCTTGTTGTTAGTTTAGGCCTACTTTTGTTTATTTTCTACTTTTGTTGTTGGGTTTGTTCCAATTATTTTTTTCCTGTGGTTCCCTTGTTAACCAAATAATTGAAGAAAGGTTGTTTCAAATGTAGCATAGATGGCATTCAAAGAGCCTAATTGCAATTTTGTTTGAAAATTTTGTATGAACTCTTGTGATTGCTTTGTTTATTTTCTAAATTTCATAGGTCAATGATTATTAACAGAACTTATAAATTTAAAAAAATTATTGTCTTGTTCAAAACCATCCAATACACTTAATGAAATGTCTATTAAAAATACAACATTGTTTCAATTCTAGTTTGTCTTAAGTTTTCAAGAACTTATTGATTTTTTTTACTTGTGATTTGGTCCCCAACCCTCTATGGATCAAAATACAAAATCTCCTTTCAAAAGAATTGAGTTAAAATGTAAAATCTAAACTTTCTCCTTGAAAGGATGATCTTGATAGCCTCCACCACAAGTTTTCTAGCTTGGTTGGAAGTGGAGCAAGGCCTTTGTAAAGGACTAAAGGTATCTCTATCAAAACTATGAACATCTAGCTTGAAGCAGAGTAATTTAGCCCATGCCACTCCCTCCAAACTAAAATATAAAATATTTTTCTCTCAATAGTTTTGAATTTATGTAAATCTGAATTACTGTGTGTGAATGCAAAAAATAAATCAATCATTTGATCACACATTTGGATGGTTTTTGGCTAGACTCTTAAGCTTAGTATGTCACTTATTTCCTATAGAATTTAGTGCCTTTAAATTCTTGTTTGTTCTAAGTGATTGCTTACAACTAATACTTTTTATTCTTGTGAAATCAGAGATTTTAGATTTTTGATTTTTGAAATACTCAAGAGTATTTTTTAGTAGGACTCACCATCTGTTGTTGCTCTCTCAACATGTTCTATTTTCAGTTTAAAAACACAGACCTTCTTTTTCCCTCTAGAGTTTGATATTTTACCTTAAGGAGTTCGTTAGTGGTTACCTATTTAAAATTGTCTTCTTGGAAGTGCATTTTGTTAGATGTGAATATTTAAATATAAATGTTCTTCATTGTTTTCCAACCCTGAATAACAATATATTTATATCTTAAAAACTTGACATATAAATCACATCTAAAACTAAATTAAGTTAAAATCTGAATTTGCATGATTATATTAAGTATTGGTTTATCTTCATGCTTTTATTTCAAAATATATTTTATAGCTTTCATTTTAGACCATTTCATCTTGGATTTATATAAATTATCTAACTATTTTAGAGTTTTTTGCTTCGTTCTCTGGATATTTTGTCTATTTCTACTCTAAATTTAAGATAAATTGACTATAAGTTTGCTTTGATTTATCTTTTACCTTAGTCGATTTCATTAGAATGGATGAATTTTTTTTGGAAAATAGTTTTAATTCAATTTGAAATGGTCTTATTCTGCTAAGTTTTATGCACCTTTATGTTTTTGCATTTGATTAGCTTGGCTATTTTATTTTGAAAAGACAAACATTTGATTTTAAATTTCAAGTTATTGACTAGGTTTTTCTTTATTTTGCATGTAGGTGATTAAACAAATATAGGCACCACATGGGAATTTTTCGTAGCTCCCAGTGACCTGGGCCATTCGAAAAGTCTTTTGGCACTTAACTGATTCTTCAAAGAGTTTCCTAGAGCCACATGGAATCTTTTTGCCACCATGTGAGACTTAGTCGATTTTCAATATTTTTTTGGTAGGCCTCTAACTCAGCAAAGCTCCAAGTGAGTGGATCAATGAGGTGATGCCAAGTGTCAAGATCTCAATGATCCTTTGCCCCAATCGAATATGTACTAATGCAAAGTCTTCAAGCAAACAAGTTAGTGGGATGATGTCATGTGGCATCATCCAAATAACCCATTATTCTGGGGATGTCCATATAAATCCAAATTCCTTTAGACAAATGGGTTAACAGGATGATTCCACATGGAAATATACCGCTACTTTGTAGGCTTGGGATGGTCCATGCAACTTCAAATCCCATCAAAGATCGATGAATGAGATTACATGGCATGGCATGATCTCACTGCATCGCAACTAAAACACAATCAGTGCATATATAGATCTAGCCAAATAATGGAATATCAAAGAGAATCCACTTGATAAGGATGCTACCAAGGAAGGATAAACTAACGATGATGTCAGTAAGACACTAGACTAAATTTGATAGCCCATCTAGCTGTCAAAACTATCAAAACCAAGAATAGACTGCACATCTAATTTGATTTGCAAAATTAAATTATGATCGGTTTTCCACCAATAAATGATCAAAAAAGACAAAATTCAATGCAAGGCCAAATAATGACATTAATCAGGATATTGCATGTGTATTGGGATCAAGTGTAGAGGATAAAAAATAAATATCTGCCCTAAAGCATGGTTTCAATTTCACAAAATATGTGCATGTCACCGGACGTGCCATATGTGATCTAAAAATTTGACTCAAGAGAGGATGGTTAGTATGGTGTTAGTTTCAAAATGAAAATAAAATGAAAGAAACACACTAACTAGCATAACATCTCTAGGCTTAGACACTAGGGAGAGCTTAGTTAACAAACGTGAATAAAACACACAACTAAAATATAAAAAAAATCTTCTTTTACCTTCTTTGGATGCTCCAAAATGCTTATTGTAGTGGCTTGTTTGGTTTGTGCTCATGAAGTCATCATCAATGGAAGTTTGGCTACCTCTATCTCTCCTTGGCACCTTTGGCTTGTGGTTTGACTTGGATTGGAATCAATTTAGAATGGTAACATTAATTGCTTGAAGCTTTGTAATCAATTTTGTATTATAACTTTGCATAATCATGTTTTTTGAAGATATTTGAGCATAATAACTTTGCACCAAAATAACTTAGAAATGATGTTCATGGCCTCTCTATTTATAGATTTTGTAAATATCTAGAATCAACCTGAACCGTCCATCTCAGGATTGAGATGTGTGGCTAAGGATTAATCCAATTATGCAATTAATATTGATAAATAGGCTCATCAATATTTGAGATAGAGGAGCAATTAAGAGGCATGGAGGGATTTGATGAGGCATGGGAGGCATGAATCTTGATATTTGTGGTATTTATGGCTTAGAGATGTCTTTCCAAGAAACGAGGTCATCTGATGATGCAAATATTCAATATTCACTTCTAAAAATAAGTATTCAATAAGTTTTCATAAAATTCTTGATTAGGCTCTAATTTGGTTTAATAAGCTCATAAACATGATTAAGCACTTTGTGCACAAATTACTCAAATTAATCATAATGCTTTGTTATTGATCCAAAATTTGATTGGATTAGAATTGAAAGGCAATGTTAGATGCATTAGAACCGTATTCTCATTTAGGATGTTACCAACAACAAATAACAAAGACACGTGTCTCGTGTAAGAGATTTGATAAAAGAGATCAATCCAAAACACCCAGATGCAAAATTGGCATTTTGACTCGAAATGATTTGATCAAAGTTAGCTAGCCCATAAATTGTATTGCCCCATTTAATGATACTCTAGTCAAAATCAACACTTGAATATATCAATTTTAACTCATTTAATGTGTTTTAGTGTTTTTAGGCTAAATTATACATTTTGGATAGAAATTGGTCAAAACCCTGGTTAGAGATTATCGGTGGCCAGTTTTAGGTATCTACACATGCCACCGATTTGTCAAAGATCTCAAACTGCCTCCTCAACTACATCTCCCAATTACATTGATGATTTATTTAACCGTCTCATTAGTGTGTAAATTTGCATTTAAACTCCTCAAGCCTGTGAGCATATATAAGAATAACTCTTCTGTTGTAATAAGGGTTGGATCCCTTAAAATAGAGTAAATTAGTGTATCAGACTGATTGATTCTCCCTCGTTAAGCATATCAATCATTTTTTTCATGTATTTTCTTGCTTTTTAGATTATTTTTTGGAGTTGAGGCTATTTGGAAACCATGTTTATCACTCGCATGAGTATCTGATGAATCTCAATTGATCCTTTTAATATAAATATATTTATATGAAAGCTTTGTCACTTGATAGACTTAGTTTGTGCATGTATATGGTGACCTTATTTTTCTCATTGGCTCTGCTATTTTATTTCATATACTCTTGCACTGTCCTTAGTTAGATTTGTGTTAGGTCTGACTCAGCTAAACACTGATTTATCTAAGAATTTTGTTCAATGAAATTACGCTGGTCTACATTAAAATGCAGGCACTTCCTTCTCTTTTCTCCCTTCCCTACCCTCTTTTTATTTTTTATCAATCGATTAGATTAGATTAGTTCATAATCTATACAATTTGCTCTTAATGTTATATCTTGATTGCTTGAATCTCTATTTGTAGTTTTCATTGCATTGTTGTATCTAAGTATGCTACATACACATCTGAATCAACAACATTTTCATGCTAAATATATATTGATTCCCTTAGGCAGCAAGTTTCACATTTAAAATCAAGGGTCTAGTGAATATTTCAGACAAATCAAAATGCATTCTCAATGTGGAGCTTGCAATCTAAGGGAATCAATGTGTGTGTGTGTGTGTGTGTGTGTGTGTACAAACACATATTGATTTCCTTAGACAACAAGCTCCACATTTAAAATGCATTTTGATTTATCTGAAATATTTATCAAAGACCCTTGATATAGAATGGTCACAACAAATCAATTGAGTTACCCTATGTACCAAGACCTAGTAACTAAGATCTTGAAGATATTTGTTCACGCAAGTCTCATTTCAAGAGAGACGGGGATTAATGACTCCCACCTATTATTGATCATGTCGAAACACCTCTCAACAAGTCTAATTATGTGAAAAAACACATTTAGCAAATGAAAATTTATAAGTATGAAAATCTTTTGTTCTTTTAGGATGCATCAAGGACTAAACTATCTTTAGACTCAGAATACTATAGGGATATTTAAAAAAGACCAACTCATAATCATAAATACCAAGAAACTTTCAATAGATCAAGGTAGAACAAAGTTTCAAGGTTTCACTGGGTCCAAGATGAACTGAAAGGGAATTAAAAGTCTAGGAAAGTTTTGAGTTGAGAATTTTCAGAGGGATCCCCCACTTCTCTGAAGAAAAGGGGAGGGAGTGTTGGCCTTAACATAACACATAATTAATTTAATTCCAATTAAATCGAAGCAACATGTAGGGCATTATATAAACTTTAATAAGATGGACAACAGTAGATCATTATACAGATCGATGGTTCTTATCAAACATTTATACACAAGACATATGTTGTCCATAATCCTATGCAAAAAAAGAAAATATTTAGCAAATATAAGCATCTTCAATATTCATATAATCATCTGATGTTAATGAAAAAAAGTTGGCACACCCTAACCTCAATATTTTGATAGGGTTATCCTTAGAGAGTGTGATCAAATCAAAAATTGAGAATGCGCATTTTTACCATGCATTGCATTAATAGATTGCATATAAGGCTACTAATGAAAACTTTATAATGTGAACTAATACTAGGGTACTAAAGAATTGTCTAGTTAAATTATTATCTTTACTATAATTCTAAAATTAAATAAATAAATAGAGTGATAGCAACCTAATAGGGGGTACCATCAAACACCTCACATCCCATGCACCTTACTTATCATAGCTAAACACTATTCACACAAAACTCTAACTCTACTCACAAAACATTAATTCTTTCAAGCAATCATGAATATAGTTAATGGATTTCCATAATCCTTCTATTATTAATTTTATAGAGTTGCCAATAAAAACGAACACAATAAGTGTTTTGCAAGCCCACAAGAAACAAGTATACCAAGTACCAAGTTACGAGAAACATAACATTGAGAGAAACATAGTACTAAGTTATCAACCACCTAAACATTAGAAATATCCATTCATATCATACCTAAACACTATTCACACAAAACTTCAACTCTGTGCCCAAAACATTAATTCCTTCAAGCAATCATGAATATAGTCAATGGGTTTCCATGATCCTTTTATTATTAACTTGATAGAGTTATCAACAAAAACGAACACAACAAATATTTTGCAAGCTCACAAGAAACACTTCTATTGAGTACTAGGTTAAGGGGAAAGTCATTTATTTTACTAGTTTTTATGATATTCTTAGGAAGACAAACCATTACAACCATGAAATATTTTTATATAGTAGTGGAATTTAATAAATTTAAATATGTTACACCTATGGCTAACTAGCATCTTGATTGAAGTGGGAATAGGTCATATTAGTTCTTGATGCTTTATATTACTAATAACATGTAAGGTCATAACATTGAGAGAAACATAGTACTAAGTTATCCACTACCTATGTCACTCTTTCAATTAGTAACATGAAATTAAATATTAGAAACATCTATTCATATCACCACTTACAGGAATAGTTATAACCACCCTTAATTTGAGCTCAATCATAAAAGATGGATGTAGGTTTAAGCATTGAACATGGTAAGATCATAAAATTATTCCCAAATAAACATACCATCAAGGGTTCAAGCAATCAACAATACAATCAATGGTTTTACATGATCCTTCTATTATTAATTGAGTTATCAGCAAAAATAAAAACAATGTGTGTACATGTCCATCCTTCACATTAACACAATTATCATTGAACGACTGAGGAGTATTATGCTGATTGGTTTAAGGACTCAATGATTCGTTAGGGCATAATTTGTTTTATGTTAACTGTATTGTTGATTGTTTGAAGGAATTAATGATTAGCTAGGGTATGATTATTCATTCAATGCATAATTAATTGAATGATTTGTGTAATTATGATATGCTACATAGAATTCATTCAACACATAATTCAATCAATGTCAGTTACTACTTCAAATATAACTCACACTCCTATAGTTTGCCTCCTAGAATAGGGCATTAGTACATTAGGCATTATACTAGTATAATCAAGTATAAAATCAATAGGGCCTTAGTAAGTATTAGAATAGGGCATTAGTAGATGGGGCATTCACGCTTAACCAACAAGGTTCATAATATGAGTGTACATACATGGTTAGTGAACAAACCAGGGGTCAAAATTTCAAATATTCAAATTCCTTTAGAGTATAAAGTTAGAATACAAAGGTATAGAGTTCAAATTACTTAATATGTAGCATATCCAAGAATGATTATGCGTAAAATGAATTGTGCATTCAATGAATGGTTTTAGGGTTTAACAATATCACCAATCTCAGAGGGGCACAATGGTCAAGGTAAACGACAGTAATTAAGCCAAATTCCCTAGGGGAAAATTAAATGTATGCCATTACTTAATTAAAACCCTACACTCTCATATTAATTTCTTAAATGGAGGGGGGGGGCAAGAACTTGGTGAAAACTGGTTCAAACAAAGAACAAAAACCAATTCCAATAATTGTGAATGCACTGACTGGTCCACAACTATCTAATAATGGTGATGAACAATATGAGGGCAACTGAGCTTGCAAAGGGGCATGAGATTTGAAAATGATGAAAAGGATATGGAGCTTCTCCAAATTATTACCATTCCCCTAATTTACTTGTGAATACGTCAGTGGGGCTCAACAACGTCTTGACAATCATGATTAAGGCAAAAACCTATGGTTAATGCAAACAACAATGGTTAAAGCAAATGATAGTGGTTAAGGAAAACAACAGTGGTTAATCCAAACGTATTGGAAGCAAAGTCACAGAGAAGCTTGATGGGACCAACCAAGGTCAACGTCCAATGTGGCGATCCAAACCAAACACAATCGCTAGTTACGCTCAGTGGTGGATGTCTTGTCAATTATGTGTTTTTCGAAACAATTACAGAGCCAATAATTTAAGGAAGCATCGGGTCAACATATTTGGAGGGACACGTTAATAGTTGAATACAAAACATCAATGAAGAATTGAATATAGGGCAGGTTGATTGTCCGCCACAAGTTGTACCCATTGGCTGCAATTAGATATAAAAAATTAAATACAAAGCATGTGATTCAATAAATAAGCATAGCTTGGCCAATTGATGCCCATGAAGAAGATGAAAAGACATCTGCACCTACAACAAAGTGGAATGCTATCCCTCTGATATGACTTTAGTAAAATGATTTGGGTGTAAATTATATCAAATGGATGTGAAAAATTCTTTCCTCAATGGGGATCTTAGGATAGCATCCCAACCTCCTCCATGTCTAGGCCATTATCCAAATAATATTCTTCGACTTTGTCTTAGGGACATCATTTAAATTTGGAGACATCATTCAGGTTGATATTTGGATGAATAAATTCAATTTAAATATGTAAGAAGATCGATGATGTTTTCTATCTCCACCAGTGGGTCTTTTTTCCTTGTACACTTGCCTATTTTTGTGGGTGGTAGCTTAAAAAGTTTTTAGTTTTTCTTCCCTTTTTTGTTTGTGTGTGTGAGATCTCCTTACTTGACTATTCTAAATTTGATGTACTTTTCCAGTCCTATTGACTAGCTTCGGTCATTTGTGGGCATTAATAGTCAGTCTTTCTTTCTTTCTTCACATGCTTTTTGGATAGATTTGAGGAAAAGAGAAGTGAAAACTAAGGTTGGAGGTAGATCAAAGCTTTGAATGGATTAATACTTAAAGCAGACACCTCGAGCTTGGTATGCAAAGATAGACGATCATCTCGAGCAAGTTGGATTCAGGGAAAGTGAGGTAGATGGTAATTTGTATATCCAGTAGGAAGATAACAGATTCGTGGGAATTGAGCTGTATGTAGATGAATCAATCATCACAGGGAACATCATCAAACTTAAGGACAATCTTAGAAAGGGTTTGAGATAACAGATCATGGACTTTTGCTCTACTACCTAGGGTTGGAGTTACATCAACATTGATTATTATATTTCAGACTTAAAAGTATGTTCACAACCAAGTAGCTATGCCAACTCCTAGTTGCAGAGTTTTCTCTAGTCTTAAGAAGTTAAATTGAGCCAGGGTTTCCAAAATAGTCTGAAAGCAATAATAGTAGTATTCAAGACCTGTTATTTGCAATCCAGTATAAGACATGATAACTTCTCTATATGTTTAAAAATCAGGTAGAAAACATAAAATTGCAATGATCAGCAATTTCCCCAGGTCTCTCACTGGGAATAAACAAAGCTAGGTGCAAAAATAAAAGACTTCAATAAATTGTGGACAAATATCAAGTTGCATTGAATAGAAAAATTGGATTTGAAATGCGGCCACAACTCAAAAAGCCATCAAACTTTTTTTCTTCTTGAAATTCTCCTGGTCATTTGGATTCCACTATGTTGTTTCTTTCTGCATGATAGATAAAGTACACTTGGTTGAGTTATAAATGGTAAAAGAAAAATAATAGAAAAGAATTATCCTGCATTAGCCCACCTAAAATAAACAAAGGGATATGAGGTGTTGGCTTTTATTACCTCCCAAAAGAGGGATCCTTGTAATAATTCTGTCACTATTCTGCATTCTTTCTTCCTGATGAACTTGTTTACATGGAAGTTGAATCAGGACATTGTACATGTAGACTTCATGTGATGAACAAGCACATAAAGTAGTCCTTGAATTGATTTCTTTCTATGTAGGCAAGATATTGTCTCTGTAAACAGCAAAAAAAAAACAAAGTTACCTGGAGACATGAGGGTATGGGTACTGCTACTGGGACAGGGATGCCATTCAAAATAGGGTATGTGAGTAAATGAATAAGGTTACATCTATATTGTATATAAATGTAGTCACCAGACAATGTGATGTGGGTACAGGGATGGGGATGCAGTCCTCAACTCTAATGGAGTTTCCTGGTAACTATGACAAAAACAAAAGGACAAAATTTGAAAAAGAAAGAAATGAAAAACTGATATCAATCAAGCAGACGAGGAGAAAAAATTAATAGAGTTCATACTTACTTCCTTGTCAAAGGTTCAAACAGTTTTGGACCTGCTTCATTCAAGGAATCCAACAACAACTTGCACGGTGTTCTCACATGAGAACTGAAATCCTCTCCACAGCGACAGAATCAACAAACTCCAATGACCCCTACACATATTCATACCTCATGAACAAAAAAATTAACATAATTTCTTCCTCTGCAGAAAGGCATAGACATAATATGATCTAAGTAAATTGAAAAGAAGAAAAGCTCTATTGAAAAAAAGAGAAGTCTCATAAAGATGAAAACACATTTAAGGTACCAGGGAACAATTGGAATAAATAAATATCACTTTGAGGAAATAACTTTTTCTTTTGTTCATTTCAAGATCTTGAAGGATAATGCCTATTCCACGTAGATTGAAAACCATAAGCAATCCAGTTGAGGGCAATAATCCTGTCTATCCTTCAAAAGTTTCTTCCACAATTGCCTGCACATGGTGTAAGGGGTAGATAACAGTACAAGCTAATATTGTTCATTTAACAGTTCTATCAATGTAAAAACTGAGAAGATAGACTGAACAAGAAAATATCTTACAAATTGCAGATATTATCTTTACTGGTTACTAATATTTGCCAAGTGATTATATGCAATCAGTGCAAATAGGCACCCATGAGGCTTATATTTCTAAATATTTCGTGTCTCTCTGAAGCTAAGTCAAAAGATTTACTTCTCAAGGCATAAAAAATGAATATACTCTGTAACACTGCTGTTATAATTGTCTTTTGACTCTGTAGTTTTGTAAACATGCTTTAGTAACTTCAAAATATAGTTTCTTGTCCAGCAACCACTCAAGCCTGTAATAGATACTAACAGTTTGGATAAGATGTTTACCAAGAGAGAAATGAATCCTAAAAATAATTGAGATACAAATATGATGTATTTTTTTTTAATTGAAAATCACCTTCTATTAATCATACATAAAATACACTGTTAATTGAACCCAAAAAATTGTGGAATGGAATCACACCCCAAGAGAAGACTTCACATCGATCCCAAGGATTAGGTTTGAGAATCAAATATGAAGTATTTAACTTTAGCAGAGAGAGAAGTGGGGTGTGATGAGCTTATTGGTTTGATACATGTTAGATCTACTTGGACCAAGGGTTGTGATCAAACAATCATGTTCTTTGAACTTGTATCTCACTTGTTCCATATTTCATACTTTCTTCATCCTGTTAGGAAGGGCAACTAAAATCAGGGCAACCTTCACTGGAATTAAGTATCTCATGTTAAGAATGCAATGAAATATAATGATATAGAAGCTTAATAAGCACCACAAGCTGGTGCTTATCAAACAATTGAGTGATATTAACATTGAAATTATTTAAGGAAATACGTACATACCAAAATCATGAATCAAACATGTATTTGGCAGAGACTACTGTTCATTGACAAATTCTCTGCATTTATTTGTTATTTCCATCAAGATAAATCTCAAATAAGTCAGACTCGATCTCTGAAGGTCTTTGTTGCAGATCTTGTGAATTGGAATACCCAACATTTCCTGTCAATGGTGAATCAATTCTCATTGAAAAAAGATCACCGCTGTCGTCATAAGAGGGTGTTAATGGAAATTTTACAGGACTACTCAGGTGTGGCCTTTTGAAGCATGGATTAGCCACCCTTTGCTCATTAGCAGGCAAGTACTCAAACCGGCTCTGCCCAAAATTTACCAACAGAGTCACATCATAGTTGGCTCCAATTGTTGGGTAAAGAGGATGACTGAAGTCGTCTGAATTGCATGTAAGAGAGTAAACCTGATCACCATTCAACGTGTAGAAAACTCTCCTCTTTGCAGGATCGAAACCACATCCAATGACAGTGTTTATGGCATGCCAAGCTCGACTTGTAGAAGCTGGTTTATGCTGTTTTTGTTCATCATCCAGATGAACCATCCCTGCAACAACACCAACATATCAGATCCAAATTCCAATTTATCAGTGATTACAATATAAAATTCATTCCTATAAAAAAATTGATGATGCTACATTAAAGACAGTACAACAATATTTAAACAGTGGAAATTTAAAATTAATTATGAATATCGAAAGGGTTGGAGTCCAATTGATGAGGATGATGGATGCTTATATCTATCCACCAAGGTACAAATCTCTCTGAGATACTCGACATGGAAAGTCAAACAGTTAAGGTCAAGATCATGCCCTAGGTGATTTTGACGGCGTGCTTAGGCATTCAATCAAAAAATACTTATGAATCAATCATTACATGTCAAAGAAAGAGTACAAGGAGGGGCATGAAGGTATGCTGAACTTAAAATTTTATCCACGTTGAAATCTATTGTTCGATTTATCCATTGACAAATTTGAACCGAACTTTATCCTTCGTCAAACATGAACTTGAACTGAAAACCATGTGACTTGATCTGGACTAGGCATATATAAGTTGTTGGGGCTGTGCTAAATTTAAATATACATCTTTAAAATGATACATTCTGATTGCCCATCAGAGTGTTTGGAGTGCCCTTCATAGTATTCCCACATAAAATTTAAGATGCAGAATTTGTGTGACAAGTATGTTTTGTCATTTGGAATATTCGCGAATGTAAACTTTTTTGGTTGAATTCTAGGGTATGCTGGTAAATTCTGCTTCATAAATTTCTCATGGATAGTGGCTTATGTTAATTCCACTACATTTCAGGCGGCTTCCTTCATATTCATATGCACAAGATGCAGTTTCTCTTAGACCATTCATTAAGCCCAAGATACGTTTTGCTATCATTGAGTATAAAAGCAAGGGGAACTGTTGGCTTATTTCTGCATCACTTTTCAAATCTCATTTATTAGTGGCTCTTTTGCAACAGGAAAACAAACTACAGTTTAAGGTTCCTAATAGCACCAAATAAATGCGGAATAGGGATTGAGCCCCAAGTCTTACCAGCTCAAAATCAATTGTTAAAAACCGGAAGCCTAAATAACTTCATTTTGATCAAGGCAGGGGTACCCCTGAGTTGGCTTAATGGAGAAGAACTTGTGCTTTTAAAAAGGAGATCACCTTAAAAAGACCTTTCCTTTCAAATTAAGATACATTCAGATGAATCAAAAACTGATTTTACTATAAAACATGCACACATGAAAGGATGGCTTGAAAGAAAAAGAACTGACCATTTAAGAAGATAAATCCTGTTGAATGAAATCCAACAGATCCTGGCTCACAGCCTGTTAACCGATAAAGAGCAGTCCCACCGACTGCAATCCCCAGAGATATAACCTTAGGAATACTTGCAGGATCCATGCCATTGAATTGAAAATGGGTATCTGTATATCCAATGTCCAGGCCCTTTGAATTGCTTCTGGGACTCTTTTTTGCTGCAACACCACCTTTATTATTGCCACTGGAATTTGTGGGTGTCATCTCAGAGTTCATATGCTGCAAATGGTCCTCTGAATTGAACGACTGTGATATGAGTTTAACCTCCTCGTCGTCTCCAAATCTCTTGGAGGAACCTAAACTATCAGCATGTTCTCCATTCTCTGCTAATATTGTAATCTCAAAATAAGCTTCTTGGGGAAAGGATAGAGTCCCCAGTGGAGGTCCTGGAAGAGGCAATGCAGTCTGCACGGATTGAACTGGCAACAACGAATTAGTTTTCTTCTTAGTGGGTAATCCTGGATTCAACCTAATTTTCTGCAAGTAATCAACCCCTGGTCCCATCACCCAGCTGATCTCAGGTTCAGCCCCTTCTCCATGAGAAAAACTATCGTGAAGGCCATATAAGTTACTGGGAGAAGTAGCAGCAAATGTTTTGGTGAATCCAAAGGTGACCCATCCATGCTCAACAGCCTCCGAAATTAATGATGGGTTTTCACTCCATTTGAAGATCTGCAGAGGATAATGATGGCCATAACTGTAACTGTTTCTCCACACACTTGCAATTCTGTTACTGTGTTTCAGGTTTGGATATGTGGAAGCCTCTCTTAATGTTCGGAGCCCTGCATAGTACTTAATTCTGGCTTCATCAAAGGCTTCCTGTGGATTTGACTTCCGGTGAAGATGCCTATAACAAGTTATGTAAAGGATACAGGCTATGACTATAGCAGCTGGCAGGGCTGCTGCAAATACAATCATATGTCGCTCCATTGAAATAAGCTAATTTCTTCATCAATTCAAGAAAACCATGCTGTTAGGTGTGATGACTCTGAAAACTTATACAAAATCAAAGCTTCGGGCCAAGAAATGATGAAATGGATATCTCTCAATTTTTTTATAAAATGGATCGATTAATCACGTACCCAATATTAACACACTGAAAAGACTCTAAAAGATCTGGATACTTATCCTTCAAATAAAAAAAAATTGTTACAAAGACTACTGAGGAAGTAAGAACCCATATACGGGTGTAACCCATTAAGGCTTGTAAGGCCCGTGTAGTAATGGCTACAGAGTCTTAAAAAAATCAATAAAAACACGCCCCCCAATAAACATGCTTACAAGACACAAGCATTTTCTTCTTGGAGTCTAGAAAACTAAAAGAATTGTGTACCAACCAATCAGAGAAACATGCCAACATGCATAAGTTTGTACAACCTGGGTCAAGGTCTTCTCTTATTGGTTTTTTTCCTCCTGATGCAGAGAACATGCACCAAATCAGTCCCCCTGCAGATATATAATTAGACTGTCCTATCAGTTGATTGATCTCGATAACGAATTAAAGCCCAGACATGTCTCGAAACACACGAACAACCCAAGTGACAGGAAGATTGTATGTCTATATCCCCTGGCATATAGAAATTAGGTACAGTTAATATGCAAGTCAACAGCTTCTGCTGCTGGTTTTTGAATATATTTGATATAAACAATCCCAGAGTGATAATCTAAATTTTCTAATTCATATAAATAACACCCATTTTGATAATCTATATCTTAATTCAATTTCTGATTGAATAACCAACAGACAGAAACAAACAAACATACAAGGCTCCTGGAGATTTTACTTACAAACAAACAAGGATGCCTTTCCCCGGCAGAATCTTTTGCACAATTGTCTTTCTTGAGAGACTACATGAATGTCTAAATGTGATGGTCTGACTTGGTAGTAGCCTGCTCTGATTTAAACCCATTTTGTTCTCAGAGATGGGAATGGGTCAGAGGTAATAATATAAGTTATAATGGAGTGATTTGTATTTACCTCTGGGAAGAAATATCCGGTGGGGTATATATTTTGATTTATAGTTGGATTGATAAGGTTGTGATTGATTTTGATTTTGGTTACTGAAGTTTTTATATAATTTTATAATAAAGAGGTTTTTTAATAAGTTAAAATGTTTTTGATTGGGGTTATGAATCGATATGAGACACAAAAAGCGCTGTGTCCCCTACAACAAGAAAATACAAAGATGATCAAAGGAAGAAAGCAAGCAACAAAGAAGACAATACACTTCTTGCGAGAGGAGAAAGGTAACGCTGACGAAAACATAGGAAAACAATCAGATAAGAAAACCATCTACCAAAAAGCAGCGACCCCACTGAGACCAACAGAAAGACTTCACCCCATCTGACATGAATGATACCAGAAAAGATAAAACAAAAGCAGAAGCCAACCTAGATAAGCTCAATCTAGGGTGCGTAGTCTTCAGCGACAAGCAAAGCACTGTTTTCTCTCACACCTCGAAAGAAGGGCCTTCGTTGTTCACTGAGAACCCTCTCTCACTATTTCAGCGTTTCCGCCTTAAAGCCTTTGCCTCTCTCTTTTGTAATGGATCCAATATCCAATTTAAGTTTCCCAACATATATGCGCCGAAAAACTTCAACAGGGAAGAGGAGGGAGACGCCAAGGGAGGGGGCCGCAAAAAGGGAGCAGCGACCCAAGGAGGAGAGGCAGGGCGATGAGATTGGTAGGAGAGAGTGAAACAAGGTAGAGGAGGACAAGAGAAGGGAGATGACAATAAAGTATTTTACATTGGAAATAAAATCTAAATAATTTTCAATATTAATTTTTAAAAAAATCATAAATTTTTATAATAAAATGTTTTATATTAAATTGGTATATGATTTTAAAAAATAATAATTATATAATTAATACTTTCACAATTTATATATTCAAGAAAATTTATAAAGATTTATTTTATTTTTTTAAATTAATTTTAAAATTATAAAAATATTATTTAAAAATTGTTTCAAAAAAATAAATCATAATATTAATTGCTGTAAATTATCATTCCAAAATAAAATTATTACATTAATATTAAAAAAGGCTCACAAGCAATAGGTTGTTTTCAGGTGGGTTCATGTCAGTAGTTACCCTGACATTGATAAGAGATGCTTTAATTTCAATGTATTAATGTCAATGGTGACTCGACAAACAAAGTTTTACTGCTGTAATTGCAAATCTCAGTCTAATTTTTAAAAAACAATTTAATATTATAATTTTCAAAGTTAATAAATAAATTAAAAGTTATAATTGATAATTTCAATTAAATATTAATAATTAATTTTAATATAATTTTAAAAATTAATAAATAAATTAAAATTAAAGTTTATATACTCTTCACATTATAATTATCAATTTCAAAATGATAATTGTTGATCTCACTATAATATTTAGAAAGAAATTTTAACATAATTTAATAAATAAACAGGTAAAAAGATTAAGAGGATGGAATCTTCAACAAAAAGTTTAAATCAATAGTTTTTTGAGGGATCTATTTTTAAGATTTGTATGTGGAATTCACATTATTTTCAAGAATAAAATTTAGGTTCAAGTACTTATAAGAGTAAGTCTTCAATTAAATAATTAAATTGAGAGTTTCTAACACGACTTTATTTTTTTTGGTATTATTTGAAACTTGTATTTTAGAAATTCGATCTTATCTCTTTTTATATTATTTAAGATTTGTATTTTGAAAATTTTAACTTATTTTTTAATATTATTTAAGACTTATATGTGTAAAATTCTTTTTATCTTAAAAGTTGTATTTTGAAAATTCAACTTTAAAATTTATACTTTGATAGATAATGTGACATTACACTTTACTATTATCCATATCAATTAAATTATAATCCTTTCAAAAATAAATAAATTAAAATTAAAGTTTATATACTCTTCACATTATAATTATCAATTTCAAAATGATAATTGTTGATCTCACTATAATATTTAGAAAGAAATTTTAACATAATTTAATAAATAAACAGGTAAAAAGATTAAGAGGATGGAATCTTCAACAAAAAGTTTAAATCAATAGTTTTTTGAGGGATCTATTTTTAAGATTTGTATGTGGAATTCACATTATTTTCGAGAATAAAATTTAGGTTCAAGTACTTATAACAGTAAGTCTTCAATTAAATAATTAAATTGAGAGTTTGACTTTATTTTTTTTGGTATTATTTGAAATTTGTATTTTAGAAATTCGATCTTATCTCTTTTTATATTATTTAAGATTTGTATTTTGAAAATTTTAACTTATTTTTTAATATTATTTAAGACTTACATGTGTAAAATTCTTTTTATCTTAAAAGTTGTATTTTGAAAATTCAACTTTAAAATTTATACTTTGATAGATAATGTGACATTACACTTTACTATTATCCATATCAATTAAATTATAATCCTTTCAATAATAAATAAATTAAAATTAAAGTTTATATACTCTTCACATTATAATTATCAATTTCAAAATGATAATTGTTGATCTCACTATAATATTTAGAAAGAAAATAACATAATTTAATAAATAAACAGGGAAAAAGATTAAGAGGATGGAATCTTCAACAAAAAGTTTAAATCAATAGTTTTTTGAGGGATCTATTTTTAAGATTTGTATGTGGAATTCACATTATTTTCGAGAATAAAATTTAAGTTCAAGTACTTATAACAGTAAGTCTTCAATTAAATAATTAAATTGAGAGTTTTTAACACGACTTTATTTTTTTTAGTATTATTTGAGACTTGTACTTTAGAAATTCGATCTTATCTCTTTTTATATTATTTAAGATTTGTATTTTGAAAATTTTAACTTATTTTTTATATTATTTAAGACTTATATGAGTAAAATTCTTTTTATCTTAAAAGTTGTATTTTAAAAATTCAACTTTAAAATTTATACTTTGATAGATAATATGACATTACACTTTACTATTATCCATATCAATTAAATTATAATCCTTTCAATAATTTTTAATTTATAAAATTTTATATTTCATAATTACATAATAATTAAATATAATTCAATCATCCAATATAAAATGAACATTTGGTATGTCAATAAATTTCAAAATTAAGTGTTTTGGCCTGGACTTGCAAGGTTTTTATTCTCATGAAATTATGACAGCTGAATTTTTCCAGAGTAATTATTCTTTGGGTGAAGATTCCTAGTGGTTATCTAATGGAGACGACTCAAATTAAGTAATGCTTGGAAATTTTAATGGCTTATTAATTGTACACGTGCATTGAAAATGATTGTCCGGTAGATTGTTAACATCAACATCCTTACTTTCAGTCTTCACGTCATATTTTTTAATTAACAAAATATTGAGTACAATATTCTTATACTATTTTTTGTTAAAGTCTATGACACTAGAGAGTTTTTGATTTTTTTTTTTTTGAAATCTTCTAACAATCATAATTCACATTGTGTGACTTCTGATATTAAAATTGTAGGTCCAAGATTTCAGATTATATTTATATATTTTGTTTTTGAGTGATAATTTGTTGTGTTGTATTATGAGATTTTTTGAATCGATTATATAAGTAATTATAGGTTGATGTTTCGGGTCTCTCTACAGATCCTATTATCAAGAAAAAGATTAGAACCAATGCTTGTCAAAAAAGAAGGTAGTTGGTAAGGATGAAAGAGAAAAACAATGAAGAAGGAGGTTGCTCAAGAGGAACGTCAAAGAGGGAGTAAAAAAGAAGAAGCGAAAGAAATGGAGGAATCCTCATGAGTGTATCATTAATTATTGAACTAAAATGAATTGACTTTTAAATTACATTAATTGGTTTATTCATTAAAAAGTAAATTAATTAAATTGAATAATCAATAGCATAGTTTAAGAGTACGAGTTCTTCACTATCAAATCTTGTCGCAGGTAAGGTATGTATGCTTTATATTTGAAGCACAATTAGATGTCACTTACATATTGGGAGTACGAAGTGGTCTCATATGTTGTAAGTTGTCTTGCATACCATAAACAAAGCCCTTGGGATAATGAAAATTGAAAAGGACTTTCCTTTCCTTTCCTATTTATTCATGATCAATTAATTAGGATTATTAAAATTTATTGATCATCTCGATGAAGATTCTCATGAGACTTTTCTATTTCTATTGCCTTTGTTATTCTTCTAATTTTTCAATGATTCTCAATACCTAAAATTCTAGCTTTCCCTATTTAGATAAGGTGGTTACAACATGTAATGTCCCCTTTTTAGCTTGTTACCATTTTTTGATTGACTAGCCTATTACCCGACCCTTGTAAGCTAATGCAGATGGTTTGAGGGTCTTGTTTGGCAGATATCAAAGTGTTTTCTTCTCCAGAGCTTAGTGTAGTTCAGGATTGGCCTTCATTTGGTGATTTAGGACTCAGTTGTACACACTTACTATTTATAGTAAGTCACTTGGTCTTGGGAGTCCGGTATTGTTATTTATAGGAAGGCCCCTGGATGTAGTGAGAGTGCAGTGGTTGACATTGGGTTCAGAGGAAGTGGAAAATGGGTGATTAATGATGAAGTTATATTATTTTAATTATTATTAAAGTTTATCTTTAATAATAATTAATTATTTTAAAAGGGTGCATATTATAAAGTTATATTTTAACTTTATGTCAAAAAGGGGCCATTAATGACTTAAAAGTTAATTAATAAAGTGCCTAGTGGTGGGGCGCCTAATTAATGAAATATTGTAAAATCAAAATTAGAGGTGAATGAAAAATATATTTTAATTGATTTAAAAGCTTTGGGGGTTGAGCTTGTTGAATAAGACTATATAAGGCATCAACACGAAGCTATTGGCATTCATTATGCATTTGAAAACTTGTCTTATATGATATCTTGGCATTGGAGGAAAGAAAGCAAGGGTTTTTGCATTTCCAAAGCTTTCAGGGATTGGATAGCGTTCATTCTTCAATGTTTGTGCTTTTTGAGGTTGTGCAACAATAGTTGAAGTTAGCCTATGAGAATTGGTTTCATTCAGAGACCAATGTTGTGGAGATTGGAGAAGTTTCATTAAAGTTTTTGAGCAGATTTTATTATGAAGATCAAATACCATAAGAGTTGTATTGATTCATTATTGGGCACACATCCCTAGGCAATAAATTTTGATAAACAAGTAGTCGTACCATACTCTCAGCATGGCGTGTATTCTCTAGGACCTAGAGCAGGGGAGACACTTTTAGAGGGGGTTGATTCTATGCAAGAAAGGGATCCATAAAAGCTAATAAAATTCAGAGGTTACTTTCATTTAATCTGCAGTTCATTTCAACCTTCTATTCCAGGTTCTCATTGCTATTTTCTCATTTGTATGCATTGTTCAGTCTAAGTACAAATGTGAAATAAGTTGCAGACTTTATGACATTTGTCTAGGCATGATTATAATGTAAAATAAGTCATATTCATGAGCATTTTAATTTGATTTTTAATCAAAAATTTTGCATCAACATATCAAAGGTGAATAAAGGTTGCATGACAACTGTTTGTTAAAATGTCTTAAGGCTGTAGGTGTGCATTTTGCATAAGTAGTTCTTGTATATGCATATGAAAAGAACAAATAATAATTGCATGTCATATTCTTTGCATTGTTAGATAACTTGACATTCATTTTCAAGCATTTATACATCACTGGCAACCACCAAAACCCAAACAAAAGCAAATAGAAATTCATTACCAGCAAATACAAGGTGGCAAGACAAGTGTTTGTGAAAATTCCTAAGGTAGAAAATTAGAGGGTTTTGATCATATTTGGCAAGGGTCCCTACACAACACATTTCATGTTTAACTAGTACAAATTGTTTAATCCTCCTAGGTCAAGGTTGGAGTCATTAGTATGTTCTTTAATTCTTGTTTGGAAGGGCAAACCTGTCTCGCCAATGCATGGGATACCACATGCACATAAGATATCATAAACCCCTTTATAGAGTATTAATTCTCAACAGTGTTTTACACTTCTTATGTTATTTATTAAGGTTTTGCATAGTTTGAAGCAAGAGTTTACTCCCTTTTTCTTAAGAATTATAGCTAATATCTCCTTAATACCTTGAATGTGAGGTAAGATTTTTTTTCCTTATTTTCTTATTCAGTCCCATGTACTTCTCTCCTTTTATTTTCCTTAATGGAGGTTATTCCTATTTGCCAATCTCGATACCCATTCTTTTTAAGGTTCTGTTAAGATATGTTTCCTCTTTGGTCAGGTGTTTTGGACCATAGATCCTAAGAGCCCTATAAATAAGGTGTTCATCACTCTAGGTTTATGTGATAAATGGTGGAAGGTATCGGCCATAATGTATATGTCAAAGTGTGTCTTTTTTTTGTAGACCTATTTAGAGAGAGAGCCATCAACTTCTCTCGTAATGAAAATATCTAAGAAAGGTAAAGATTTGTTTTATTTTATTTTCTTTGTGAAATGAATATGCCTATAATGTGCATTGAGGTGAGCTAGGACTCCCTCCAAGGAATTCCCTATCATGTTGTCAATCCATATTAGTGTCGTGTATGAAGAAATACCACCACTTAGATTTCAAAGGGGCACATTCTAATGCAGTATTCTCAAAATTTTCTATATAAGTTCATTACTATTGGTGATAAAGGTGAACCCATGGCTACCCCTTCAATCTCCTCGAAGAAACTAAAATGTGTTAATCTTAAGTAAAACTCCACTAGATTTGTGGTCTCTTCATTTGTGACCTTCATGGTCACTTTTATTACTTCATCTAAGGGGATCTTTGTGACAAGAGAAACCACACCACAACTTATCAATATGTTAGTTTCATCTAGTGTATGTTTAGTAAGGGTGTTGACAAATGATGTAGTTTGTTATAAAGGAGAGAGTCTTTTCCACTAATGGTTTCAACTTCTGTACTAGGTAACATGTTAGATTATAGGTAGGCAAGTCAATGGTGGCAACAATAGTTCTTATAAATACACCCTTATGTGTATCTAGGGTGCACCATAAATCCTAAGCATGCTATGATATTTACAAATCAATTTATGTTTCAATTCCCTATTCACTAAAGATTCATTTATTAGATTTATCATTTCTATAATAACATTTTTTGATTGATCATTTATAACTCGTTCATAACTATAATGGTTTCAACTTCTCCACTAGGCAGCTTGCTAGATTATAAGTAGGCAAGTCAATGGTGGCAACGATAAGTCTTATAAATGCACCCTTATGTGTATCTAAGGCACACCTTAAATCTTAAACATGCTATGATCTTTACAAATCAATTTATGTTTCAATTCCCTATTCACTAAAGATTCATTTATTAGACTTGTTGTTTCTATAAAAACATTTTTTGATTAATCATTTATAACTCATTCATAACTACCACTTTTATTCAAAAAATCTTTCATCTTTTACATAAATCTTATATATTTAATAATATTATTACATTACTTTTATTTACTTAAAATTATATATTAAAATATAAAAAATATTAATATATTAAAATATAAAAAAATTTAATATATTAAAATAAATTTTAAAACTATTTAATTATTTATATTACAAATATTCTTAACATTCCTAAATTCAAAACCAAAGAATACATTTAGAAGCTTCAAAATTTATTTAAAAGTTAAAAATCATTTGAAAATTTATAATAGTAAACAATTGAAAAGTTACATTTCATCAAAGCATCCAAGAAAGTTAATTTTGATTGCGAAAAAAAAAAAGGATTGTTCATTGTACCCACTTAAATAATATAATAATTTTCATTTTTTTAAAATATTAAATGTATTTTAAAAATATATATAATAATTATTTAAAAAGTTGAATAATTATTAATTTATTAATAAAATAATTTTTATTAAATATAAAAAATCATTAAACAAATTTATATTTTTTAAACCTTAATATTAATCTAAAGATATACTTTGCGAAATAAAAAAAAATTGTAAAAGAAATTTGTTTGATTTGATTTTATTTTTTTAATAACCACAAATCAATCAAAGATATATATAATGATAAAAAATATAGGTATGCATGGCACCTCTTGTATTTTAAAAGTCACGTCTCTTTCCATCACGTCGAATGAATGAATTCGATCATATCTCATCATGTTTTGAACAAATCATATTGCTGTCCTTAATAGTGTTGGGCTATATTTTCATTAATTCATAACACCCACGCTAATCCATGTCACCATGGGAGTGCATAGTGATTTATGGGAAAGCAAATGCAATATATTTATCCATAAACATGTAATTATGTAAAATTAGATTTAATTATGTCGATAAAAGTAGTTTACAATAGGAGACAAGGTGGTGGATTGTAATGTTTTGAGATATTAATAATTAATAATTGATTTTAAATTTGCCATCTATTTGACCATCAAGATAGTTTAAATTTTAAATTTGACATCCATTTGTTTGTTATATGAAAGTCTTTTTCTTTTTTCTTGAAGAAGTCGATAGAAAATTTGTAATGTCTTAAGCATATAGTGGAGTTTGGAGCCGCCCCCCGCCTCCTTTTTTTTTAGAATTATTTTTCAAGACCAACATAGTGTTGCAACTAAATTAAGGCTATCTATCACCATTCAGTGGGGAATTTATAGAGAAGGTAGTTGTAGATACTAAAATCTCAGCTTCAGTACTTGACAATGGTAATCTTGACACACATTTACACGCATGACTTGAGCACTCAAACAAGGTCCTAATTCACCATCAACTCACAGTTGCATGTTATCTTATGAGTCAACCATTATGTTTGTTGTTATACACCTACATGTACCTCATTGTTTGTTTCAAACCTACTAAATATCATGCACATACATCTTCACACTCTCATAGGAGTCCACCTATATACAAGTTAGTTCCAACGGTGACAATCATTATCACCATTTGATAATGAATTGTGTTGGTCGAAACTGACTCATTCCCAACAATGACTATTTTCTAAAATTAAACCCATCCTTAGGGTCCACCAATAATCCTAGCATGTCGATGGCATGAAGAATTATTCAAATGGATCCATATATAAACAATTCAAGATATCATTCAAAATGACCTAGAACTTATTGGTGATACATCTATACACTATTGCACATTAAGCAAATTTGCCATCTTCTTCTCAATTTGCATACATATCACTAGAAGAATTCATAAGGCAAGTTTGAATCACTAAAAAGCCAAGTCAAAGCAAACATTGTCAAGAACCAAATCTAATCATTAGCTGCATACACATAACAAAGAAGAATAATTGCATAATCATAATAGGCGGGAGAACTACGCGTGGCTTGAATTTCAGCCTCAGAGTATTGGATATGTAGGAAATAAAAAATCATTAGGTGGGGGTGATTGCAATAAATCATTATGTGGGGGTGATTGAGATCAGCTCAACTCATTACACTTCCCTCATTTTTGAAGGTTTCTAGTCCTCACAAGCACATTTAGGGTTATAAGACAAATAAGGTTGATTTCTAGATATGTGTGCATCACTAGGGTTCATGATCACAAACATATAGTAGGACAATATATCTTTAAGTGACTGTACAATCACCGTGCCACATTTTTGCATAGGTTATTACCAATCAATGGGTCAATATTGACTAGTGATACTAACTTGGTCCTGATGAACTGACCCAGTGTAGGGAAAAAATTAGTCCCTGAACCAAGTGAACTAAGGGTGTGCTTATCTCTAGTTTTAATTTCTAAAATGTAATCATATTCAAACAATCAACTAGAAAAGCTAAGTATTGTGATCTCTTTAGTGCATTCCATATTTACCATATGTATCTATCAAATCAAAAGAATCAATTGTCAATCATTTGCATTTAGATGTATGCTTGAATGCCATATCTATTGATTTGTATTCTATTTCAAAGTTATATCTTAATTAGATTAATTTTAACCAATAATACAAATTAGGGTAAAACATATTCATGAACCCCTATATAACAAACAATGCAAAACCCTAGGTTTTCCTTTAGGGTTTCAAATTTTAGCTTTACAGTCTTGTTTTTAGACCTTTCCCCTTATGATCCTTTTGATCTTAGGGTTTATCTTTATATTTTGTACTCTAATAATTCCTATGATCCATATGCCTAAAAACCCTCAAACCCCTATCCATTCTTCTAAGGATTATTAAACTATTCTTCCCACATCTCCTTAAGATGGTGCTAGCTACTTTCCCTCTATAGAGGTCCATGTAGCTACTATCCTAAAAGGTAAATAAAATTTCAAGGATAACCAAGATATGAAGTACACATCTAACATGACTTTGCAAAGACATATACAATCTCTTCAAAAAGATTTTGAATACTTACCATTGAATATCCAAACATTTGGTAACAAAATTGTTAGTCAAACCAATTTGACCTGATATGTTTTAAGATTGAAATATTTACAGAAGTGGGGATACATATGATAAGGATTGGGGAAATATTCATAAGGTATTGTTAACCCCATCTAAGCATCTAATTAGAAAGAGCAACAATGTCTCAGTTACTTTATATCAACAGAAGAAGCTCGTCAAGACTTTCCTATAAAAAGAACGTCCAATACTGTACATGATTACTTTATTCAGGATATGTCCACCAAAATATAATTATAAAATAGGTATCAAGTACATAGAGGGACAAAATGATGAAATATTTATTCAATTTGTGATATCATGAATGATCATCAAATGAGTTATTATCAATCCTAAATCAACTGAAAACATTTGCAACATATCATTATTACATCCATTAGGAATTGATATGCAATAGTTACATATAGATAATCATACCATTTCCAAATCAGATCAATGACTATGGCTACCACTTGGTACAATTTAAATGGAATTAATACTTGGACCAAAGAAGGTACGTTCTTTATTTCAAGTCATGCTTCACAATACACATTACAACCTATTGTTAAGCCAACCTTGGATACATATTATGAATGCAATACCTTCAACCTTAAACATGTGTTACTTTTACACATAGGAGGAATATCTATACATGTTAGGAAAACAAATATCCTTTCAAATACCATGTTTCATCACTACCTACAATGGTACATAGGAAAAAAATTAAAAGGGTGAACCAAATAATTATACAACATACTAAGCAACCTAACATGGAAGCTCCATCAAAGAGGTAATTATCAAGATTACCATCAGATCCTCATGTGCTACTAAAAAATTTACTAACACATAATCTCATCACACTTCTACTTCAAAAAATAATTGATCCGAACAGGTTTACACCAAATAATTATGATAGGAATTCATATTGTGATTATCATTAGATTATGGGGCATTCAACAAACAAATGTTATAAATTAAGATAAAAAATACATGATCTCATTGATAAAAATAATATTCAACTTAAGATACCTTCAGGAGAATTAAGATAAAAAATGGCTAACACCTATAATTCAAAATATAGTAGGCTCACTAGGAATAGGCAATATATCCAATAGCAACTCATGCGTGCTACTATAAAATAATAGCTAAAATTTGACATCCATTTGACCATTAAGACAATTTAAACCTTAAATTTGACATCCATTTCATTACCATATGGATGTGTTTTTATTTTTGCTCAGATAAATCGATAGATAAAATTGTAATGTCTTGGGCATACAATGGAGTTTAGAGCCTCCATTTTTTTAGAATTAATTTTTGATACCAACATTGTGTTGCAGCTAAATTAAGGCTATCTATCACCATTCAATGGGGTTTTTACATATAAATTAATTATAGATACTAAAATCTAGGATTCATTACTTGAAAATGGCAAGCTTGACACACATTTACCATGCATGATTTGAAAACTCAAACAAGGTCCAATTCACCATCCTCTCATATTTGCATGTTTTCTTTTGAGTCAACCATTCTATTTGTTTTTATACACCTATGTGCACCTCACTATTTATTTCAAACCTACTAAATATACTACACATACATATTCAAAATCTCAGATTAGTCCACCTATATACAGGTCAGTTCTAATAGTGACGGTCATTATTGCCATTTAATAATAAACCATGTTGATCAAAACTGACTCATTCCCAATAAAAACTATTTTATAAAATTAAACCCATCTTTAGGGTCTACTGATAATCCTAACATGTTGATGGCATGAATAATTCTTCAAATGGATCCATATATAAACAAATCAAGATAACATTCAGAATGACCTAGAACTTATCGGTGATACATCTATACACTATTGCACATTAAGAAAATTTTCCATCTTCTTCCCAAATTGCATACATATCACTATGATCATTAATAAGGTAAGTTTGAATCACTAAAAAGCCAAGTTAAATCAAGCATTATCAAGAACCAAATCCAATCATTAGCTGCATATACATAGTAAAGAAGAATAATTGCACAATAAAAATAGGTGGGATAACTACGTACAGATTTATTTTCATCCTCAGAGTATTGAATACGTAGGCAACAACCAATCATTAGGTGGGGGTGATTGGGGTTAACTCAACCCATTACACTTCCCTCATTTTTGTAGGTTTTTATCCCTCACAAGCACATGTAGGGCTCTAAGGTAAATGAGGTTGATTTCTAGATATGTGTGTGTCATTAGGGTTCATGATCACAAACATAGAGTAGGAAAATACAACTTTAAGTGATTATATAGTCACCGTGCCACATTTTTACATAGATTAATACCAACCAATGGGTTAATATCGACTAGTGATACTAACTTTGTCCTCTCAAACTAACCCAATGTAGGAAAAAAATTAGTCCCTAAACCAAGTGAACTAGAGGTGTACTTATCTCTAATTTTCATTTCTAAAATGTAGTCATAGTTAAACAATCAACCATAAAAGCTAAATATCATGATCTTTTTAGTGCTTTCCATATTTACCATATGCATCTATCAAATCAGAAGAATCAATTATCAATCATTTACATTCAAATGTTTTCTTGAATGCCATATCTATTGATTTGTATTCTACCAATAATGCAAATTAGGGTTAAACATATTCATAAACCCCTATATATCAAACAATGCAAAACCCTAGGTTTTCCTTTAGGGTTTCAAATTTTAACTTTATGGTCTTATTTTTATGCCTTTCCCTTATGCTCCTTTTGATCTTAGGGTTTATCTTTACTTTTGGTATTTTGAGGTTTTCTATGATCCATATGCCTAAAAACCCTCAAACCCCTACCCATTCTTCTAAGGATTATTTTACTATTATTCCCACATCTCCTAAAGATGGTGCTAGCTACTTTCCCTTTATGGAGGTCAATTTAACTACTATCCTATAAGGTAAAGAACATTTCAAGGGTAGCCAAGATATGAACAATACATCTAACATGAATTTGAAAAGACATATGCAATCTCTTCAAAAATATTTTGAAGACTTAACATTGAATATCCAAACACTTGGTAACAAAATTGTTAGTCAAACCAATTTGACCCAATATGTTTTAAGATTGCAATATTTATAGAAGTGGGGATACATATGATAAGGATTGGGGAAATATGCATAAGGTATTGTTAACCCCATCTAAGCATCTAATCAAGAAATGAAAATAATGTCTCAGTTACTTTATATCAATAGAAGAAGCCCATCAAGACTTTCCTATCAAAAATACGTCCAATAATCTACATGATTACTTTATTCAGGATATGTCTACCAAAATATAATTATAAAATAGGTATCAAGTACATAGAGGGAAAAAATGATAAAATATTTATTCAATTTGTGATATCGTGAATGATCATCAAATGAGTTATTACCAATCCTAAATCAATTAAAAACATTTGTAACATATCAATATTACATCCATTAGGAATTGATAAGCAATAGTTACATATAGATAATCATATCGTTTCCAAATTAGATCAATGACTATGGCTACCACTTGGCACAATTTTAATGGAATTAATACTTGGACCAAAGAAGGTACATTCTTTATTTCAAGTCATGCTTCATGATAAACATTACAACCTATTGTTGGGCCAACCTTGGATACATATTATGAATGCAATACCATCAACATTAAAAATGTGTTACTTTTACACATAGGAGGCATATCTATACATGTTAGGTAGACAAGCATCCTTTAAAATACCATGGTCCATCACTACCTACAATGGTACATAAGAAAGAAATTTAAAGGGTGAACCAAATAATCATATGACATATTAAACAACCCAACATGGAAGCTCCATTAAAGAGGCAATTCTCAATATTACCATCACCTCCTCATGTGCTACTAAAAAATTTACTAACACACAATCTTATCACACTTCTACCTCAAAAAACAATTGATCCGAACATGCCTACACCAAATAACTATGATAGGAATTCATATTGTGATTATCATTAGATTATGGGGCAGTCAATGAACAAATATTATAAATTAAGATAAAAAAATACATGATCTCATTGATAAAAATAATATTCAACTTAAGATACCTTCAGAAGAACTAAGATTAAAAATGGATAACACCTATAATTCAAAATATATATTAGGCTCACTAAGAATAGGTAATATATCCAATCGCAACTCATGTGTGCTACTATCAAATAATAGCTAAAATTTGATATCTATTTGACCATTAAGACAATTAAAACCTTAAATTTGACATCCATTTGATTATCATATGGAAGTCTTTTTCTTTTTGCTCAGAGAAATCAATAGATAGAATTGTAATGTCTTGGGCATACAGTGGAATTTGGAGCCTCCATTTTTTTAGAATTATTTTTTGATACCATCATAGTGTGGCAAATGAATTAAGGCTATCTATCACCATTTAATGGGGAATTTACATAGAAGGAAATTGTAGATACTAAAATCTAGGCTTCAATACTTAATAATGGTAAGCTTGACACACATTTACCATGCATGATTTGAGAACTCAAACAATGTCCCAATTCACCATCCTCTCACATTTGCATGTTATCTTATGAGTCAACCATTCTATTTGACATGTACCTCACTATTTGTTTCAAACCTACTAAATATCCTGCACATACATCTTCATATTCTTAGAGTAGTCCACCTATATATAGGCCAGTTCCAATATTGATGGTTGTTATCTCCATTTGATAATTAACTGCATTGGTTGAAACTAACTCATTCCTAACAATGACTATTTTAAAAAATTAAACCCATCCTTAGGGTCCATTGATAATCCTATCATGTCAATGGCATGAATAATTTTTCAAATGGATCCATTTATAAACAAATCAAGATATCATTCAAAATGACCTAGAATTTATCGATGATACATATATACACTTTGCACATTAAGCGAATTTGCCATCTTCTTCCCAATTTGTATACATATCACTAAAAGCATCCATAAGACAAGTCTGAAGCACAAAAAGCCAGGTTGAATCAAGCATTGTCAAAAACCAAATCCAATCATTAGCTTCATATACATAGCAAAGAAGATTAATTGCAGAATCACAATAGGTGGGAGAACTATTTGTGGCTTGATTTTCATCCTTATAATATTATATATGTAGGAAAAAACCAATCATTAGGTGGTGGTGATTGGGATTAGATCAACCCATTACACTTCCCTCATTTTTGTAGGTTTCTATCCATTACAAGCACATATAGGGTTATAAGGCAAATGGGGTTGATTTATAGATATGTGCACATCACTAGGGTTCATGATAACAAATATAGAGTAGGAAAATATAAATTTAAGTTATCATACAGTCGTTGTGTCACATTTTTTCATAGGTTAGTACTAACTAATGGGTCAATATCGACTAGTGATACTAACTTGGTCTTACCGAATTGAACCTGTGTAGGCAACAAATTAGTCCCTGAACCAAGTGAACTAGATGTGTTCTTGTCTCTAATTTTCATTTCTAAAATGTAGTCATAGTCAAACAATCAACCATAAAAGCTAAGTATCATGATCTCTTTAGTACTTTCCATATTTACCATAATCAATTGTCAATCATTTAAATTTAGATGTATGATTAAACATCATATATATTGATTTATATTCTATTTTAAAGTTATATCTTAATTAGATTAATTTTCACCAATAATCCAAATTAGGGTAAAACATATTCATGAACCCCTATTTATCAAACAATGCAAAACCCTTGATTTTCCTTTAGGGTTTCAAATTTTAGCTTTACAGTCTTATTTTTAGACCTTTCTCCTTATGTTCCTTTTGATCTTAGGGATTATCTTTATTTATGGTATTATGAGGTTTTCTATTATCCAATATACCTAAAACCCCTCAAACCCCTACCTATTTTTCTAAGATTCTACTATTCTTCCCACATCTCCTCAAGATGGTGCTAGTTACTTTCCCTCTATATATGTCCATGTAGCTACTATCCTAAAAGGTAAATAACATTTCAAGGATAACCAAGATATGAACAACACATCTAATAAGAATTTAAAAAGACACAATCAATCTTTTCAAAAATATTTTGAAGACTTAACATTGAATATGTAAACACTTAGTAACAAAATTTTTAGTCAAACCAATTTGACCCAATATGTTTTAAGATTGAAATATTTACAAAAGTGGGAATACAAATGATAAGGATTGGGGAAAAATGCATAAGGTATTGTTAACCCCATCCAAACATCTAATTAGAAAGGGTGACAATTTCTCAGTTACTTTATATCAACAAAAGAAGCTCATCAAGACTTTCCTATGAGAAATACGTCCAATACTCTAAATGATTAGTTTATTCAAGATATGTCCACCAAAATATAATTATAAAATAGGTATCAAGTACATAGAGTGACAAAATGATGAAATATTCATTCATTTTGTGATATCATGAATGATCATCAAACGAGTTATTATCAACCCAAATCAACTAAAAGCATTTGCAACATATCATTATTGCATCCATTAGGAATTGATATGAAATAGTTACATATAGATAATCATATCATTTCCAAATTAGATCAATGACTATGGATACCACTTGACATATTTTTAATGGAAGTAATACTTAGACCAAAGAAGGTACATTCTTTATTTCAAGTCATGCTTCATGATACACATTATAACATATTGTTGGGTCAACCTTGGATACATATTATGAATGCAATACCTTTAACCTTGAAAATGTGTTATGTTTACACATAGGAAGCATCTCTATACATGCTAGGTAGACAAGAATACTTTCAAATACCATGTTCTATCACTACCTTCAATGGTACATAGGAAAGAAATTAAAAGGGTGAACCAAATAATCATATGACATACTAAGAAACCCAACATGGAAGCTCCATCAAAGAGGCAGTTCTCAATATTACCATCACTTCCTCATGTGCTACTAAATAAGTTACTAACATGCAATCTTATCACACATCTACCTAAACAAATAATTGATTCAAACAAACCTAAACCAAATAATTATGATAGGAATTCATATTGTGATTATCATTATATTATGGGGTATTCAAAAAATAAATGTTATAAATTAAGAATAAAAAATACATGATCTCATTGATGATAATAATAATAATAATAATAATAGTCAACTTGAGATAAATTCAAAAGAACTAAGATTAAAAAATGGATAACACCTATAATTCAAAATATACCAGGCTCAATAGGAATAGGCAATATATCCAATAACAACTCATGCATGATACTATCAAATAATAGTTAAAATTTGACATCCATTTGACCATTAAAACAATTTAAACCTTAAATTTTATATCCATTTGATTATCATATGAAAGTCTTTTTATTTTTTCTTAGAGAAATTGATAGATAAAATTGTAATGTCTTGGGCATACACTAGAGTTTGGTTCCTCCCTTTTTTTTGGAATTATTTTTGTATACCAACATAGTGTTGTATCTTAATTAAGGCTATCTATCACCATTCAATGAGGATTTTACATATAAGGTAATTGTAGATACTAAACTTTAGGCTTCAGTATTTGATAATGGCAATCTTGACACACATTTACTATGCATGATTTGAGAACTCAAATAAGGTCCCAATTCACCATCCTCTCGCATTTACATGTTATCTTATGAGTCAACCATTTTGTTTGTTTTTATACACCTATATGTACCTCACTATTTTTTTCAAACCTACTAAATATCTTACACATACATCTTTAGACTCTTAAAGTAGTCTACCTGTATACAGGTCAGTTCCTACAATGATAGTCGTTATCACCATTTGATAATGAACCGCATTGGTCAAAATTGAATCATTCCCAATAATGACTATTTTAAAAAATTAAACCCATCCTTAGGGTCTACCAATAATCCTATCATGTTGATGGAATGAAGAATTATTAAAATGGATCCATATATAAATAAATCAAGATATCATTCAAAATGACCTAGAAATTATCGGTGATACATCTATTCACTATTGCACATTAAGAAAATTTACCATATTCTTCCTAATTTTCATAATTTTACTAGGAGCATTCATAAGTCAAGTTTGAAGCACTAAAAATCCAAGATGAAGCAAGCATTATCAAGAAGCAAATCAAATCATTAGCTATATACACATAACAAAGAAGAATAATTGAGCAATCAAAATAGGTGGGAGAACTACGTGTGGCTTTATTTTCATCCTAGGAGTATTGGATACATAGGAAAAAACAATCATTAGGTGGGGTTAATTGGAGTCAACTCAACCCATTACACTTCCCTCATTTTTGTAGGTTTATATCCCTCATAACCACAACTAGGGTTATAAGGCAAATGAGGTTGATTTCTATATATATGCATATCATTAGGGTTCATGATAACAAACATAGATTAGGAAAATATGTCTTTAAGTTACTATACAATCATTGTGCCACAATTTTTCATAGGTTAGAACCAACCAATGGGTCAATATTGACTAGTGATACTAACTTGGTCCTCATGAACTGACCCAGTACAAGCAACAAATTAGTCCTTGAACCAAGTGAACTAAAGGTGTGATTATCTCTATTTTTAATTTCTAAAATGTAATCATAGTCAAACAATCAAACATAAAAGCTAAGTATCGTGATCTCTTTAGCGCTTTCCATATTTACCATATACATCTATCAAATTAGAAGAATAAATTGCCAATCATTTACATTTAGATGTATGCTTAAATTCCATATCTATTGATTTGTTTTCTATTAAAAATTTATATCTTAATTAGATTAATTTTAACCAATAATACAAACTAGGGCAAAACATATTCATGAACCCCCATATATCAAACATGCAAAACCCTAGGTTTTTCTTTAGGGTTTTAAATTTTAGCTTTACGGTCTTATTTTTGGACCTTTCCCCTTATACTCCTTTTGATCTTAGGGTTTATCTTTATTTTTTATATTATAAGGTTTTCTATGATCCATATACCTAAAAACCCTTAAACCCCTACCCATTCTTCTAAGGATTATTCTACTATTCTTCCCACATCTCCTCAAGATGGTGATATTTACTTTCCCTCTATAGAGGTCTATGTAGCTACTATCCTATAAGGTAAAGAACATTTCAAGGATAAAAAATATATGAAAAACACATATAACATTAATTTTAAAATACATATACAATCTCTTCAAAAATATTTTGAAAACTTAACATTGAATATCCAAACACTTGGTAACAAAATTGTTATTCAAACCAATTTGACCCAATATGTTTAAATATAAAAATATTTTCATAAGTGGGGATACATATGATATGGATTGGGGAAACATGCATAAGGTATTTTTAACCCCATCCAATCATCTAATTAGAAAGGGTGATAATGTCTCAGTTACTTTATATCAACAGATGAAACTCATCAAGACTTTCCTATCAAAAATATGTCCAATACTCTACATTATTACTTTTTCAAGATATGTCCACCAAAATATAATTATAAAATAGGTATCAAGTACATAACTTGATAAAATGATGAAATATTTATTCAATTTTTGATATCATGAATGATCATCAAAATAGTTATTACCAATCCTAAATCAATTGAAAACATTTGCAACATATCATTATTGCATCCATTATGAATTGATATGAAATAGTTACATATAGATAATCATATCATTGCCAAATCAGATCAATGACTATGGATAACACTTGGCACAATTTCAATGGAAGTAATACTTGGACCAAATAAGGTACATTCTTTATTTCAAGTCATTATTCATGATACACGTTACAACCTATTATTGGGCCAACCTTGGATACATATTATGAATGTAATACCTTCAACCTTAATAATGTGTTACTTTTACACATAGGAGGCATCTATATACATGTTAGGTAGATAAACACCCTTTAAAATACCATGTTCCATCACTATATAGAGTGGTAAGCATGACATAAATTAAAAGGGTGAACCAAATAATCAGAGGACATACTAAGCAACCCAACATGAAAGCTCTATCAAAGAGGTAGTTCTCAAGATTACCATCACATCCTCATGTGATACTAAGTAAGTTATTAATAGGCAATCTTATCACACTTATACCTCAACAAATAATTGATCCAAATAGGCCTACACCAAATAATTATGGCAAGAATTCATATTGTGATTATCATTAGAATATAGGGCATTCAACGAATAAATGTTATAAATTAAGACAAAAAATACAATATCTCATTGATAACAATAATATTCAACTTAAGATACCTTTAGGAGAACTAAGATAAAAAATGGATAACACCTATAATTTAAAATATATCAGGCTTACTAGAAATATGCAATATATCTAATAGCAACTCATGCGTGCTACTATCAAAGAATATTATAAAGCACACACTCAGGTTTTAGATTTAAATTCAAAGTATTATATTCATAGAAAGGCATCAAAATAATATGACAAATAAAATGAGAGATTATTAACACTAGATATAGGACCTCCACATGAGTTTTGTTATTTAACAATGATAAATATCATTGTACAAAATGTCTTCATGATTGTTTATTATACTATCCTTGGAACCTTTTATCTTGTACATATATCCTAACATTAACCATTCTTATAGCCTTTGGTGTTTCTTTGTTTTACTCTTACATCTTTCATGGTCATCTCAATCTAAATAATCCAAATTTGGTCATTCAATAATGCTATAAATCCAATGGTGGCCCCTACGTATAAAAAATATTGTATTCTCACTCATAGTTAGCTCCTGAAATCTGAGTCATAATCAATTTTAATTACTTCTTTACTTAGTGGAATTGACCTAGAGTAGTTCTCATAATCATCCCAAATTTTGACACAACAAAGCTTTGAATATCTACAAAAATTTTAAATTTGTCACAAAAATACAATATCCAGATTAGGATCATCTTAGGATAAATATATTTATGCTTAACATTGCACATATACATTTGAATTTTTACTTCTATCTTATGAAATGAGGATGTATATTTATTCCTCCACACCCCCAACCTCCAATATAGCTTGACCCATGATAACAAAGGAGGCATATGACTTACACCCACTTTTTATACATAGGCTAGGCTATCACATTTAGTGCACACTATACCTTGACACATGTTATGGATTGTTCAAATACCTCATATCTATTTTTGGAACCTTAGTCACTTAGAACCACTTTTATTCAACATAATCAAATAATATAAAAAATAAAAAAATCAAAAAATGTAAAAATATTCAAATATTCAAAAAATCCAAAATCAAGACCTGAGCCCAATATGATGGCTAGTTTACATTTTTATATAAGTTATTTATCATATGTTTTGAGGATTCTTGTAATCACCCAAAAGTAGTATTTGAGTACTAAAAGTGATACTTGAGACTACCTATTATTAGCTTATCCCTAAACCCATTCTAGAGCCTATTATCACCCTAATTCAACCTTTGTGTAAGCCATAGGCATCCCTAGTCAGTTCAAAAGTAGTCCTAGACCCTCATTTCTTGATCTTGGCCCTTCGTGCCTAGTGTTTTGCCAATTGGATGCTAGCACCATAATAAGGACACTAATGCCACATGGTGATAGTGTCCCCAAAATGGCACTAATGTCCTTTGCCATAACTTTCCTAAATGACTATCCTTTCAAAAATGAAAGCCTCATAAGGTCGACCTAGACATCTTTTATCATATGCACAAACAACATAATAGTATAAATACATGACTTTTAGCCCTCTACCCACTATATGAAAACCATATGAAAAATACACATTCAAACAAAAAATAATTTCAGCACAATTAAGGTTATCAATCCTTATTTTACCTTACTTATACCTACTACCATCTACAACAGCCCCAAGCTTATTTTTTAGATTTTCAATATTAAGTACACTCAAGGCAACTATCATACTAGCATCACTTACACTTGCACCAGTACTTATGTGGGGATAAATACATCAAACTTAATCCATCCTTAGGTTATTGGTATGTAAGCAACTCTCTTCATAGTGGGGTGTTGAGGATGTTCAACCTATCCTACTAATAAACACATTTTTTAGCTCATACCCTAGTTATATGGAGGATTAGGGTTTGCATAATAAATCAATCATTGCAAGCATAATACAGGGTTCTAAAACTCATGGACATAAGAACAAACCTCATATATCTTGACACAAATGCACCTAGAAGCTCAAGATAGACCTGCACAAAATATACTACTACTAGTATTAGGACACTACCACCACTTTACCAATAATAGTTCTACTGTTCAATTGTGGATCTAATCTACAATATGGGTTCTTGTCATGTCCCCTTACTTAATTTAAAAGGAATTTTAATGTTCCATTTTAGGGATGAATATGAAAGAACATAAATCTCCATAAATAAAAATTAGTTCTAAACTAAAAATCCACAAAAAAATATGCCAAAATGCTGAATCTGTATCCCTAGGAACAAATCGTCCCAATTGGCCTTGGCGCTAGGGTTTGGGGACTAAAATCAATACTTTTTCACTAAAAAATACTCCAAAAATTCCCAAATAAAATTACAAGAATTGTAATTATTCTCCCAAATTTGAATGTGCTAAAGTACTTATTTTCAACTAAAAAATAATTAATTTTTACCAGATTTTCTAAAAACTAAAAAATTGCTTAACTCCTTCAAAACTGAATGTATTGAGCCCAATAAATACTCAAAATGATCATAAAAATATGATAGATAAAATTACATAAATTTAATATTTTTTTGAGCAAGATAAACCCTCAAAAAATGCATGTCACCCAAGATGGGTGACATCACCCTTTGGGGGTGTGACATCACACCCTAGGGAGGTTCACCATACTTGGAGATGATCCAAAAGTGCCTCAAAACTTATAAAATTCCTTTAGATCTTATATTTGATCAATCTTTCCTATAAATGATGATTAAAAACATAGAAAACTAGAAAATACTTAACCACATTAACAACCAACAAACAACATAATGTCTTTAATGTGATTTCTAAATGAAATCACCCTTCAAAGAATAGTAACATTCATTGAGCATCCATCCCAATCCTTCTTCAAGCATGAAGATTCAATATATAAATTTAGAATGTCCAAAATAGAAGCCCTCGTGTCCATATATAGTCTTCAAAGTGGGGCAAACCACTTTTCGAGGCAAAATATCTTTATAAAATCACTTAACCACTTTTTAAAATATATTTTCTTCTTTTATTTTCCCTCCAAGTTGACATTTACTCTTTTTCCCACTTATAATATTAAATTAATTGCCAAAATATAATTAGTAATTTAAATTACCCTAAGATAATAATTTAATAGATAATTAATTAATTTACCCAATTTACAAGAGTGATTAAATCACTTTTGGGTATATAATTAATTAAAATACCTTCTCCAAATATTATTCAAACTCTCAAGTGCAATAGTAGTTAAAATCAATTTTATAAAATGATTTAGTGGTAAAAACCACTTTTTAATAGTATTTTATGAACTAACTAAAATTGCCTTATATGATCAAATGATCAAAATCACTATTCAGACAATCTTAATCAATTAATAAAATAAAATCCCCAACATTTATCCCTTTGTCTATGGGGAAAAGTATACTAAAGGTCTTTAATACCTGTTTACTTGTGAACCATAAATGGGGACATTAAAATCCTCTCTTCTCAAAATTGCTTGCCCTCAAGCAATTGCAAATCAGGATGCTCCAAAATTGCCTCACTCTCTCATGTGTCATCCTTAGGTGGTAAGTCTTTTCATTTTACCAAATATTCTTTGATGCTATGGTTCCTTAGCTTCCTTTCACATTCCTCAATGATGGATTCCATAATCATGATTAGTTTACCTTCTTCATCCAAAGGGGGAAAATATAAAGAATTAGTATGCTATCCAAGAGCCTTATTAATGCAAGAAACATGAAATACATTGTGAATGTTACCATTTTCTGAAATCTCTAACTCATAGGCCACTTCACCCACTTTGTTTTTTACCCTTTAAGGCCCATAAAAAAGTTGTTTTAAATTTTTAGACCAATTTGTTTGAGGGAAGATTGCCTATAGGGTTTCAACCTAAAAAATACCCAATCATATAGTTCAAATGAACTCTCAACTCTATATTTATCCGCATATAATTTCTCCTGATTTTGTGCATGTTGTAGGCTCTCTTTTAATCCTTTCATGATGTCATAGCTTTTCTGAACCAAATATTTATCCCTTGGTACTCTACTATCTATCATAATCAAATCCATGAAGGAAATTGCATCATAACCATAAAGTTATTTGAAGGGAGTCATACCTATAGACATATGGTAGGTTGTGTTGTAACAATGTTCAACCATATGTAACCATTTTATCCATGTCGACGGTTGCCCTAAAACATAGTTCCTCAAGTACCTTTCCACCCACTTATTCGCAATTTTAATTTGACCATTAGTTTGTGGATGATAAATAGTACTCAATATGAGCTTAGTACCTATCAAATGAAAGAGTTATTACTAAATCTTACTCATGAACCTATTGTCCTTGTCACTTATAATGTTTTTGGGTAGCCCATGCAATTTAAACACTTCTCTAGAAAACATATCAACAACCATAGGAACAATGTACTTGGCTGGAAGTGGATAAACATGATCATATTTTGTGAGTCTATCCACCATAACATATAAATAATTCTTACCTTGCACCATAGGTAATCTGGTAATGAAATCCATGGAGATGTTTTCCCATTTTTGTGAAGGAATAGGAAGGGGCTACAAGAGTCGTACTAGAAATTCATGCTCACTTTTGATTTTTTGACATACCAAAAACTCTTAGATGTACTTGATAACCTCCTTATTTAAAACCTTCTAATAGAACCTTTCCCTTACAAGCTTGTAAGTCTTGAAATACCCTTGATGTCTATTTAATGGAGAGTCATGGGCAACCCTTAAAATCAAGTGTTTTACCCTAGATTTCAGAACCAAATAGACTCTTTATTTATAGAGTATAATTCCATCTAAAATTATGTACTTATCATCAAAAATTACCCCTTCAATTAAGTCATTAGTGAATTGATTTTTAGCATATTCCAAGATAATTAAATCTCTCCAATATACTTCTATAAATAACATAGAACATATTTCTACATCCTCTTATAAATCTTTATTGAATAAAGAATTAACTTGAGGTGGCCCATTGAGCATACCTTGAAGAGTTACCTCCTTGTTACCCACCTTGAATTTGAGCATCAAGATTTGATAATTGAGGGTAAATTCCCCTAATGAATGAAACCATTGGACCCCAAGTACAAGATCCATATCCCCAATGTTGATTACATAAAAATCATCACATACGTCATACTCTCCTAGGGAAATGGTGAGCTTGGTGATTCTTTTGGATCATGGAAGAGAAAACCCATCCGCTATTATTACTTTGAACCCCTTGAAATCTTATATAATCAAATCAATCTCAACCACCAAATTCTTGCCAATGAAATTGTGAGTATCCCCACTATTAATCAAGATGGTTACCTTGTGCTTATTCAATGTTCCTCTTACCCAAAAAGGATAGTACTTTGGTGATCTAAAAAGATTAGCAAGAGTGTTTCCCATATTGTCATCCTCATGTATATGTTCATCAACCACATTTTAATTTTGCTCAACATTAATATTAACAACATCAAAATCTGACTCATCATCAATTACCTCAATGTAATGGACTTGTCCTTTTTCCATGCAATGATGGCCTCTAGTCCATAGATATTTGCAAGTGTAACACAAACCTCTCCTCCTCAACTCATATCTTGAATCCTTCATGTTGCTGCTATAGGGAAACACTTTATGTGGTGCAACATATGGCTGAAAAGGCTTCTTTGGTGGCTCACTAGGTGCTACCCTAAGCTATCCACTTGGTGCTTTTGGTTTCTGACTAAAATCAAACTTTGACTACCCAGTATTTCCCACTTTTGGTATTGAATGAATCACTACCCTTTTCTATCCTTTTAGCTACATATTTCTCCTGTAAGTTGAACACTCTAGATCCAATGCTTTAGTAATGGAATCTTGAAAATAAAGTGGGTTAAAGTTATTAAAAAACATCTCAAAGTCTCAATAAAACCCTCAATAAATAGAACAACCAACCTTCTTTCATTTACATCCACTACCACAACTGAAATCTTCTTAAAATATTCCACATACCTATCTACATCATGGATTTGTTCGAGTTGTTATATCTCTATATCTTTCTTATCAAAGCTTTCCATTACCCTCTTGCTAAATTCCTCTAAGGTAGTAATATATTCATGGTCTTTTGTGATCAATCCATGAAACCACCACTCATAATTATTACCCTCTAAGTGTAGTGTAACAAACTTGAGAGCCTCATCCTCAAACATGGGGTTGAGTGATAAATAGGTTTCCAATTTCTGAAACCATGATCTCACTAGAATTTTATCAGTACCATAAAAAATAGGAGGAGAAATCTTACCCAACTTTTATTTCAAGTCTCTATGGGGTTGCATTCTTGGTACTTTGGTTTTGATCCATCTTTAATCTCATAATAATTATGAAATGATAAGAGTGCTTGTGTGCCAAAGCTTAGGGATGCATACTCTTGTTGATGTGTATCAAGTGGATCACACATCAATGTCTCAATTTCAACTACTAGTTCTCTCTAAAAAAATGTGGCCTTGAATAAGTTATGAGGGGTTGATAGAAACCCTCTCATTGCCATTTGAACTTCCATCTCTTAGGTAGTGATGGATGATTTTACCTAGATCTTGTGTAGTTTTTAACACAGCTAAAAATTACATACTCAAAGTATGATGAAGATTACTTTGGCTCTCCTTCATCAAATCCTATAAAAATGTTACTTCTTCTGAAGTAAATCCTTGATCACCCATGGCTTTTCATCTTCTTTGATAACATAAAATCTTTTTATCTTCTTGTATCCAAATCTGCACACATAAGATCTCATATGTGCACCATATCAGTGTTTTGATACTACTGTAATATTCCATTTTAAGATTAAATATGTAAGAACAAAAATATCCACAAATCTTGATTAGTTATAAACTAAATACCCATAAAACAATATGCCAAAAATATGAATTTTTAGCCCTAAGAACAAATCGTCCCACTTGGCCTTGGCGCTAGGGTTTGAGGACTAAAATAAATACTTTTTCACAAAAAAATACTCATAAAATTCCCAAATAAAATTCATAAAATTGCAATTATTCTTCCAAATTTGAATGTGCTAAAATACTTATTTTTCAAATAAAAAATAATTAATTTTTACTAGATTTTTTTAAAACTAAAAATATTGTGTGACTTCTTCAAAACTAAATGTATTGAGCCCAATAAATACTCAAAATGATCATAAAAATATGACAGATCAGTTTACATAAATTTTATATTTTTCTGAGCAAGATAAACCCTCAAAAAATGTAGAAGTCACCCAAGAAGGGTGACATCACCCTTTGGGGGTGTGACATCACACCCTAGGGAGGTTCGCCACACTTGGAGATGATCCAAAAGTGCCTCAAAACTGATCAAAACCCTTTAGATCTGATATTTTCTTAATCTTACTAGGAAATGATGACCAAAATACAAAAAACTAGAAAATACTTGACCAAATCAACAACCAACAAACAATAAAATGTTTTTAATATGATTTTTGAATGAAGTCACCATTCAAATAACTGTAGCATTCATTGGGTATCCATCCCAATCCTTCTTCAAGCATGGATATTCACTCTATAAATTCAACATGTCTTAAATAGAAGCCTTTATATCCATATATAGTCTTCTAAGTGGGGTGAACCACTTTTGGAGGCAAAATATCTTTTTAGAATTACGTAACCACTTTTTAAAATATCTTTTCTTCTTTTATTTTCCCTCCAAACTAACATTTAATCTTTTTCCCACTTATTATATTAAATTAATTTCCAAAATAAAATTACTCTAAGGCAATAATTTAATAAATAAATATTTAATTGACCCATTTTACAAGAGTTATTAAATCACTTTTGAGCAAATAATTAATTAAAATACCTTCTCTAATCATTATTCAAACTCTTAAGTGCAATAGTGGTTAAAACTACTTTTAAAAAATGCTTTAGTGGTAAAAACCATTTTTTAATAATTTTTTTTAATTAACTAAAATTATCGTATATGGTCAAATGATCAAAATCACTATTCTGGCAATCTTAATTAATTAATAAAATAAAATCCATAAAATTTATCCCTCTATGGGAAAAAGTAGACTAAAGGTCTTCAGTACGTATTTACTTGTGAACCATAAATAGGGATATTATAGGAAAATATCAAATCTAAAATTTAATTTTTATTGGGCACAATTTTTGTACGATTTGTGTTTTTTTATACTAGCTAGTGAAACCAAATTTCAATAATTTCTGTGGAAAATCACAATTTCTTAAAATCAATACCCATGAAAACTTTATTATATTAAAATAATTCTAGAAATATTAAAATTTATTGAAATAGACTCCCACAATAGTTTTGGACTGAAATACATAGTTTGGACAAAAACCCTTGCTAATTCTACACACATGCACCATAAGGACTACTCAAAACACAACATAATTTCACCATAATAATAGGATGATTATATATCATATGAAAAAATAAAAATAACCTAAACTCAAACTTGAAATACACATGATATCTACTATATCAAACCCATAAATCTGAAACCAACACTCGTAACTCTACTCACATTGATAACTTGCATACAACACTGTACACTAGCTAAAATATGTACTCTTTGAATCTCTATAATAACTCCTGTATAGAATTGTATCTCTAGATCACATGGGTTTTATCTTAAAATACTTGGGATCCCTAGGTTTTCATCCAAATACCACCTTCATCCAAGATTTTTTGTTTTAAGATGATCTGAAGAATACTGTATGCACACTGTTATACAAGAGAAAATCATTAGTTAGCCAAAAAAATCCCCAAAAATGAAAGTAGGGTGTATTAATAAATAAGAGATCCAAGAGGGGTGCCAGAGTTATAATTTATTGCTTTAGGGGGGAAGGTGACATGAATTGGAAAAATCCACTAGTTTCCAATTTAATTTACTTGCTCAAAATTTACTTAGATCCTGCTTTTTCTCGCTTTTGCTTCTATTTCTAAACTTGCCCAAAAGTTTTCTACTTAACTAGAGGATAAGAATTCAACATGATTTAATAGGTTTCCTCAAGTGCATATCATTATCATTTCCTAAATAACTATGCCCCACATTTTCTAAAAAAATTACTAATAACTTGATATTTATCTGATTTTCTCTCATAGACTTTTCAACTTGCCAAAAGAATAATTATTCCAATTTTCCTTTACTTATTCCTCTCTAATTGAAAACTTGATTAATTAATTAATTATAAATGGTGACATGACAATTCATCCCTCCTCAAAATTTCTTGTCCTCAAGCAATTCAAATTTGGATGATTTAAAATCTCTGGACCTTCCCACGTGGCATCCTCAATTGGCAAGCCCTTCCAACGAACCAAATAATTGGTGATGTCTCTTTTTCTCAACCTCCTAACCCTGGTATATATCACCTCTTCAAAAATTAGGACCAAATTTCCCTCCTCATCTAAGGTTGGAAATTTTTTGGAGGGTGTAATTTGTTGGCCCAAAGCTCTCTTTAGATAAGAGACATGAAAAATATTATGAATTTTACTATCTTTAGGAAGGTCCAGTTCATAGGCTACTTACCCAATTTTCCTTATAATTTCATAAGGCCCATAAAATTGGGCTTGAGTTTATTTTCTCCATTTATCTTGATATATGATTACCTATATGTATGCAACCTTAGATAGACCATGTCACCTACTTCAAAATATCTCTCTGTGTGATTTTTATCTGCATAATATTTATGCTGATTTTGTGCTTTCTGCATATGATCCTTGAGGTCTTTCAAAATTTCCTGATGATGGTCAATGAAATCATTTTCTACTGGAACCCTATAATCTATAGAGTCCAAATTAATAAATGTCATTGTTAGTGTATGTATTCTCATGTTTCTTAGGTGCACTATTTAGCACTATTTGTAGTTTTATCCCACATTGGTTAGATTAACTTGGTTTCTATTCTACCTTGTTTATATAAGCAAGTGCTTTGTACTAGACTCATATCAAATTCTTATAGTCTAAATATATATTTGGTTTTGCTTTGTGATGCATTCCATTTATCTGTAGCTATTGTAATGTTCCTATTGAGAACTCTTTTGATCTTGGCTTCATAGAATGTTTTTACCATTTTTAACATAGTACCAGAGCCTTGAAGAAGTTCCAACCATCCTCAGCTTGCAATTCAGAGAGAAGATCTTGGTGCCTCTTTTTATATTTTTAGATGCTTTTGACATTTTTTTGTTTTTTAAGTTTTTTTTTGCTTTTAAAGGCATTAAACTAGTGTTGAATTTTTTTTAGTATTAAGCATTAAGATCTATTTTATTCTGTTATGAGAGAATTCAGATTTGAAAGATTTTTAGAGAAACTTAGCATTTTTTTTCTAAAAGATATTCTATGTATTAAGCTAAGAGATCAAGGGAAGTTAGTTTTGCTAAAGCTTCAAAGGAGGCATCATTTTCTTGTCTCAAACTTGTTTTTAGATCTGTTTATTCTTTCTAAGCTAGGCATGGATCTGCATTGCTAAGGTATTTTTTGATAAGAGATATATTTTTTCATCCAACTTGACATCCTTTTTCTTAATTTGTTGTAATATTTTGCTGACTTGAAGCATCCAAATCTGCATTTTGGCATTTTTTTCCAATAGGAGCATCCTTGTTTATGAACTCTAGATCTAGTCATTGGAATGCTTGCACTTTTTTTCTTTTTTATTTATTGTATTAGATCAATATCAAACCAAAAACCAAGGAATTTTTAGAGGTTTTTGGATTTGAAAAAGTCTAAATATTTGAATAAAGGTGTTGGCTATCATTAGACAAAGCAAAAATGGCATAGCAGTGAGAGTAGTATCTTTACATGCATTGGATCTATTTATTTATTGATGCATTGGACATGTTCATATCTCATTTTGGTATCACATTCAACTTGCTGCTGTTGTGGTGTCACCTTTTTAGCATTAAAATATGCTCTTGGCCATTCGACTTGCTACTGCATTTCACCTACAGATAGTATTTCATATCTAATATTACATCCTTTTTTCCATCTGATCTTGCCTTGGAAGATAGTAGGTGAATGATTTGTGCTTTGGATCCTTTAGAAGGAGCTGGATAACATTATTATTTTACCTTGGAGTAGTTATTTTCTAGCAAGCTTTAACTTGGATCTACTTGTGGAGCCCAAAGATAACTGTTTCCACCTTATTCTCTCTTTACATAGCTGTAATTCATTGTTCCTCTTATCACAACTAAAAATTCATTATTTTGTATTAATAAACTGTATTTTTGCTTAAAGAGGGAGTAAAACTTGGTTGCATGCTTATCGAGGTAACCCTTAAATTTTTTTTCACTTCTATTGACTTTTCTAAGTTCGTGATGAAATTCTAATTCTAACGAGTGGTTGCATGCCCATGTTCTTTTTTGATTTGGCCTCCAAAATCAAATCGTAGTGTTTTTTAATTATTTTTGACATATTTTATGGGAAATCAAAACAATTATAAATTTTTAGTTGTAACTCAAATTTGATTTCCAATTTTTTCAAAAGTGCATGTTTTTTTATTATCTATCACATGGTATCATCAAATTATAAAAATGCACTATGTTATAAAGTGCCACATTGGTGGGGGGTCCTTTAATACATGTATTTTTGGGGAGGCCTACATTTTTTGGGTTTTTTTTTGTTCATTATCATTTGAATTGGAAGTTGTTCTTTCTGGGGGATTATTATTTCTTATTCCCAACTTATTACTTGTATATAGACAATGGAGCCCCTCATAACCTCAAACTATACCCTTTGGAAGATCAAAATGAAGATACACCTTCAGCTAAAAGATATTTGGAGATTGGTACTTAGTGATCTTCCTAACTTTACTGATGAGGAAGAAATTACCTAGGTTGAATCTATGCAATATGAGGCTCTTCATTTGATTCACCTCAATGTTTTAGACAACTTGCACATTCATATTATGGATGCCACATCACCTAAGGGAGCTTGGGATGCTATTATAGCCTTGTTTGAGAAGGATACTGAGTCTTATGGGTCTTTTGTACCCTTTTTTACTCCACCTTCTATTCTAATTCCTTCTCCTCTTGTTAGTGAAGATTTTGACAGTGACATGGATGTTGATTTTCCATTTCCTTCTCCTATTAGCGATGTTTTATCTTCTGATGATGTACTCTCTCCTCCTCCTATAGTTTTTTATGATGACACATTCCTAAAAGACATTGATCTTATTTTTGTCAATCCAACTCTATGGGATGAGTTTCTGCCAGACTTGGGATGTCTATTTATATAACCTACCTTTGTTCATATGTAAGATGTTAAGCCACCACATACTTTCACTTTGGAGGACTCTACTGGTTCTAGTGAGAGTACACTTATTGAGCATTATGCTCTATTTTCCATAGACATTATTTTAGTCAATGTTCTATGTCTTTATTTTGATCAGTTCACTTCCATGACATTACATCTAGTTCATGTGCATGATCTTGCCAAACCTATGTCTCACTTCAATCTTAGATGTGATTTAGAGATATTTGTACTGTTGCCTCCATCTCCCATTATGGAATGTGTAGAATTTAAGTACACCATACATGTTCTTCCTTTGAAAAAAAGAAGAAACATTATTCGATGCAGATGGAGCTTATACAATCTTCTAGCTGAGGATCTCGACATTGACATTGGTCATCTTGTGATCTCGACATGGAGTATCAATAACTTTAGTATCAAAACATTTTGAGAGGAAGTTTTGTTCCTACGGGTTTTCTTATTTATTCATAGATACATATTGTACATGAGTATCTAATTAGGCCTAGTTTTTGAGACTCATTATGTGGATATGCCATTTTTTTGGATTTCGTTAGCCCCTAGCTTCAATTGAGGGGGGTGTTAGAGTATGTATTCTCATATTTGCTAGGTGCACTATTTATCACTATTTATGGTTTTATCTCACATTAGTTAGATTAGCTTGGTTTCTATTCTGCCTTGCCTATATAAGCAAGTGCCTTATACTATCTTCATATCAAATTATCATAGTCTAAATATACATTTAGTTTTGCTTTGTGATGCATTCTATTTATCTGTAGCTATTGTGATGTTCTTGTTGAGAAATCTTTTGATCTTGGCCTCATGGAATGTTTTTACCATTCCTAATAGTCTTTGCATCATATCTATATAAATCCTTAAATGAGGACATACCATTGGACATATGATAAGTGTCATTGTAGCAAAATTCTCCCAAATATAGCCATTTGATCGATGCAAATTATTGACTGGAGGCATAATTCCTTAAGTAAACCTCTATCCATTTATTTAATATTTCTATTTGGCCATCAGTTTGATGGTGGTAGATAGTGCTATGAGTGAGTTCAATACCTATTAATCTGAATAACTCTTTCTATAAAGATCTAAAAAATAAATCAACCACTTGGGGGGATTTGGATTATGATGATATAAAAAATAAGTGTGAAAACTTGGTTAATTTTTTCACTATTACATAGATGTAATCTCACCATTTACCTTGGGCAAAATTGTGATAAAGTCCATTGATATACTCTCCCATTTTTGACTGTGAATGGGTAAAGGATGAAGTAATCTTGTTATAAACTCTTGTTCCCATTTATTCTATTGGCAAATGATACACTCCTTGACATGATTGAGAACATCATTCTTGAGGCCCTTCCAAGTGAATCTCTCCCAAAATTTCTTATATTTCTTACAGTATCCCAAATGTCCTTCTACTGGCACATCATGCACTGCTCTAAATTTTTTTTCCTTTATAGTAGATTTAGGTACTAAAAAGACTCTATTTTTATACAAAATAAACTCATTACATATTGTATACCTATCATCCTTCACCATGCCCTCAATAATGTTATTATAAAAATCATTCTTTGCATATTCCATCATAATAATAGCCTTCTAATCAACATAAATAGAGGAAATAAAATACAAGGTATATTTCCTAGAGAGTGCATCAACTACCATATTTTTCTTCCCCTTCATGTACTCTATATCAAAATTATAGGATTTTAGTTTACTCACCCATTTCTGTTGTCTATCATTCAAATATTTTTTCCCCAAGAATAATTTCAAATTATTATGGTCTATTTTAATAATAAACTTGCCATATACCAAATACCATGTAAATTTTTCCAATGCATGAATTATGGCTAAAATTTATTTATCATAAATAGAATATCATTTCTCTATCTCTTTTAACTTCCTACTTTCAAAAGAAATAGGATGCCCCTTTTGAGTTATAACAACTCCTATCCCTTCTCTTGATGCATCACATTCTACAATAAATGAGAGGGAGAAATTAGGAATTGCAAACACTAGGCAAGAGCTCATTACCTTTTTCAATTTCTCAAATGTGGTTTGAGATAGTTCTGTCCATACAAATGATCCATTTTTGGTCAAGTCTATAAGAGGGGAAATTGATTAAGATAATCCCTTGACAAATCTTTTTTAATAAATGCATAACCCAAAGAAACCTCTCAATTGTGTCAAAGTAGTAGGAATTGGCCAATCTAAGTTAGCTTGGATATTTTATTGATCCAATTTTACTCCCTTAGAACTAATGATATGCCTCAAGTATAAAACTTATATAAATCCAAACTCACATTTGGATTCCTTAGAAAAAAATGCATGCTCCTCTAGTGTGTCCAAAATAATGTCTAGATGTTTTAAGTGATACTCCCATGTCTTGTTGTAGACCAAGATATCATTCAAACAAGACCAAAAAAATTTACTCAACTGATACCTAAATATATGGTTCATAGTAGATTGAAAGGTAGTAAGAGCATTGGTTAGACCAAAAGGCAAGACTAAAAATTTAAAATATCCATAATAACATTTGAAGGCTATTTTCTATACATCTTCATCTCTCATGCAAATCTGGTGATATCCAGATCTTAGATCAATCTTAGAAAAATAAATGGAACCATGTAGTTCATATATGAGCTCATCTATCCTTTAAATAGGATACCTATTCTTTATGGTATTTTTATTTAAATCTCTATAGTCAATGCACATGCATAGGGTCCCATCTTTATTTTTAACAAGAACTACAAAAGATGAATGGTGATAGAACTTGTTCTTATGAAACCCATTTATAAGATTAATTTAATGGTATTTCAAATTTATTATTTAAAAATCCTTGGGTGGAGGTATGGAGTAGTGTTAATTGGTGTTCACTTGGTTCTAATTATATTACATGTTAGAACCCTCTATCTGGTGGTAACCTAGGTGGTAAAACATTGAAAACTTTACTATGTGAATGCAATATTTTTTTGATATCAACATGACAAGGATCAGAATTAATTTTGGATGAAATTGATGAGATTACCAAATAATTTATTGACCATGCTACTTGGTCTCTTCAAATGATCCTTTCCATTCTTTTTATTGTGACCACCTAAGGGGATCCATTGGACAATCCTCGAAGAACTATATCTTTCCCATTAGAGTTAAAATTGAATTCCATGGTTTGGTAATTATAGTGGAAATAACACAAATAATTCAACCATTAAAATCCTAAGACCATATCCATTTCATTTAAATTCACCACATATAAGTTATCACCTAAATTTTAGTCTCTCATAGTGACATTGAGATTCTTAATCACTTTGTTGCATGGCATTATGAATCCATTTGCAACAACAACATTACATCCTTCAAAATATTCCATTTGTAACATTATTTTTACCACCAATCCTTCATTAATGAATTTGTGGGTGGATAGACTATAAATGAATATTATTATTCTTTGTCCATTGAGCACTCCATGAACTCGAAAGGGATGAATTTAGGTGCTCTTGAAAGGGCTGCTAGAGTACCTCCACCTATAGTTTCATTTACCACCTCTTATATTTATAGGTTTTACATTTATTCTATAGTGTTATCTTCATTTATACCTTGTTAATCATCTGATATCACTTCAATGTAGTGCACTTACCCTTTACCTAGGCATCTATGACCAGGTCCCCATGGATCTTTGCATGTGAAACACAACTTCTTCCTTCGTAGTTTATTCCTAGTATCATCATCCATAATTTTTGTGTTAGAAGGAGGCATGTATTTTTGGAGAGGAATAGGAAGTACTTTCTTCAAGAAATTCCCCTTATTTTGACCAAGGGAAAATGGTTTGGGAGGATAAGATAACTTGCTCATTTGTTGTGATGGTTCAAGAGTTAAAGCTCTTCTTATAACATCATGTAAAGTGCAAGTGAAAGAAAATGATTTTACAAAACCTTTAAGGGGATTAATTAGAGCATAAATAAAAATTAAAAAAACCCTTTTTATGAAATATCACTTACCATCACAACCATGTTTTGGAATTCTACTACATAGGCACTTACTGAGGTTTGTTGTTTGATTTTAAAGAGTTCTTTGAAGTACTCTTCTTCATCCTTTAACTCAAATATGTCAAGAATACTCTGGCTAAAGTATTCAAAGGTATTTATTTGGTCATGTACTTATTTTTTTAGGCAATGATACCACAAATCATATTCAATACCTTCTAAATGTAGAGTATCAAATTGAATGGCCTTATTCTCCTTCATAGGGTTGAGATTAAGGTAGGTTTTCATTTTTTGAAACCAAGCCCAAGATGAAATTGTATCACCACCATCATAGGTAGGAGTTGATAGTTTTATCAAATGATTTTTCAGATCCTTCCCTCCACCACTCTTATTATTCCTTGTCCTCTTGGGTGCATGGCTCCCTTTATCATTTTTACAAACTTCTCATACAATAGTATAAATTTTAGACCTTGATCTAAATTCCTATATGCATTATATATCTTTGTTGATTCTAAAAAAACTTATCCAATGGATTTAGGGGGTGAAATTATGTATTATTCTTCATTTGGTATGAATTTGGGTTTTGGGTTCTTAACATGGAATGACCTATAGATCTGTTTCTCATGGGTGAGCCTTCCATTCTATGAATAACTCTAAGATTAAATTGATTCACAAGTTTCCCCATCACCTCAATAAACTCTCTCTAAAAATAATTTAGAGTCTAAAAGGTGTTTTATAATTGATACACTCTCTCTTAATTTTTCAATATTCATTTTCCCCTTTCACTTTCAGCCATAATTTCTTTTTCAGAGTTCAACTTCTCTGCTTGTAACTTCTTCTGTTCCCATCTAAAATATCTAGTTTATCTTTCACTAGGAAACATATATTATTAAAAACCTATAGGTTGGAAATATTGTGGATTTTATACCAATTTCATGTACCCTTAATTAATTTAAAAGGAAAATATTAGATCTGAAATTTATTTTTTATCAGGCACAATTTATGTATGATTTATGTTTTTTTATACTAGTTAGTGAAACCATATTTTGGTAATTTTTGTGGAAAATAAAAATTTATCAAACCCAATGCATATGAAACCTTTATTATATTAAAATAATTCCAAAAAAATTAAAATTTATTAAAATAGACTCCCACAATAGTTCTAGATTAAAACACATAGTTTGGGCGAAAACCCTTGCTAGTTCCACACACATGCACCACAATGACTACTCAAAACACAACATAATTTCACCATACTAATAAATTGATTTAATATCATAGGAAAATATATAAGTAACTTGAACTCATATTCTAAATACACTTGATATCTATGGTATCAAACCCAAAAATCTGAAACCAACACTTGTAACTCTACTCACATCAATAACCTTCATACAACACTATACACTAGATAAAATCTATACTCATTGAAGCTATGTAAAAAATTATATATGGAATTGTATCTTTGGGTCACAGGGGTTTCATCTTAAAATCTTTGGGATCCTTGGTTTTTTTTTCCAAATACCACCTACATCCAAGAGTTTTTATTCTAGGATGATTTGAAGAACACTACATGCATACTGTTCCACAAGAGAAAATCATTAGTTAGCCAAAAATTCCTCAAAAATTAAAGTGTAGACATCCACTTATTATAAATGTTGTGCTAAAATTGCAAATTTGAATGACATTTTTCAAAATGGCATAATCTAGATCAAAATTATAAAACATTCTAATTCATCTACACACATCACGTGTTGGTGTCAATTCTTATTCATTGATCCATGATTAAGGCAATGCATTAATATCATCATTATCTTTTACTAATTCACTTTGATTCAAATTATGGCCAAGCAAATGATATCTTATATCACTAAAATCTTCTAATTCAGCCACACACATCATGTGTCTATGTCAATTCATGTCTATAATACCCTAACTGGGGTATTACCCTGTACATAATTAACACCTTCCTCTAATTTAACTCCAGTCAAATTATGACTTAGTAAATTTACATTTTTGACTAGTTTGATTAAATGTGCAATCAATTTCTAAGAATTACAAACATTCTAAGTAAATATATTAAGAAAATAAAAACCAAATTAAGGGCTTAAGTGGGAAATCCATGGAAAGTTATTGAATGTATATTATTGGAAATTCATAATTGGAATATATGGCCCATGACATCACCCAAGATATTATCCAAAGGGTGTCACACATTAGGCATTAATGGAGATAAATATTAGGTTTAAGCCTACCTATGCCTCATTAATGCTCCCTTATTCCAAAATATTAATGGATTTATCCTCCAAAATTAAATTAATCCTTGGAAACATATATTTATCTCAATATGTATGGTTACAATTGATTCTCAACATTATCGAGATCACCTTGTGGAATGGTGAGATTGCCCTAAGCAACAATGAGGTTGCACATGCAAATGATGAGATTAACTATTATGATTTTCTATTCTCTGTGTTTTTTACAAATCAATGATATTGAATTGATTATTATCAATATTGACCTACTTATTAGCAATATAAACCTATGGAATGATGGGGTCATCTAATAATTATAGATATCATACTGGACCAAAATTTTTAGTGAGATCACTCTATGGAATGGTGATATCACCTTGCAGAATGGTGGGATCACTCTATCAAATAGTGAGTTTCCCTATGGAATGATGATATCACTCTATATAATGGTGAGATTACCATGCATTAAAAATCTAAAGAGTTAAAACATCAAGAGTAAAATTCCTTTTGGCATCTTACACCCTTGATTGACTACTAACACTCTATTTTTTAGGATTAAGACAATTTACTAGTTTACTTTTTACATTAACAAAGGCAAACTTCAATCACATTTGAAATTGGGATTAAAATAAATAATCATGGTAGCTTAGGACTCTTAATATTCTTCTCCTTTTTGTCATTTATTTATTGGTTAAACTAGTTTCAAAGTTATTTGACTTGATTTTTACTTTTACAAACCAATCTTATTACATATGCTCTCCTCCATCAACCTTAGGAAACTTAGGTGACTAAAAGTTCTTTGCTTATTGATTTTATCACTTATTCCAAGCATGAAAGGAATTTTTCAAAGGCACTCTCTAAGATCTGAATGATTTGGGTACTCCCAAAATGACTTTTAAAGCCCTTCTATATTTATTTCTTGCATCTTGTCTTGTGGGTGGGATTTCATCACCTCCCTATAAGTTATTTAGGTAAGTGTTGACCTGAGAATTCATCTTTCAGTATAATTTAAACCCCACTCCATGGTGGGGTATACAAATTGAACTGGTGAATTGATGGGACATTAGTTTGAGTGGTTAAACTAACTCTATTAGTGATTGCTACCCTCGAAAAAATGGCCTAATCTATACATCACACTACATTGATCAATTTGATGGATGTAGTGGTTGTAAAAAGGATAAGACCTTTTTATAATATGTAGATTAGTTTGGATTCAAATGAAATGTTATTCCCTAGTATTAATCACACATATAGGACCATCTAGATCAATTAGAATTTATAGTTTTTAGATAAACCCCATTTACTACAGAGTAATATTGGTGTAGGGTAAGTAGCCTAAAGTTACATGTCACTATATGATTTTTTTAGAGAAGAGGGGGTCTAAACAACCCTACTTTTCATGTACATCTAAATTTATTATATTAACAACTTATTTCCTCTCAAGGAGTATATCAATGGAATCTAGTGGGAAAAAGTAACCTTGTTAGTTTCTAAGATAGGACATACACTTCGGGTATTTTTCTTGTTCTTGTTTACTTACATTATTTTTGAGTATAAAAACTATTTGTGTGTGTGTGCCAAAACATGTCCAAAAACAAACACTTTTTAGACACCATTTTTTGAACAAAAAGGCATTATGTTGGTCAAATTAATTTAAAACATTTTAGCTTTGTTCAAAAATAAATCAAACCATTTATGATTGTGTTTCCAAAAAGCATCATTACATTGTTGGTTTAGGTCTAGATTATTCATCACTTGAAAATCTAAAGTCATTTTGTCCAAATTTGAAGTCTTACCTTTATAAGTTCTAAACCAAAAATATGATTGGCATATACTAGAGTCTTGCTTACAACTTAGGCTTGGGTGGTTCACCTTTTGTGCTTGGTTTGAGTAACCTAGGCAATTTTTTTCTGTTTGGTTTGAAGGTCATTATCTAGATGCTACCCATTATATTCTTGTTTGAACTTAGGTTTTCTTGCATTCACTCATGCTCTACATTCTTTTAGCATTCAAATTTCTTTCTATGTGGCACCGTTATGCTAATCATTTATTTTTGGCTTTATACTTAGGATTTCTTATGTTAGTTCACATCTTAAGTTTATTATTTTTCATCCTAAGATTCTTGATCAATTGAATATTATTATAATTTATCTGATCACAGCCTACAATAGTCATGCTCAAATTTTTATGGTATTAACATACTTTGAACTTAGGTTTTTTTTTGTTAGCATGCACCTTAAGCTCCAAGGTTGTTCTACCTTATTCTAAATTACTAATTTCAACCAACCAAGGTTGATTATTCTTTGGACTTCTTTATTCTAATTATGTGATGTGATGTCATTGTTTTCTAAGTTATAGAGTCAAATATAACTTGTATTTATTTGATCAAAGAGTCCAAACACTTTTGGACATTTGTAAACATAAATTCAAAACACTTCACAAATGTAGAGAATCACTAGCAAAGGTATACTCATAGTAGGGGTTATTACAGCCCTAGTTATAATGAAGAGCATTTTTATGATGGCGAAGAACACTCCATCATGTTTTATGACATCCCTACTATGGTAGGATCTAAACACAATTATTTTAAACACCAACCTATGGAGGACAAAGATGGATCTCTTTTAAGTTTGATATAATTAGGAGCTATACTTTCACCTAATTTCCCTATAGAACAATTGCATACACTTGTTAGAGTAGAAGAGAAACTGCTAGAGAAAACACTTACTTATGTCACAAAATCAAATGTTGTTTATGCTAGCAAAGGGAAAGAACCACTTGTGGACTCCTCCCCAACTAATCAAGATTTTGATACCAAGATCCAAAAAATTAGTCAATGGTATGCTAATCAACTCATCACAAACCTAACAACTTATTTAGCTATGACTTCAATTAATAATACCATTTTAGTAGAATAAGAGCAAACATTGGACTAAAAGCAATAATCCCTAGTTGATCCTACATTTGATATGGACCTTGTGTCTTCTCCTAAACTAAATAAACCTATAGATACTTCTTATCAAGTTCCACTTGATATGGAACATACTTTTTTAAATCATTAGGAGACTCTTGCCCATTTGTAAAACACATTTCTAAAGTCTTATCATAGGTTGGGAGTATTTTATAAAACATTTTAATGAGTTATTCTTAAATGTAATAAGTTCCCTTTATGAACCAACAATGATTATGCCCTTTGGTCAATTAACAATAATTACCCCAAAACGAATATATTTCCTATAATTATTAGAAACATATTCTTGGGAATTAATATCAAGCATCAAGGAATACACAAAAAAATCCATTGAACCAACAATGTCAAACCTACTCAAATCTAAGGGTAAACCAAAACCAAAAATCTGGGCAAAGGGTTCATATCCCTAATAAGACCACATAGGGAGGTATATTCCTACCCAAAAAAATTATATTATACCAAAAAATGCACCAAGCATGCAAGAGTAGAATTTGATGAAATAAATAGTCATGATTCTTGAAATAGGCAATCAAATCAAGAAATATAAGTTCAACAAGATATGTCCTTATCTATTTGACTTGAGCATTCTTTAGGTTCCTTTTCCACATCATTTTGAGGCACCCAAGTTTGATAAATATAATGAGAAAGGTGACACTATAGAACACATTCAATCATTCTTCATGTTATGCCAAGAAGTAGCTTACAACAACATTTATTTTCTATGATTTTGTCCATGTAGCTTGGCCGGACAAGAATTATATTGGATCCTCAAATTGCCTAAGGGATCGATGATAGATTGGAATGATCTATCAAAAAAATTTGTTAACCACTTGTATTATAACATTGATCATGAGTTGATAGTGGTTGACTTATGAAAAGTAAGATAAATATACAGTGAAAGCTTTGCAACATACCTAAAATCGTGGAGAGCACTAATTGGTCACTTTCAACATAATTTGCTAGATAGGTAATTAGCTGACATCTTTATATAGAACTTACACCCTGAGGTGGCTCATAATCTATAACTCGCTTATGCTAGCACATTCAAGGAAATCATTGAAAAGGGTGTACATATCAAGAAATCACTCATTACCAAGGGCTTAGTGAAAATTTACTCATTGGGTCAAACATCTAATCAGACTCAACCACTTTTTAAGCTACCATTACATAGAAACCTAAGGTTTTAATAATAACAAGAACATGGTGGGTAATTGAGTAATTGAGTCATAACATGTGCAAATAGTGTAGGATATACCATTTCAAAATGAATATTCTAATCCACCAACCACTTTGTAGAGAGTTCCTTTATGCAGAGGATTCAACAAATGTAGACTGTTCATCAAGTTGGGAGAACCTATTGAGGTAGTATTCTAAAAGGTAGTGGTTGCCAATTTGATCATGTGGCATGTACTAAAACCATTTATTGAAGATTAAACCAAACCTAACTAGTATCGAGAAGATGAGTTTTACATTTTTCATCATGTTATTGGCCATGTCATTTATATATGTGTATAATTGAGGCATCTCATTGAGGACCTGATTGAGAGTGGATAAATTAAAGTGAAACAAGTAACATAGAATACCAATCAAGAAATGGGCATTTACAAAGACCCATTTCCTAAACACAATCAACAATAATAATGGAATAATCTAAACCAAGATCAGGGCCAACATTAGCAAGGACAAGGTCAAAAATTGAATTAACACAATCATAATCAGGATCATGGTACCGAAGATAATAACTTAGGTTACAACACTATGCCATATGATTATAATAATATCATGGGGCATATTTATAATAATCACATCTCCACCATTATATTCAAAATTTGTGAATCATCTAATGCTTCTCAAAGCATTAGTCTCTCTATTTTAGGTTTATCACCTTCTTCTTCAAGTAAATCTGCACCAAGTTAAATCAATTATATTGTACTTCATTTTCTATGGGTTAGTATTTTTAGACCACCACCTAATTCTTCTAATTCTAATGGCTACTTGTCAACCCAAAATTACATAGTTATAATTAGACGCTCACAAGTTATCCTTCAAATCCTTTTGAATTCTCTCAATACCAAGCCAAATTCAAACCCTATGCCTTCCAATCCTAAATTAAACACTGTACCATCCAAATCCAAACCTTCTTGCCCCCTATTGATAAAACATATAGTATTCATGATTAATTAAGAAATATATCTATGTAAATTTTGATCCTAGATCTCTTGTGTACATCATAAGTTCACAGGACCATACTAAATGATTTCCTCCAATAGTCCACTATTCTTGAGGACATCAAACCTATCTAATTCTAAACACTTGTGGGACATCTATCTCCAAGATGAAAACTTACCTTTGATCAATGAGATATGTCTTCCTTTGGTCCTAGCCATAATAATCCCTTGTATATCGAGGTCATTATCTCTCATCATAATATCAAGTGGGTTCTTATAGATAATGGTTTGGGGCTGAATATAGTGTTGCTAAAATTGATACAATGGTTAGGATATACCATAAAATACATTAAATGAGAAATAATCATGATTAAAGTGTATGATAATGCTAAAAAAGAGTCTTCAAGGACCATTTACTTGCCAATCATTGTTGGGCCTATAACCCATGATACCCTATGCCATGTCATGGACATATAGTTACCTTAAAATGTACTTCTTGGTCATCCTTGGATCCATGAAGTATGAGTTATCCATTCTACCTTACATCAATGACTCAATTTCCCCTATTTAGTGATCCATAAACTAAAATGATTTAACTCAAAGTGAAGTCTTAAGTATGAATACTAAAATTCTCAAAACTTAACAAATTCTCAAAAAACTCAAAAGAACTTGCAAATGTTTGGCAAAATGTTCTTGGTTGTTGAGTTGGAATGGAATTGTCAAAAGACTTGTTACTTCCATTTACCAATTAAACCATTTTTTTAATAACATTGTGTTATAATTGTTGAATTATAGATTACTTGCATGAGTTCATTTATTAATTAAACCAAATTAGCAAACTGAAACAAAATCATGCATCAAAATGACAATTACCAAAACATGAAAACATGATAACGGAGTTCAGCTCAACAATTGATGCCTACATCTCCGGGTTCTCCAAAGGAGTGGACTGTTTCCATTAAGGGCACTTCAAACACTAGGAAATAATAAACAACTTTCCTGAAAGCTAATATCTCAATGCAAGAATTCACCTTCACTATGATTGAAATCAAGCCCAACACCTTCGTATTCTGTGAGCCTTCATAACACCTACAAAGTTGCTTCAAAAGTCCTAAAAATCTCCTCTATGGGCTGAAATATACTCCTCCAATATGAAAATTGGATAAATAGAGTATTAATACTATGTATTATGGCTGAAAAATGGATGAAAATCCATTACATAAGCTTTCCCAAAGCTTTTACAAAGTCTCAGCCTCTTAAAAATAAAAACACAGTCCAGAATTGATTAACTTCAAATAGAATTTCGTCCCTTTTATAACACTTCAACCTCCATAGCTGAAGTGGTTAAGGCCTATCCCTTTTAGATGACAGGTCAAGTGTTCAAAACCACCACCCTCCTTTTTAGGTGCTTTGACTTATTCTTTATCCCACATGTGTGGGTCGAGCGATTAAGCAAGGCTTGAAAAAGTCTTTTAGCGCCATTTTCTCCCATGGGTTTATCCCACATGCAACGCTTTGGAATAAGTCTAGGCTTAAAATAGCCTTCAACCACCCACTTATCATGTGGCTTCAGCCACATGGCTCCTTAAGACTCAGGCTGGCCTATTGATTTGCCAAAAAGCTCAGCTCCCTTGTGACTCGCCACCTTGCTTGGTCTCGCCACCTTGGTCAAAGAGCTTATCTCACGCTTAACTCCATGTGGCATGTTGATGACATGGCATGTCATCGAACCATTTTTTAAAATCCTTTAGCATTTTCCAAGTGTTGACCTCTGATAGGTCCAAATGTCAAAACCACCTCGAAACATGTGTAAAATGTTGCAAGTGACAATTTTTGACCAATCTTCAAAGGGCCATAACATGAGCTCCCGAATTTGGATTTACATTCTAAAAAATGCGTCTAAAATATCTCAACTATATCTACACTATGAAATTGGTTTCATCATGTTTTGGAAACTTTTTTTAGAATGAACTTTGGATCACACCTCCCTATAAAAGAGGTTTTTAGTCTCCAAAAGTCGACTATCACCTGAAATCTTATAACTGGTCTACTGCATCCATGAAAATAGAACCCAATCATAGCAAGAGGTATAAAAAATTACATTAAAATGATTCACAATCAAACTTCAAAAATTCCTAATCTAAAGGCATGAGTAAGTGAATTTGCAACTGCCAAAGTGATTACAACATACCAGAACTGCCTGCCCAAATGTCACATCCTGTAAAGTGGTGTATTGCCAAAAACTGAAACAACTCCCAATGTAATTGCAAGACAAATTTATAATGCTGACAACATAAAATAAATGTTGTGGACATGTTGTAATACAATGCCCTGGTTTGGGACTTATATGCTAATCAAATGCAAACAACTCAAAGTGTATATTGCCTAACATCCAAACATGCCCAAAGGGTCTTAAAAATGCATCTATACATCCATGTGCCAAAAATAGATACATTCAATATAGCAGTCAAATAAGTGTTGTAAGTAATTAACTCAACCTACAACATGCATTATTCTATTATCTCCAACTGATCAAATGAGTTCAAGTCCTCTAGACAACTTACACAGCATAAATAGGAGATTCAAAACCTTAGAGTTATCTAAAAGTGAGAATTGAAAAACTTCATATGATAAACCTATCTTGAAGTGTTCCCACCAACTCTAATCTACATCTATCAAAGCTTATTCATTCCCTTAGGTGAATTCATAACCATGCTTTGCAAAAATAATGTAGTGATAATCCACTTAACCATTTCTTTCTTCCTAGTGAAATTGATTGTCTCTATGGATTCATTATCAATTGCATATTGTTGACTTAACCTCTTTAATGGATTTTCACTTGTAGGTTTTACCTTATCCTGGGTTGTATTGTCAACTACATTATGGATTGAATTAGCTTTATTAACCTTAGTGAGAGTTTTGTAAATCATCTTAGTTCTAACATTACTTGAATGTGAAGATGCATAAAGCTTAAAACATCTATCAATCCTATGTCCACTCACTTTACAATGAGTGCAAAAATCCTTCTCTGTTGAGGGTCCCCTTTTGCCAATTCCCATCTTATCATGAGAATGGTCTTTCAAACATGCAACCTGCTTCAACAAAGCATTTAGTTTCCAACAAGTCTTAGCACTATGGTTATTCATCCCACAAAAAGTGCATGGAAATGATTGCATTATCTTCTGTACATTATATCCAAATTTCTTAAAAGTATTAATTGGATCAGAAGATTTAGTGTAAGAATCAGGAGGTGGGATCTCAATACCTCTTTTACCTTTACACTTTTGAACTAGTGGCCTATAACCTTCGCTATTGGAAGCTCATCTTCCTTTAGTCATGGAAGAAACTTCTCCATCATCCACCTGCACACTAGTATAACCCAAACCTGCATGAATAGGTCTATGCTCAACCTGAATTGGGTTAGTTATACCTTGGTTATCTCTACCAATTCCTCCTCCATTATAAGCCATTTTAAACAACAATTTAGATCCTATGCCCTTAGTGTATCTTTCAAAATCACTAAAAACAATTTTACTAGAATCTGAATCTGAAATGGTAGAAGAAGATGAAGATTCCTGTGGTGAAAAACTTACACTGCACTTAGTCATAGTCTCTACATATAAAGTTGAAGGCTTTACCTTTTCACACTCACCACATTTCAATATAATCAAGAGCTCATCCTTGGATTCGAGCTCTGATTTTAAACTTGCAATTTGCTCTTCAAGGGAATAGAGCTTGCATATCAAGAATGCATTCTCATCAAAAATTTGGCTATTGATGCTTTCAAGCTCTTCCATCTTGGCTTTATGTGACAACTTGCCCATGGTTTCCTATAAACACACTGATTCCACAATTGCACACTATAATTTAATCAAGGGATAACCAATAAACTAAAAGCAACTGTCAAAACTCAATCAAAAGCTAACCCAGCTTTTTAACTGCTCTGGTACCAACTTGATCTATAAACTACACTGATTTAACTCAAAGTGAAGTTTTAAGTATGAATACTAAAATTCTCAAAAATTAACAGATTCTCAAAAAACTCAAAAGAACTTGCAAATGTTTGGCAAAACATTCTCGATTGTTGAGTTGGAATGGAATTGTCAAAAGACTTGTTACTTCCATTTACCAATTAAACCATTTTTTAAAATAACATTGTGTTATAATTGTCAAATTGTATATTAATTGCATGATTTCATTTATTAATTAAACCAAATCAGAAAATTGAAACAAAATCATGCATCAAAATGACAATTACCAAAACATGAAAATGTGATAACGGAGTTTGGCTCAACAATTGATGTTTACATCTCTGGGTTCTCCAAAGGAGTGGACCATTTCCATTAAGGGAACTTCAAACACCTGGAAATAATAAACAACTTTCCTACAAGCTGATATCTCAATGCAAGAATTCACCTTTACCATGACTGAAATCAAGCTCGGCACCTTCGAATTTCGTGAGTCTTCATAACACCTGCAAAGTTGCTTTAAAAGTCCTAAAAATCTCCTCTATGGGCTGAAATATACTCCTCCAATATGAAAATTGGATAAATAGAGTATTAATACTATGTATTATGGCTGGAAAATGGATAAAAATCCATTACATAAGCTTTCCCAAAGCTTTTACAAAGTCTCGGCCTCTTAAAAATAAAAACACAGTCCAGAATTGATTAACTTCAAATAGAATTTCATCCCTTTTATAACACTTCAACCTCCATAGTTGAAGTGGTCAAGGCCTACCCTTTTGGATGGTAGGTCAAGTGTTCAAAACTTCCACCCTCCTTTTTAGGTGCTTTGACTTATTCTTTATCCCACATGTGTGGGTCAAGCAGTTAAGCAAGGCTTGAAAAAGTCTTTTAGCGCCATTTTCTCCCATGGGTTTATCCCACATGTAACACTTTGGAATAAGTCTAGGATTAAAATAGCCTTTAGCCACCCATTTATCACGTGGCTTCAACCACACGGCTCCTTAAGACTCGAGCAGGCTGTTGATTCACCAAAAAGCTTGGCTCCCTTGTGACTCGCCACCTTGCTTGGTCTTGCCACCTTGGTCAAAGAGCTTATCTCACGCTTAACTCCACATGGCATGTTGATGACATGGCATGTCATCAAACCATTTTTTTTGCAAGCCTTTAGAATTTTCCAAGTGTCAACCTCCGATAGGTCCAAATGTTGAAACCACCTCGAAACACGTGCAACATGTCATAAGTGACATTTTTTGACCAATCTTCAAATGGCCATAATAGGAGCTCCCAAACTCAGATTTACGTTTTGAAAAAATGCATCGAAAAGCTCTCAACGAGCTCTACACTATGAAATTGGTTTTATTATGATTTGGAAACTTTTTATAGAAAGAACTCTAGATCATTCGGGAATTGAGGTCACTATTTATCCTGATCTACAACCATACTAATATTGTAAACACCTAGAGGCTAAATATATAAATTATAACTATTTACTTGGATCTAAATTTGTAGCCAAGAAGAATAAAGTAATAATTTTTGAACCACCTAAATCTAATTATATTGACCCTAGTGATCTTGCTTCTGCTTTGGTCAATCCATTTCCTATAGCCTTTGCAAACTAATTTATTGTTGAGAATGCTAACATTTTCACATGCCATTTGAAAGATGATTTTCATATTGGAAAATTGCCTGAATCTCCCAAGTCCTATGGAAGACCCAAACCCTTCTAAAATCCCTAAAAGGCCTAACATGATTTGGCAAAAGAAAAACACACAGGAATAGCCAATGGTATTTATACTAGCCACTTCACCAAATCAGGATTAAGAGGCCTTTACTGAATGATATTGGTTGTATGATAAAAACCTCAATAATTATTTTTAGAATCCTAAGTACCCTATCCCTAATCAAATTATGTATATTTTGGACTATGCATTTAAAGTCCTAGGGCCACGTGAATAAGGTATTCTTGAACCTTTATCTATTGGTAAGCCTACTCTAAACCAAGGTCTAACATTTATACCACTTGGGGGTGACCTCATGTATTTTGAAAGCGATTCTTCTTTATCGACTAATGAAAAAACTCCTAGTAGTGACACAATGACCCATTATAGTGCTTACAATGAGCTACCTAATACCAACCTATTTGATTCTAATTCCCTTATGACCATCACATCTCATTACCCATTTACCCTTTACCATCTTGACCTTATATATTGGGACTAACAAAATTCTATTATACCTCTAGATGAGTTTCAGAATGAGGAATCTATTTATAAGTATATGGGCCTTAGAGATGGCTTGCCATTTGGCAACCACAAAAAGAGATTCAACTTCTCATTAGACCATGCCACCTACTTTGGAGAGTAGGCAAACTTACTCAATCATACAAAATATAAAACATCAATATCTTAGGGTGAAAACCTCTTTGAGGCACTCATTGGTTAGGGAAACAGTAAATATAAATACAAGCCCTTGAGTGAAAACCTATTTCAGGTGCTCTTGGATGGGGAGGTTTTCTCACCTTCATAGGAAACATAATGTCTATTAAGTCCAAGCTTTACAACTAATTGTAATATCAATTCTAAACAAAATAGATCCTTTGAGCATCTTTCCCTAGACTTTCCTGATAAATTTGTCAATTGGACATTAACAAAATTGACATACTTAGATTCCTCTCACTATGATGAGATGTGGGACTCAAAACCAATGGCTAAAGAAGAGGATCAATATGTTGGGAGGGTGTACACCGGAAGCACACAATTTGATTACTAATACCAAGCAACTTAATATGCGGAAATTAACCAGATTCACCAAGTAACTAGAATTCAGAATAACACAGCATATGAGAGACAATACCAAATTGTATTAACACTTTATACAGAAAAGAATACAATAAAGAAGATGCCACTTCTTCTCCACCACCTTACAGAGGTTTCCCACGCCTCAAGTGAATAGTAATTCTTCTCCCCAAAGCTCTCCCTCTCACAGGTCCCAACACCCAACTCAAATACAGAGTTGGTGTTCACCTCCCATGCTCCACGCACACCACAAGTGCTCCACGCACTCCACAAGCACTCCACGTGCTCCACAAGTACTCAAGGTACTTCAAGTAGATCTCCCATGAATCTGCAACAACCTGCAATTCAACAGACCATACTTGTGGAAGGAACTCCCTTGCCTTCCTCTCGCTCTATCCGAGTACACACCTGTACTCCAAGTAGATCCTGCCTGATACTGCTCCCTGTAGTGTTGCTGTCTGTATGACCTTGCACACCTGCAAATCAAGCAATGGTTCCAATCACCTGTGAACCTTGACCTTGCACACACATACACCTGCAGATCAACGATCTTACTTACCATGTAGATCTCCTATATAGGCCATGCAACTGTGACCAAGATCCTACACTCTTGAAGAACCCAGCTGGCTCTCCAATCCAGCACCAACACACCTGGTACTGTGGCACTAGGAGGAACGCACCATAGCTCTACCTCACACATAGAAGGAGCTTATAATTATGCTCTCTTACTCCCTAGCACACTTTTCCAATACAACCATGAGTCTATTATATAGATCTCATCCAAACAATGATTAGACATCTAATTACAATAATTAGATCTGCAGCTATGAGTCTAAAATTAGCACTCATCATGCAAACTCTTCGTTCGTTAGCTCACTGCCCGTTATTAACTCGCAGTTGAACTACACAGGCGACCGACATCGGTCCCTGTCTGCCTGGGGTCGCCGACGCCGGCCGATATATAACCAACGTCGGTTGCCTTCCTGTGTTACCCTGCCGACGCCGGTTGGCCAGACCAATGCCAAACACTTCTGACACTCAGCAACTCATTCTGCAACCTCCTCCATGTCTGCATCAGTGAAGCTTTTAGCTCCACAATCCTAACAATCTCCCACTTGGAGATAAACAGCTGCACTGTACCTGTACCTGTACTCCGTCTAATCTGTTTCCTGGTTTGTATCCCTCTTCAAGCTCCCACCTGAAGACAACCCACCACACATCCCGTGGTGTACCACCTGTCATCCGAGTACCCTGCCACATCCGAACCTACAAATACATGTAGTGAAGTCCTGACCCTGCATAGCAACACCTGCTGCCGGTCCCTCTCAGAAAACCTGAGAATCCACTTCCCCGAATTGGCTCATAACTCTCTGACAGCTCCCACTGCATGGGAATACTCAGGTCTATACCAGACCTCATGTGATTTCGAACACTGTACCTGTCCAGCCTTTAGTGTGCTCCGGCTCTGTATCCCGAACCTCGTCAACACCTGTTTCACATCAGCTCCCACTCGAGACAAAATCAACCTGTGATCTCCATGCCTCCCATGTCAAAGAATTCCGCTGCTCCAAACTCCTCCTGACATGCCACTGAACTAATCTTACCCTTAGCTCAGCAAAACCCTGTATGTACACCCCTGCTAGCTAGCATACTATCCACATACAGCAACAGAATGATGTCATGACTCATCATCCCCCTGGTAAGACAAACCACAGTAGTTACCTGACACTGACTGAAGCCATGCTCCGTCCTCCACCTGTCAAACTTGGTACCACTGTCCTGCAGCTCCACAAGACCATATACCTGGTCTTCCGTCTCATGTATCCGTTCTCTCTATTCTTCTACTAAGGTATCCATTCGTCTCTGTGCTTTTATACCTGCTGGCATCTCTACCAAAACACACCTGTTTGGTTCTCCTCCAAGGAATCACATCCTCATCCATGCCAAGCTTACACCTGTTTCCTGGATCCTTCCTGCTCTACAATCAGCAACAAGTATGAAGAAGAGGAACAATGAATTTGAGGGCCTACTTACGCCTTCAGTCCTTCGTATGGGTGTTTGAGACTCCTTGACAGCTTGCTGTCCACCCAAAATTCATTTACAGTGACCGACCTCAGTCACCCCACAGTCTACATCCGACCGACGTCGGTTCCATGCATCTGTACCTGACTACCAACCTGCCTGCGCTGGTGTCCCTACTGCCGACGTCGGTTCTTCTAACCAACATCGGTCTTACATTCTGCCGACGTCGGTCCTATGACCGACATCGGTCTCACCCTGCCCGACATCGCCGGCTTCGGTCTGCACATGACCGACATCGGCACCTGTCTGTTCGACGCCGGTTCCTCCTGACCGACATCGGTATCTGTGTTCGCCTGTGAGTGATGACTTTTTACCCGTGAGCTTCTTTGAATCAAAACACATGTCCAAACTGCCCTGCTCAGAAGTATCCAGCCATATCCACTGGGTTCTGTCCGCCATCTCCTCCATAAACACCAAGGCTTTCCAGTTCTTAAGCCTGTCAAATATATCTGTCTTCCGCTTAAGAACATGCATCTCCTTCCTGCTCATGTGACCAAGCCTACGAAGCCACGTCTCCGCAACAAAAGAAGAATCAGTAATATAAACAAGTAGATAAAGGATACCTGTTTTCTTACCACCAGCTAATTCAAGTGTATCCGCTGTGAGAGTTCTTGTGCATCTCTCATCACCCAATCTTTCTGAAGAAATTAGCCATATCTCCAAACCTGGGACCTGCATGACCTTCATCAACACCTGTGTGTTGGCCGCCTGCAATTTCAGCTTCACTTTGCCTTTGCCAACAATCTGACAAGGCTTACCAGCTCCTCTACCTGGAACTGCATGGAAAGAGGCAACCGAATCTTTTATCCAAGATTCAACTTTATCCAAGAAACCTGCAAACACATCCTGTGCAACAACACCTGCTACATCTGTATCTTCAGTTTCTTCATGCTGATCTGCTACCAACCAGCAATAATCTTTTACCTGCTCTTTCTTTCCATAGGACCGTGAGTGACCATCTGTGCTTTTCAACTCCTCCATTCTTAGCTTACTTTGATCTGCTGTTGCTCTACTCCCACTCGATCAGAAACCCCTGAGAGTGACCTGTAACCAAACACAAAACCTGCTTCCTCCAACCTCAGCTCAGATACCACCTGTTGGTATCAAGCTCAAGAACCTACAACCAAGGCTCTGATACCACTTGTTGGGAGGGTGTACACTGGAAGCACACAATTTGATTACTAATACCAAGCAACTTAATATGCGGAAATTAACCAGATTCACCAAGTAACTAGAATTCAGAATAACACAGCATATGAGAGACAATACCAAATTGTATTAACAGTTTATACAGAAAAGAATACAATAAAGAAGATGCCACTTCTTCTCCACCACCTTACAGAGGTTTCCCACGCCTCAAGTGAACAGTAATTCTTCTCCCCAAAGCTCTCCCTCTCACAGGTCCCAACACCCAACTCAAATACAGAGTTGGTGTTCACCTCCCGTGCTCCATGCACACCACAAGTGCTCCACGCACTCCACAAGCACTCCACGTGCTCCACAAGTACTCAAGGTACTTCAAGTAGATCTCCCATGAATCTGCAACAACCTGCAATTCAACAGACCATACTTGTGGAAGGAACTCCCTTGCCTTCCTCTCGCTCTATCCGAGTACACACCTGTACTCCAAGTAGATCCTGCCTGATACTGCTCCCTGTAGTGTTGCTGTCTGTATGACCTTGCACACCTGCAAATCAAGCAATGGTTCCAATCACCTGTGAACCTTGACCTTGCACACACATACACCTGCAGATCAACGATCTTACTTACCATGTAGATCTCCTATATAGGCCATGCAACTGTGACCAAGATCCTACACTCTTGAAGAACCCAGCTGGCTCTCCAATCCAGCACCAACACACCTGGTACTGTGGCACTAGGAGGAACGCACCATAGCTCTACCTCACACACAGAAGGAGCTTATAATTATGCTCTCTTACTCCCTAGCACACTTTTCCAATACAACCATGAGTCTATTATATAGATCTCATCCAAACAATGATTAGACATCTAATTACAATAATTAGATCCGCAGCTATGAGTCTAAAATTAGCACTCATCATGCAAACTCTTCGTTCGTTAGCTCACTGCCCGTTATTAACTCGCAGTCGAACTACACAGGTGACCGACGTCGGTCCCTGTCCGCCTGGGGTCGCCGACGCCGGCCGATATATAACCGACGTCGGTTGCCTTCCTGTGTTACCCTGCCGACGCCGGTTGGCCAGACCAACGCCAAACACTTCTGACACTCAGCAACTCATTCTGCAACCTCCTCCATGTCTGCATCAGTGAAGCTTTTAGCTCCACAATCCTAACACAATATCAAACACTGCCCACTATTCTAGAAGATGGTTCCACCCTCCTTATAGAGAATAAAACTGAGTTAAACATTAGAACCTATGAATATCCTAAGATTGTTTATCTAGGAACACCCCTCACTAATGAAGAGCATGTTTATATTGTAACTATTCTAAGGGATTTTATTGATATATTCACATGGTCTTACTCAGACATGCTAGGATTAGACCATACCTTGGTCATGCATCAACTTGTAGTACATCTAAATGTTAAGATGGTCAAGCAAGAATTATAAAAAATACATCTGTGCATTTCCATATTCGTGAAAAATAAGCTATAGAAATTATTGGGAGCTGGCTTCATAAGACTACTGGACTATTCTAAATGGATATTAAACATAGTCCCAGTTAGTAAAAAGCCATAAGGCATATGCGTTTGTAATTATTTTAGAGACATAAATAAAGAATGTCCTAAAGAATATCTCCATCTACCAAACATTGACATGATTTTTGACTCAACTGCTAGTTATGAGATTATCCCTGATGGATAGATTCTTTGGGTACAACCAGATCAAGATAGCCCCAAAGGACCAGCACCAGAATGCATTCACCACACCATGGGGAACATTTTGTTACCAACTCATGCCTTTTGGTTTGAAGAATTCTAGTGTCACTTATCAATGTGCCATGACTATCATCTTTCATGACATGATGCATGATATAGTTGAGGATTATGTTGATGATATCCTATAAAAATTAAAAACCCATGCCAAACATTTTGATGTTTTATGGAGAATCTTTGATAGACTTCATGAATACAAGGTTCATCTCAATCCTAAAAAGTGCATCTTTGGCATTAATTTAAGAAAATTGATAGGATTAATTGTATCAAAGGGATTGAGGTAAATCATGCTAAGGTCAAGGCCATCATGGAAATGCCTCCACCTTCCAATCTAAAATAGCTTTACAACCTACAGGGTAAAATTCAATATATTCACAGGTTCATATCACAACTAGAAGAGAAGTGTCATCCTTTTATGCACCTCTTAAATAAAGGTGTCACATTTTAGTGGGATATTAAATGTCAATAATATTTTTCAAAACTAAAGACATACTTGGCCAACCTACCAGTATTGAGACTGCCAACTCCTAGCCAACCATTACTTCTTTATATCTTAGCAATAAAATATGCACTGGGGTCACTCTTGGCCCAACACAATGACTTAGGTAAAGAACATGAAGTATATTATTTGATCCAGACACTTGTAACATATGAAAATTATTATTCACCTATTGAGAAGGCTTGTTTGGCAATGGTGTTCACTTCTTAAAAGTTCTGATACTACATGTTAAACAATAAAACTATTGTCATTGCTAAGGTGGACCCTCTCAAGTACTTATTATTCAAAATAAATCTTATAGGTTGCTTGGCTAAATGGGTCATGCTATTAATTTAATTTGATGTTAAGTACCATAATTAAAAATATATTAAGGGACAACTCATCATAGATCAACTTGGTAAAGCTCCTATTATAGATACTCAACCACTCACATTTGATTTTCTAGATGACTTTATCATGGTAATAGAGGAAGTGGCTTATGAATATGAATACTAGACATTATATTTTGATGGCTATTTCATTTCACATAGACAGAGTTGACATTTTATTGGTTACACCACAAGGGGATCTCATCCCAAAGCATTCCATATCATCTTCAACTATACCAACAACATGGCTGAGTATGAATCCCTTATTGTAGGACTTTGTCTTGTAATACAATGGGATATCCAATAATTAATAGTTTATGGGGACTCTTAGTTAATCATTAATCAAATCACAAACCAATATCAACCTAGAGATGAAAATCTTGTACCCTAAAAATGTATTGTGGATAATCTCAAGTCACATTTTAAGTCATTGCAATTTCAATAGGTACCACAAGCTAATAACCGATCAACTGATGCAATGACAATAATTAGGTCCATGGTACAAGTTGTTAGTGATGTCAAAGAGTATTAGTTTCTCATTAAGAAATTTCTATATCCTACTCAAGTATACCCAACTTTAGAGAGGATTTTCACTATTTTTAGTCCCAATCTCCCAAATGAACCTCCTTAGTATCAAGACATTTATAACTATTTTCGCGGCCAAGTTCTTCCTCCAAAACTTTCAAAAAATCATCAAAAAATATTCCTTCATCAGCTAGCCCATTATACCCTCCTTGGAAATACACTTTATCGTAAGGGTTATGATGGAACAATTCTTCATTTTTTTAATCTTTGGGAGAATCAACTTTAGTGCTTAAAGAGGTCAATTAAGGAATACGTGAGGCCCAACCTAGCAATGTAGTCTTATCCAAGAAACTCTTAAGAACATGATACTACTAGCCTATGATGGAGATAGAATCTTAAAATTATGTCAAGAAGTGTGTTTCCTTCTAATAACATGGTAATTTGATACACACACCTTCATTGCCACTACAACCGATCACTACACTTTGTCCATTTTTTATATGGGGTCTTGATCTCATCGGGAAAATAAACCCAACATATTATGATGACCACAAACACATTTTTACTACTAAAATGTATTTTACTAAGTGGATTGAGGCAATTCCTCTCACTTACATAACCAAGAACTAGATCACCAAGTTTATCCATTACCATATCATCATTTATTATCTCATCCTAAATTATATTTAATAATGGTAGTTCATTTATGAATAAACATGTTAAATCCCTATGCACCCTGTTCAAAATTAAACATAAGAAATCCACACCATATAATCCACAAGGAAATGGTTAAGCTGAGGCATCTAATAAAACCATTGTCATAATCCATAATAAGATTGTCAATGATGCTGGCCATAATTGGCACTTACAAATATTTCTCACCTTCTAGACTATCAAACTAGTCATCATACCCCTACATGTGACACTCCATATTCTTTGGTTTTTATCATAGAGGCTGTTATCCCAGTCGAGGTCAAGTTACCTTCATTATAGGTATTTTTACAACATATTATTGATGATGAAGACTATGTAATTTACAGGTTACAAGAGCTAGAACTTCTTGATGGAAATCATTTAGATGCCCTAGATAATTTTAGAGCATATTAAAATAGGATGCATCATAACTATAACAAATGCATTCTCCCTTGGGAATTTGAAGTTGGTAACTTGGTCTTAAAAAAGAATAAAAATAACACCAAATATTGAATGTAATAAGAAGGGTAAGTTTTAGCCCAATTGGATAGGCCCATATGTGGTTACAATAAACTTTGACTCAAGGGCATACCAATTAGTTACTTCATTAGGTAAAGAGATCCCAAAACCAATGAACATTGTACATATCAAGTGTTTCTATTCTTGACAATTTTTTGAACTATTGTCTATAAGATCCCTTACTTGGGGTGACCTTATGCTGAAATTGTTTATTTTCCATTATATGTATCACTTGGACCATTATAACCTAGACCATTTTATCCTGGACCATTATACCATGTACCATCTTAACCTAGACCATTGTAGCTTAGCCCATTTATATTCCATTGTACCTAGAAAAATCCTAATTTTTATTAAACTGATCTAATTCAATACCCATTACCAATTATGATCCTGATTATGATTTAGTAACATTCTTTACACATTCAGGTACCGTTCTACAAGGTAGTTTAGATTGATTAGTATTCATATCTTATTTTGTAGACAAGTGTACCAAGGTATGTCAACACATGTTTTTGACAACTAGATGGTTCTTTGGGGATTCATTTTTTACTGTGCACTATTCTATTCTTATTTTTTTGCTACTTTGTATTTATCACTACCTCAACAAGATCAACACAAAACCATTATAGCTAGTTTAGCTATCATTTGAACTCTTATATGTAGAAGTGCATCTCTTTAGCTAAGTGGTTACCTGTACCTTTTTTCATATTAGATTTTAATTACTTATCTAAAAAACACAAAAGCATAAGAAAATGATAAACCAAAAGACCAAAAACATTTTCAAATTTTGATCCTGAACACTCTCACCATTCTGTGAGTCACCATTGTGTGCATTGTTCATTTGAACAAGATACATTACTACACCCTTGGTTTAAGCCATGCTCTCATAATTTTTTGAGTTGGACCATTTAGTCTTTCATAATTATCAATCAAGTTGAGACACTTACAATATTTCCAAAAAAATTGGTAAAAGACTTAGAAAAAACCTAAAAATCATAAAATCATGAAAATTGGCTTAGAATTTCCATGAGAAATATAAAGCCATCAAAATTTTCAGGATGGGCCATCTTGTTTGTTCAATTTTTTTCTAAACCACCTTGGATTTCCTTCTCATTTTTGGGAGAACTACATCAGACTAAGTTCTGCACGGACTATGTAGGCAACACTTAGATACATGGGGTATCTCAGGTTAGCTCAGTCATGCTTTTCTTTATTTTTTAACCACTTCTTTGCTTTAAGGATCCTAGGACTCCTAGATATTTCATGAGTAACCACTTGTCCTTTAGTTTTTCCATCCTTATTGGCCTTAGCCATACACTTTTGCATTTTTGTGAGTCAGCATTGTGTGTATTATTCATTTGAACAAGATACATTATTGCACCCTTGGATTTTATTACACTCTTACCATTTTGTGAGCTCTTTCTTTTTCTCAACCTTAGATGCAATAGAAATTCTGAATTCACAATTTAGTTCATTAGTGGATACTCATCTTTTATCTTTTACTATGGTTTTAAAATAAACCATACTTTCATGCTTGTGTAATTTAATTGTGTTGACACTTTCATTATTATGAACATCATCCCTCTCTCTTTTTGCAAGAACTTGTAATTTTATGAGACCATTACCATATTCCTCTACAAATTAATCATGTTTTCTTATCATCAATTTTATTCTATCCTATATATAACTACATTTGGCTTGAAGTTCATGTTGGACCTTGCATCCATGTAAATATGTAGGTAGCATCCACTTGCCTAGTGCATCTGGAGTCAACTTGGCTACCCCTTTCTTTTTCTTCTATCCCCACCCCATTTTTTTTTTGTTTCATTGTCTTCCATAGCCGAGGGGAAATGTTTATTATTTTGTCATTGATTCCCTATAACCTTGGGGTAACCTTCTACCCATTGTTCATATGTTATTGTAACAATATTGTTATCACCTAGCTTAGGGATCACCCTATTGTGGGTGTAATGCTTCTATTACACATATATGAATAATTTATTTTTTGTTAGTGCTAAATTATGATTAACCATTGTTTCTCTCTTACCTTTGTCTATTTAGAATAGTTTACTTACTGCTTTTTTCTCTGCTTTGGATTATTTAGTTGTTTTTAAGTACTTTGTTTGTTTATTTTTGTTCATTAAGGTTTTGTTGTTTGTTATGTTTATTTTTATTAGTGTTTTGTTGTGTATTTGTTTATTAATGCTTTATATTTTATGTTTGTTTATTGGTGTTTTGTTATGATTTTATTTATTTTTATTGGTGTTTTTTTTTTTTTTTTGAATTTATTGTTTTTTTTTTAAAAAAAAAAAGCCTGGTAAACTTTTTAATGTGATTGGTGGCGCTAGCTAGACACGCCTAATACCGGTACCACGGGGCAGGGGGAGACTAGAACTTGAGACCAGCAGAGCCACAGCGGAAATACTCAGCTAACCAGGCTAGGTCCCCCACCCTTTTTTTAATTTATTATTATTAGTGTTTTGTTGTCTATTTATTTCAATTATTGGGTTTTTTTTTTCATTTTTAGTGTCATGTTTGAAAACATTTCATAAACCTTTTTATTCTAGCCTTACCTTGGGCTTGAATTGTGTATATTTGTATTCTAATTATTTTATTACTTGTTTTTAATCACACCTTGTTAATGCATGGGTATTGATTATCCATATCTTGATTCTAGGTTATTTACAATTTGTCTTTGCTTTATTTTATTGTCTATTTGTGTTTTAATATATTCTTGTTCCTGCTTTAAGTCTTGATAGTTCACATATTGATTTTAAGATTGGTTACATTTTTATATTTAACACTTCTTTTTTATCTTTTATTTCCTTTGTTTTTTGTTTAAATGTAAATAGTTGAAACCTTGATTTTGGTATTTTTATCATTATACTTAGTTTTAAATATTTACCTTTGAACTAGCCAAATCACAAGCCAAGTATAATGTTATTATAGGTTATTCATAATTATGATGCATAATTTCATTTTTCTAAAGTAAACACCAAGTGATCCAAAGTCCAACAGTCAATGTGGTGCCAAAGATTATTTATGAAAACACCATCCTACATATTTAGTACCTAAACATGATATCATAAACATAATAGAATCCCAACATTGGAAACAAACAAGACTCTTTATGTAGGATGTGCATCTCCTGACATATACATTGTGTCATACTGACTATTTATATGATTAATTTAGGATGTGTATCTCCTAAATTTTCCTCTATCATCTGATCATACAACAAATAGGTCAATAAATACATCAACATCCATATAATAACTAAGGGATTGCATCTCCTAAACATTAGCATAAACCATCATATAATAAAAAGAGTGAAATGAATGTAAACATGAGACACAAAGAATATTAATAGTCCATGAATAAGTAATAATGAGCCAAAAAATGAATGTCATATATATATATATATATATATATATCTCAAAATAATGTTTTATAAATTAAGAGAATATCTATACATATAATATAAAAAATGGTGCTAAAAAAATAGCTATGATCTTGGCCATCTATTAAGGGACTCTACTAAAAGCTCTAACCCATGCCTGATGATAGCGATGGTGGTGGTCATGGTGGTGGTGGCCCCATCACTACCTACTATGAAGATGAATGTACCACTGAATGGTCTAACTTTGTATCATGTCTGGACCTAGAGGTCTTTCTAGTCTACTAGGATTTTGAATAATCTATATATGATGAATCTCTCCTCTCTACTAGGACTGCTACCTCATATAGACTACAGTAGTAGGCTATCTCATTATTTCATGTATAGGACATCATATTTCATTTGTAAGGCATCATCCTTACTTACAATCACATCAACTAAGGATATAGCTAAACCCCCATATTTGTCAGCTCATTGAGCCTCATCCCATTCCTTAGTGAGCCTCTCTACCTAAGATATCAATCTCTCCCCATCAACCCAAGCTCTATCCCTCTCATCAGTCACTCTCAAAATATTTGTATCATGGGTAGACAACTGAGCCTATAACCCTATCAGCTAGGTCACATGTCCCTTAAGTGTCATAATATTTGTATCCCTAGTTAAGATAAGCCCCTATAGCTAGGTCATCTCACCCTGTGTAGTGGCCAACTCTACATGTAATCTAGATATGTCACTATATAGGCCTATAATCTCTAATAATCATGCACTGATCTCCCTATATAACCTATCAATCAAATCCCATTCTTCTATGGACCTACCTGTGTTGGAAAGCCATGGATCCCTTGCACCTATACCTATACCTATATTAGAGGTTCATGCCTCACCTATCACTATCCTATGGCCTTCATCCCCACCTGGTTCCTCCCCCATATTTATATTTGACCCATCTAAATTACTCATCTCAATATATTTTAGAGGGTTCTAGTATACTTGGTCATGTATAACTTGTAATGGGAGGCCACATGGAATGGTTCGATAAACTAACACCTAAACCTATCTCTATACTAGGTCTTGACCCCTATCTCTCCTCTATCTCACCCATCTCTGACGTAAGATTGGCTACTATGGCCATAGTCTAGTCAATCAAATGGGTTAGACACTAGCCCACCATGATGTATAGGCATCTATCACACTAGGATCTACTACCCCACCTACATAATCTCATAATATATGATGGAATATACCATAATCTATATCTACCTAGTCTTGAGGTACTGGTATTCCTCACTCTCTGATCTCTTGGGTCACATGAGTGAAGTAGTGTAGATCCTTTGAAATATATTACTAAAATTTAAATTGCCTTTGTACTTAGTCTAGTCTATAACACTCTACCACAAAGTAATGGTGACCTATGATATAATAAATAGTAATCATGAAGCTAATAATGAACAAGTCCTAAATCTAGTACCACTATGTAACCAAATACATCTGCTAGATAAAATCACCATCGACCATCTCATATATGGCCCATCTGTAAAAAGGTAAGTCCAAAAGGTGGCATTGTAGACCTAGAGTTATAAGATACCACCCAAAAACCACTGGATCCTCTAGTCCTCATTGATATATTTATCCTACTAGATGCTCAATGGCACATGCTCCCAATCCCATACCTAGAGTAGTGTGATGTGCCCAATGCTTTGCCCTCTATGATATGCTATCATATGAAGATATCAATAATGTTGGATTAGAATGATGAGACCCCATGCAAATTATGTGAAGTGATTTTTGACCAATTTCTAGTCTTATACCTATAAATGGGTCAACCTCAATTCCTTGATTACTGATCCAAAGTCATTAGTCCTCATGGTTGCTATTCACCGTGTGAGATTGGGCTTTCAAATAGTCCACTATCTTGTCATAATATAACATTATTTGGTGATCCTATTTACCTATATTTCAACTTGAATTAGGTGTTTTCATTATTTTTGAATATGAATAAAGGTCCTTAGTTAGTTTGATGGAGCTTCAATATGCAAATAATGCCATGGTGGAGGTGAGCTAACAAGACAACCTAGTGAAGGATCATGAAATATATCTGATTTGCCAAATCATATAAGTTATGGTCCATTTTAAAGTTTGTGAAAACATCATGAAGTGTATTGAGATCCAATTAAGGTCATTATTAGGTCAGAAGGGTCTTTTCATAGGTCTTAGCATAATATTCATTTGATATGCCTTTTTAAGGTCATGTATGTGTACTAAAGTCAATATATTTTTTTTTATCATAATGGGGCATAATTTGACCTTTATGGGCCACTAATATAACTTACACACCTTCAATAGACCTCATGATATTCATCAACCCATCACTTAAGCATTTCATACCCCATTTAGCCCATTACCACCATGGTTAATGATTAAATCCCCCTTAATGTTCCCCACACATTCTAATTTATGACTTTTCAACTCCCCTAATTTGTAAAATAAACTTCAAAGAATCACATGAATCTTAATTTACCTCCATAACACCTGTTAATGATGTCTTTTGGTTTGAATCAAGAGCAAATTTAGAGAAATTGCATGTTGTAGAGGTTTTCCAAATGATACAGACCCATATAATATGGATTGACTCAGGTGGAGTTAGGGATTTGCAAAGGGAGGCTAGCAATGGAAAGTGTGGGATAAATTAGAGTGTTTTAGTGCCTAGAGAGATAAAAAATAACATATCTTCCCCTCAAGCTCATTGATAGGCTTAAAAGGCACTTCAGGTTTGTGCTCAAACTATATAGAGGAGAGAGAGTGGAGACCCAAGCTCTTAGTCAAGGGAATTACACATGGTCATATCTCATTCATGGGAATTTGTATCTAAAATAGTCCCCTAAGCTATATGAACATTACTTAAGAACTTAAGGGATATGAACACCATCCTTATCTACATAGGCTAAGTAGAATATAATGGTTTTCATGGGTTCTTAGCTTGTCTGGTCAAACCAATGATTGATATTATTTTCTCAAGTCCTGAAGGAACCTCTCATGGAATTTTTAGTGTTTATCTCACATGTGTGAGCTTATAGAACCAAAAAACCTTCAAAACTAGCATAGTATGTAGTCTACAAGAAGGTTTAAGTACTGAACAGAGTATTGAGGGCTCTCATCAAAAGGAATTGCCAATGTTGGAAGATTGGTTGAGTGTCTTATCTTATCCCATGCCTCCTTGCCAAGTTTGAGGTCCATCATCTTATTATCATCTCAAAGGGTGTTTTATAGGAAATAATTCATAGACATCTGAAGTTCACTATGTAATAGCACTGTGTGTTGTTGCACCTTTAGAGCCTTCAAATACATCTAAGAACATGAAATGAGGTTTTGGAGTCATAATATGTCATCATCATACCCCTATGAAAATTTTTCTCAACCTCCATGATAACATCAAATGCCTAAAATCCACACTGCTTACCTCCAAATTTCACATAGTTTTGCAAATGTTAAGGTTTCTTAGCCAATATTAAGGTTTCTCAGAGATTCTTAGGTTTCACTTTTTGACTGTATATGTCTTTTCTCTACCTCTAAAGTGATATGTTTTCATTGGTATGTGTGCTATAGTATTTAAGGTATATGGGGGTTATCTTTGGATTTTTTTAATTCTTAATTTCATGTCATTTTCATACCCTTTCCATTTCATGTTGTTTTCACTACCAGTTACACTGTGTTTTAACCCTGTTGTTCATGTTCTAACCCTAGATCACTCCACAGTCATCCTCCTCCACCCATCCACCATTCATTAAAAGTATAAAGAATGTAAACATAACTAGATACCACTTGAAATAACTAAGAACCATGAGATCATGAAAGGTTATATCTATGTAGATCATATACCATATTGGAGAAGCTAACAACCATGTACAACCAACCATTTTGAGCCTATAATAAAAGAGTCTCTAAAGAGCATTGTGTGGACCATTCATGGTCATAAGGAGTGGTATGAGAATAAGAGGGTGTGCATACCAAATAAATGAATGATGATGTGAATGTGTTACAAGGGTTTCATGAAACCATAAACCACTCTCTTATCACATAGGTATGTTGCTCAGACCCTTATAGACAGTCAAGGTAGACAAATGAATGCATATAGCATTGATGGTGAATAATAAAGAAAAAAATATTGATTATGATAAGAGGAAAATTTAATTAAAGGAAAATATAAGATTAATACTTAGGAAGAGGGTAGATATGATGATCATCACATTCAAGGTGGAAAAATATAATCAATACAGAGTTGAAGGTAACACATGACTTCTTAGGCATAAAACTTAAGACTAAAGAGAAGAAGATTTGAAAAGGAAAATAGGTTGGAAGTTGATATATGAGAGTGTCTATAGACATAAAACGTGGTTTACACCCTATAATCATGAGAATATCAAGACATAAAGTAGAAAAACTTACTCAAAACCCTCATGCCTAACCAGTCAGAGTTATAGCTAGCCTACAACTAGTTTGGGAAAAATGATTGTTTGAGTTCTCTATAGTCATAATCAGACCTTCAAAATTAGTAAAATAGTCAATATGAATGGTTTAAGGCATCCATGCTCTCATTTTGGTCAGAAAAATAGTGGGTATACCCACTATTTTATCTCAAATCTAGCCTTGTCTATGACAATCAAATTTTGGGGCTAAAAAGTGAATCCATGTCTTGAAGGGATTGTAGGTAGGTTGGAGTCCAAAAATGGATTTGAAAAAATATAATATTATAGTGAAGGTCTCCATACATCCTCTAGGGGAAGAAACATCTTAGTTTTTAGTCAAATTCCCTTGAGGGCAGGTTAAAGTAGACAAACCTTAAGCCTAGTCTCAAACCTTATTTTCATCATCGAAAGCCACAGGTCCTAACAAGTTTGATGGCCAATGAGAGATGTGTAAAGGTGTTATAGACCCTGTTAAGAAAGTTTCATGTGGATATAAACTAGAAAAATACCTAAATAGTTTCAAAATGCTGCTCAAGCCATTCAACCCCAACACAACCAACTCAAAACCTAAATTTAAGTGTTCACATAGTTCATCATTAAGTAAATCATGCCTAGAGATTTTATGAAAATTTAAGCCCACCTAAGGACTAAAGATCCATGAAATAATGGTTGGTATTGAGGGGATAAATTTTATGAACAATCCTTAAGATAATAACCTATTGAAACTAGTTAGCAAACAACCCAAGTTCCACCTTCTAATGCTCCTCTCTCTACATACCCTCTACATAGGACCCTAATATATTAATGGAAGAAGAATATGTAAATGCACTACAGGTTCATGGAAATTGGTCTTGGTTTGGACATCTATATGTTATGAACCATCGTTAAGATTGTGGATGTCTCAAACCCTACCTAAACTTAAAAAATGATCCAACGGTGAATTCCTATTCCAAACACATCAAAATGAGGTTTTTAGAACCTGAAATGACCTTTAAGGTCTCATAAAGTCTTTTGAACATCATGACAACTCACTAGTTGGCACATGCATAGGTTAGAATATATGGAACAGTCTTGGGAAGACTAGATTGAGCCTAATAATAGATAAGTGTGAAGTGTTTAGATGCATCATGAGGTTAAAGAGGGAGAATGGACCATAAATATTCTAAATGGCCCTATAATAGTCATCTTTAGAGACCTCCATGATTGGTTTTGCAAGTAGATAGACACATATGTTGAGATAGATGACTATGTACATTTGAAGGAAGTAAAATGGCCTAATTAGGAAAATTTTGATATTAACTAAGATCTATAAGGTGATATTTAAATTAAATACAAGGTATAATTATCTCACAATCTCAAGGTAAAGTTAAATTCTAGGGTTCATGTGTGCAGATAGACTGGTCTATCACCCCCACTAGGACAGTGTTATTAAAGGGTAAAATAAAGATTCATTAAACAAGAAAGAACACCTAAAATATTATTGTATGGGATTACCATGATGTTTAAGGACATTTTGGTAATTATAAGTTCAAATAAAGTTCATACAATCAGCTCTTTTGGTATGCAAACACTTACACACTGCTTATGAAGTATACTTACCACCTGAGGAGCATTTTCAAATGCTCACAACTGTATGAATGATTTTAATGGGGAGTCAAGCACTTAAGGTAAGGTAAAGGGGTCAATAAATATGAATATAGTGTAATTCACTCAAAGGTTTGGTCCATAACATCTATGAACCATTGCTAAGAGTTCCAAACACTCATAAACCCCTCTTAGACCCTAATAGGAACTCGACTAGGAATATTTGGTGAGAAATGCATCCAAACACTTAGGAAATTCTTGAAAAACACCTAGAAATTATTTCCAACTCATAGGATCCCATGATCATGGCACTTGATTATATGGAGGATGTACGAACACCTCTAAACAATGTAGATTTATAGGGTTTTGAGTAGAAAATGGGGTATAAGGCCTAGTCAAGATTTCTAAACTATGGGAAGGGTTATCTCAAGAATTATTATACTCCTCAAAGACTAGAATTATTCATGAATATGCCTAAAAGTGTCTCTATTATCTCCTCCCAATTATCCAGTCTGTAAGACTAGTCTAAATGGCCTCTTCAAACATGGTAAATGTATCTGTAGGTGAAGGATACTTGAGAGGTTTAAATGACAATGTAAGGGGTTAATCTAAGAATAATATAAGTCTTTTAAAATGATTTGAGAACCTGGTTTAACTATCCAAGTCATTCAAATAGTGAATATGCAGAAAGGTGAAGAGCTTGTAAATGAGGCTTATTTGATCAGCTAGTAAAAGGTCCTAGTGGGTGTAGAATGACATGAGGAGGTTAATGATATACCATCATAGTTGGTAAATTTTGATTTAGGTGAGAAAGTTTCATATTAGAGACCATTATGAAGGAGTGGAGATAGTTTTAATGACAAGTCAACATGCACATTGAAGGAAAGGTTATTCAATGCCTCTTAGAGGCCTATTCACACCCCATTTGTGCTATGTAACTATTATTAGAGGGGTAATGGACTATTTTTAGGCATGGGTAGGATATACATGCCATTTTACAATTAGTTTACAAGTTTTAAATTGCTCATATCAATTAACTTACACATTTAGCATATTAATTTAGAAGTAACTAACCAAATAGTTAGTTATTAACATATTAAGCTTAAGCATTTATATACCTCATACCTACCTCAGACATATCTTGTTATCACTGGAAATGAATCTACACATTGAGAGGAACTACCCAAAACCTCCAAAATATGAAACCCCTCAAAGGAGAAAGCCCTGAGATAAGTTTGAATACCATTTCATGGTTAATTCACATGTTTTAAATATTTTATATCTATACACAAGATTTCATAACATACTACTATTCATAGGATTTCACACACTCAACTAGGTGGGAGAACTATGTTTGGTTTAACTTCCCTCTTCAAAGTATTAGGTACATAGGTAGAATTTGGTCATAATGGGGTGGCTAAGGTCAAATATAACCTTCCATTTCATCATTTTTCTTGGTTTTATAGTGGTCTTACAATGCATAACTAGGGTTTAAATCAAAGAGAAGGAAAATACGGATATCCATGTCAATTTACATACATTAGAATAAACAAGCATCCCTATTAGAAATAAGAATATTAGGTGAAATAGTCATAGATTGATAAAAATATAGTGGTAAATTTTATAATACATCAGACAAGGTTGTACTACAGAGGTTTTGAAGGAGTTTAGACTTGTATAGGAATGTGAATACTTTATTTCTATATTTGAGCATTCATAGGCCCATTTTATATTGTCATTGATGATTGCATCCCTCCACATACCTGAATAGATCCAAACAAGTTAAGTACATCATTCATTTAGTGTTTTATATAAATAAAAAGTTACCTAGGTCTAACCATTGGGATTAGAGCACTTACAGTAGACTATATTTGGGGAAAATTATTATAATTGAGGGAGTTAGGAGGTTTAAGATTAGGGTTAACCCTAAGAAAACTCTTTTTACTTACAATATCCAATGATAGCTCAATAAATTCAATCTGATTACCTTTTAAAGATGATATAGTGGACACATTTTGCATGAAACTACCTACAAATCTACCACTGTTTGTCTTTATCCTTAAAAATGTCCTCCAAAGTTGTCAAAAGATGTCAACACAAGTCTATGGGCACTTGATAGCTGGTCCCACTAGGTGTGTCATAACTATTAGCTACCCAAGTTTTACCCTTATTGAAATAGATTTTTCACATCCACCTCACACTTGTACTAACATTAGATTGACCTATAGGTTATCAGATACCTACATTATAGGTCAAACCTCTAGTTTGTTTTGGGATAGTTACCCTAATTTATCACTTGAATACTCTCTTTAAATACCTAATTCTATTATGATGAAAAGGGATAAAGATGAAACTTGAAAAGAAACCTACACTAACACTGGTGATGTACCAATACTTAAAGATCCTCTCTTGGTTTATCCCTTAGACACACTTATAAATATGATAAAATCAACAAGTTATTAGACCTATTAATTAAGTTCTAAGCATGGATGTTTCATGTCAAGGTCAAGTGATAGTCCTACAACTTGAAGGATAAGAACTTAGATCTGCACTAGACATTATTAGTTCATAACTCTTCAAGAATAAATCTACCTAGGAACACTTCACAAGACTTGTATATACTGATAGCAAGAAATTAGGTACATGAAAAGACCTAAAAAATATAAATACATTCATACATTATAAAAATTAACTCTCATAAGGCACACTAACATTCAAACATGAAGTTTGCAATTATTTTTATATTAATTCAAAGTCACAAGCTATAATTTTAGCAAAAATTTACTACACCCAATCTAAGGATGATAAATTAAGAGCTCAATTCATGATTAAATAGAATTTTTGAGATAGAGGAGATAATAATCTAGGTGTATGAGATGTCATTAATGATACAAAGGTGGACCATGAAAGTTACAATAGTCATAGTCACTCCTTTCATACATTGATGTCCTTCATTGACTCCCTTTTGGCATTGAGGTGAGGTGTGGAGGATTTAAATTCCCTATTTGACCTCATGTATTAAGATATATGTCCCTATTTGAGACCATACAAAGACTTGATAAGTCTATAAAAATTTTACTCTTGACCAAGTGTGACAAAACCATTTGGTTGGATCATATAAAATTTATCTTGTATATATCCATTTAGGAAGTCGCTTTTCATGTCCATCTGATGGAATTTATGTAAAGACCAAGAAAATGGGACTTTAATATTTTCCCCCAAATAATCAAGTCATTTTTACTTAATACACAAGTTAAATTTGATGTTGTTGACATTCAAAATAGTTAATTACACGTAATTAACACAAAAACATGGTTTAATGTGATCACATTCATAAATATAAAAACACATTTCATATTTTTCTCAACTAAGCTCATAGTATTTTCATCAGACTAGGGTGGCCAATCCTATCATTTATTAGTTTGCCTTAATTGGCATAAGTAGTCTTGTTATGATCAATTGACACTTTTAATTATCTATGACCATGACTTGGTTCCTTTTATATTATATTAAAACTGACCCTTTTTATGCATTTAATATTTCCATACAACATTGCATTTATTTCAATGTGACCCCATCACATGAGGCAGACACTTAAATAGATTTCTCTTGATATTCATGCCTTATTTTAAAAGATGGTTATTGTTTAACCCTAAAATTTTCTAGGTGATCTTATTGTTAATCCTAGATTTGATTAAATGGGTATATAGAAATGAAATTGTACAAGGGTGATAATTAGATCTATAGTAGGCCAATTAGATGCTAAACTCAGATATAAGTATATGTTGAATTCATAAAATTGAGATAGTATGAATATGGAAAGTAAAACTAAGATATTTATGAAAATGAAAAGGAAGTAATATACTTAGTTGATTCTGATGATGACATAATGCTAGCTACAAACCAGGTAAGAAGAAGTCTAGAAGATAGTTATGGAATAACCATCAAATTCTATATCTCATGATTTTGGAGCTTTGGACACTAATATCAACCTTGGATAGTTTTGTTGATGTTATTATCTAGGTTTGATGCAAGTGTCATATATAAAGTACCTAATAGAAAATGATGTGACCACCTAAGTGCTTCTGGGTTTTGCTCCACCTTCACTCTGGTGTATTCAGATCTAGATCAGAGACTATCACTCCTTGTGAAATGGCAAAACTCTAGTTCTCCATCTTCATAGTGATCTTGGGGAAAATGGGTTAGTGGGCACATGGTGTCAAAATTAACCCAAAGACCCCACTATCAGTGGACACTGCCTACATAACCGATACTCCATAAGATGGCCTCAGACTCATGTAGTTCTCCCCTATGTGTTAGCTTATGTGTGAATTATGTAATATATGTAAAATAAGTACACAAATAACCTAGCTTGTAACTTGAAAAATTAGGATCTTACGCTTATCCTTTAGTAATTCAAACCTATAGATGTGTTGTACCTATGATTGGTGTGGAAATTGAGAATATTTATTTAATTGAATGCTTGATAGAGTGATTTTGAAAAGTTACATTGGTCTCTTTAGTATTTTTCTAGGTCTATGTTAGGTGAGGAATGAATGAGGTTTGATCTTGTGTTTATATCAATCCCTTTGGAGTAATAACTCATATTAAATCACTTAGGCCAACCATTAAGAGACATTTAATTTAAAAATTGGATGACTTTAGAGTACTGGACACTTGCTTCAGGTCAAGACACTAAGGTTAATACTAGTGTCTATCCTAGATGTTAATGTCTAAGGAATAAGAAAACATGTACAGGTTCAGAACTTGAAGATATGGAATATAAGTATATTTTAAGCATTCTGGGTAAGATAGAAGACTTGGGTCATCAACATAAGTTTTGTTGGAATAAGAGATATAGGACAAGGGGAAAAAGATAGAGCATATGTGATATTTATAGAATAAAAAAAGGTTTATAACTAAGAGGAACAACCAAGGTCTAATTTTTCTAAGTGTGTAAGACTGAGGTGCTATATAATCATAAAATAGTGTCTACATTTACTCCCATTTAATCTAGTAATGAAATTGTTAGTTTAAAGGAAATGAATGTGTACCTAGGTGTGTATGCACACCTTGTGTTTGTATGTGCCCAAAATGAGTGCTTTACTGGTGACTGAACTGCAACAAAGAGAATGTTATACTATATAATTAGTGTATTTAATATGGAATTAATATTACTTAAAATAGATTGAAATTGAAAGATCAAGGTTTAGGAGTACACCTGTGTATCGATGTAATCACCTTACCCATTAACAAGTTAATTTTAAAAATATGTATTATTGTAAATCTTTAAAATTGATATTAGGACAAAAATAAATAAATCTTTAAAGTGTATATATCCAAGGAGATAAAGAGAGATAAGAAGAGAGAGAGAGATTTGAAGGCACATACCCCCAACTTTAGATAAAAGGTGAGTGTCCACTTGGCAGTTAAGATTATCTCAACCATGAAACCTAATGATACTTATAACCTAGTGAGGATGGATGATACAATCATGTCCAACCTAAAAAATTGGCAAGATTGAGTGATATAATCATCTCAACCATACCAAAATGTGAACCAACTACAACAGTAGATTAGCTCAATAAATTTTGTGAAAGTCTATAGGGTATCAGTTTGAAATTTTTTATGATGTGGTAATAATCCATAAAATAATTTTATAATTTGAAACTAATTTGGATTTTGAAATATTAGGCATGAATTTCATAGCATATGCAACTTAGATATGTCTCAAGATGAAACTATGTATATCAATAATACCAATGTATAAAATTTTGCCATAATTGTGAAGTTGAATCATACAATTGTGTACTTTGGCTAATTTAGAAAATTTTGTAAGTGTAAATAACATGATGCTAAATCATGCCCAAAATATTATGTATAAATATGAAAATTGACATTAGTACCAATGTGGATGACATGTTTCCAAAATATACCTCCACTATAATATAGAGTTGTTGAATACTGAATAAGTGTGGATAACATGCTTCCAAAGCATACCCCAAATGAATCTGAGAACTATGAATGTGTGGAAGCCATGCCCATGTGACATGCCCCTGACTAAATATAAAATCTGATATAAGTATCATATACTGAATGAGTGTGGAAAATAGTCTTCCAAAGCATGCCCCCACTAAATCTAAAAATTATGCTAAATATGGAGAACATGCCTCTATGACATTCTCCCACTAATATGACTCCATTTGAGGTGAGTAAAAGATATGAATTGGTAGTTACCTCACTTCAAAAGGATAAGACAACTATATAATATTTTAATGTAACCATGTAGCATATATAAGTAACATGTCTAGGTAGATATATCATTGAAGTGCATAGAACAAATGTGATCGCATGTAGGCCTAAGATGCATGATAAAGATCATGAAAAAATCTAGATAGTAACAATACAAGATCAACAAGAAAAAACACACACACACACAAGAACACTCATAAGTAAGTTAAAAGGTAATGGTTCAAGGAAACCACAAACAAGGGGCATGTTCAAATGCTGCATAATCAAAGGGATATGACTTAGTTAAATGTCCATAAAGGCAAGGATGACATATTAAAATGTCCATACAACAAACAATGACATATGAAAATGTTGATTAAATCATACATAGGCACAAGGACTACAAGTAAAGGAGAATATTCAAATGCTTGATAAATTAATACAATAGAAAGGCCAGACACTCAAGGAGGTACATAACTTAAAGCATAAGCAACCAACATAAACATGTCATAGTAGCCCATTAATCAAATGTGTTAGGAAAAATTGTCAAGTGTATAACGTATCAATTACCCTGTATAAGATATACATGGATAAAGGCACGTGTAAGTACATATTTAAGTTAAAACATGATAATGAAGATATCATATAATGCCATAACCTATGTGTATCATGATCAAATAAGGTGGATGCCCCCAATGTCCTAGTAACATGAGTAGAGGGAAAGCTGAACATCCAAAATAAGAATAGATCATGTATTTGTGTATGTCTATATCACACTCATGTAGAAGTGTGACACACGTGTATATATTGAGTAATTGAATGTGCCATCCATCAACATAGAACTAACACATATTCTAAGGAGCCAACAAAACATGTAGGTGCTGAAAATGTTTATAGATTTTTTAATGTTTTTGACTTTTTTAGTATTTTTGGAATTTTTTGAAGAGACTACTCTATAATCTCATCCAATGGATGGTCATAGGTATCTCCCTATTTTGTTCCTAACAATATTAAGTTGTATCTTTTACATTGTTTGCATCATGATTTGGATAGGCTAAAAAGGTACATATCATGTTCCTTTTCATGTTTTGTATGAGTAGTAGAAGAACTAGTGTTATCATTTGGAATATGTTTTAATTTGCCTTTGTTAGGAAAGGAAATACATTGATGATTTGGATCGATGTTTTCTTCTATTTGGTATAGCCAAATAATCCCTAGTGTAAGTGCATATGGATATGTGGTGGGCATAACCCAAACCCTTTCCTATTTGTATTGTTATGTTGAAGAGATATAGGGTGGGTTATACCTTGCTCATGTTTTCCCAATCCTACACCTTGGTATATCCATACTTTTTCAAGTATCGAATAGTAAATTCATATAATTATGGTGTAGGAAGTATGGATAAAGGATTTTTATCTTCCTTAAGATGGATCAACTCATCTCTTGAAATGGTGGGAGCATGGACCTAATTAGAGGGATAACAACTAACACCATTCAAGGCTGTGAGGTTATATGCTTTAGTAGTTGGAAGGATACAAGAGTAATCAATTTTAATTTATTCCTTGAGGAAGAGTTGGATAGTATCATAATCATAGTCATCAAAGCAATCAATATCATCCATGATAAGAGAAATGAAAAACATAAAGGTTATGATAAAATAGGTAATAAAAATCCTATAGGGTATGCTTAGGTAGAATGGCATTAAAAGATCAAGTCCACCAAATTTTTAACCCTAAAATGATCTATGTGACCTAATTTTTAATCCTAGATATGATTAAGGGGCATATATAAATGATATGGCATAAGGGTGATAATAAGATCTATAACAACCTAATTAGATGTTCAAATTAGATATAGGCATAGTTAAATTCATAAAAATGAGATAGTCTGAATATGGAAAGTAAAACTAAGCTATGTATGGAAATTACAAGTAATATACTTAACTAATTCTAATGCTGAAAAAGTGCTAGATTTGAAATAGGTAAGAATAATATTAGAAGACACTTTTAGAATAGTCATTAGATTCTGGATCTGATGCTTTTGGAGCTCTAGACACTATCACCAACCTTAAATGGTTGTGTTGATATTACTATCTAGGTTTGATGCAATTTTTTTGTAATAAATACCTATTAGAAAAGGATGTAACCACTTGGATACTTTTGGGTTTTACTTTCCCTTCACTCTAGTGTATTAAGATCTAGGTCATGGATTGTCACTCATTGTGAAATAGCAAAACCCTAGTTCTGCATCTTCATAGTGACCTTGGGGGAAATTGGGTTAGTGGGAACATGGTGTCAAAATGACCCCAAAGACCCCATTATCAGTGGGCACTGCCTACATAACCAATACTCCAGAAGAGGGCATCAAAATCATGTAGTTCTCCCCTATATTTTGGTTTATGTGTGAATCATGAAATATGTGGAAAGCAAGTACAACAATGACCTAGATTGTAACTTTGCAAATCAGGTTTCTTGAGATGCTCCTTTAATACTTTAGGCTTGTAGATGCTTTGTATATATGTTTGGTGTAGAAATAGGGAAGGTTTTTTTAATTAGATGTTTGATAAAGTGATTTTGGTAAGTTTCCTTGGTCTCTTTGGTCTTTTTATAGGTCTATGCTAGGTGATGAATAAAAGAGGGTTGATCTTATATTTATATCAATATTTTTAGAGTAATAACTTGCATTAAAACACTTAGGCTAACCATTAGGATACATTTAATTTGAAAATTGGATTAATTTATGACACTAGACACTTGCATTAGGTTAGGACACTAATGTTGATTCTAGTGTCTATCCTAGATGTTAGTGTCCAGGGAGTAAGAAAGTAGGTATAGGTCTAGAGCTTTCAAATATGGAAGATAAGTATATTTTAAGCATTCTAGGAAAGATAAAAGACCTAGGTCATTAACATAAGACTACTCAAACTAAGAGATATAGGTTGAAATGTACAAGATAGAGCAAGTGCAAGACTTGTGGAAGTGGGTAAGGTTTAGAATTGAGAGGAACACCCAAGGTCTAAGTTTGCCAATGTACAAGACTGAGGTGATATATAATCATAAAATAGTGTCTATAGTTATATGAGTTCAAGTGTGACTTTATCTAGTCAAGGCTTTTAGTGGATGACATCATCAAATCCCACATGGATTCCATATGGTCATACACCTCACCCTTAATAATTTTTTACCTTATCATTATTAATTTGTTTTCACAACTTTGTTCCCAAAATATAAAAGGTGATGATTCCAACAAAATCTCCAAGGGTATGCTCTTAATGCAACTTCAAATTTCTATTAAGTCATGACCATTTGTTGTCCTTCATTATTACACATTTATATTAATTCATATACATATTATCAACTTCATCTATTATTTATCTAATTATGCTAAAGTGGTCTCATTTGTAGCCAACAATTGATTATCCAATTGTTCTTAGTGACTTAGTCTTATTTGGTTTGATTACCTTTAGGTGTGTTTAATTAATTAGCTTTATTTCACCATTCAAAATTTCCATATATTAATTAGTTTAAAACCCTAATTTACATTGGGTATATTTATTCATTTAATCCATTTAGGAAGCAAACTTGAAAGGACAAAAATATTTCATTAAGGCCCTCTATGGGCCATTTAATTAGGGTCCCCTTTTTCTTAGAGTGCCATGATTTTTCCCTAAGGATTCACTTAAGTTTTATTTCATTCATTTTAATTTTGAGTGTGTTCAGTTGTACAAAGGTAACATCATATTTTCATTTATTTTAAATTGATGTTTATTTCAAACACCATCATTACAAGAAGGTACAATTTTAGGACATTAATTCTATCAGGATTCCATTCCCTTCAAAATATTATTGTCTAGTTTTCAATGCCTTCAAAATAAATATTCAATATTAGATTGAAACATATCAAATATTATTTCATAATGTAACACTCTAAAATTTCTTATGATCATAGAGTACCTAATTAAACATATACACATCCATTTTAGTCTACAGGTCAAACTATTTTTCTCAATAGTATATTTACAATGAAGACATGAAATCGAAATGTATGAGTAAAGAAAAGATCATTTAATTCTATTAGACTAAATCATTGTTTATAAATTCATTACTTATTATCCACAATGTAACTTTTGACTCAATCATACAATAATCATTTAATGATCCATAATCATAGATTACAAAATTATCACAAATCTTAATATCATACAAGCTCAAGTTTTCTTACATAGTACAATTACATTTCTATCATGTACACATAACTCATCATTAAATTCACTACATGTCTTTACATAAGAATTCTAAAATTAATATGAATAACAAATCCAAGGCAATTAATAAAATTTCACAAACAACCCCACAATATCTTCAATACTCAAACAAGTGCAATCAATAAGTAATTTATGAATTACAATGAAATTAGGATTGTTTATCTTAAGTGAAATGAAGATCCCCCACTAAATAATGTTTTTAATCCCAAACCTATTAGATGGGTGGACACACATACCCACTACAACATGGGATCATGACATGATGTAGTTCTGTATAAAAATAAAATAAATATAATTATAAGAATTCATCTCTTGCACTTCACATCAAGCATGTTTTCAAATTTTATGAGGATACATCAAAATTTTGGTTGTGTGAGTGCTTATAATATTTTCATCATATTTGACGAGTCATTTAACCCATAAGGAAAGGTATGAAACCCCATACACTTTTAATAATTTCAAACTAATTCTATATCTACATTTAAGTATGTTGACTTTATAAGTCATCCCCAACCTACACAGAGCTCACAAATATCCTATAGAAGATTTGTGCACCTTTAAAGTGTCAAGTTATTAACAATAAAATTTTCATAGATGCCTCTTGTCTGTGCCCACACCTAAAGCAGCCAACACAAATCTATTCATTGACTAAGTGATGATTCATGCCCAATAGGCATTCCTAATGCATGCCCAATAGTCATTCCTAGTAGGATCCTTCATCACACAAGCCAAGTGGTGCACAAGATCAAGGACACAAAACCCCAACCTTTGGATAATGTAGGAAGATGTGTGTAAGAATCAGTTCTAAAATATAATAATCATGCCCATGATCTTATATCTTCATGCACTTTCCTATTAAAAATGGTCCCCATGCCTTTAAAATGAAGTATCACATTAAATCATAGAATTTTCATTATACAATCTCATACATCATAGACTGTGATATATGCTATGCATATACTACTTCACAGACTGACATGGATCCCAAGTATAAAGTAATGATGTGATAGTTTAGGGGAAGCCCACATAGTGATTTATAAATGGCAATAATATATAAAGAGGTAGTTAAAAAGGTAATTGAGCAATACCTGAGGCCTTGATAGAGCAAGTAAATGCAAAAGTGGTGGTCATACATTAGAATATGAGTATACACCATCATTCTAAATTTTTCAAGAATTTTCCACTCTCAAACACTCTTATAGACCTAGAAAGAATCCTACCACCAACTTTGAAATTTGAATCACCAGATAAAATTCAAGGAGCATGGGCATGACATTGCAATAGAATTGAAACTTGTATCTACCACCCCAAGTGGTGTATTTGATTAAAGAATGGATTGATATTATAAAATCCTTGATCTTCATTATAAAAAGGGTTAACACATTTTAGGCAACCTCATATTGTCAAAATTTGCCCTCCAAGAGTACTTTTATTGGTTGAATCTTACAAGTTAATGAGAATTAATTTCACCTTTCTCTACTCTTCTTATGCTCTATGTGTTATTTGTGTTTTTTAATGCTTGTCTATGGGTAATGTTCAACCCTCTCATCACTATCCATTCCCAGTACCTTTGTGTATAACTCAGAACTCACTTACAGGTTATATCTTATACATATTTGGGTATGTGTAGACATTGTCTTTAGATCATTTGTCATCCATCTTAGTTTTGAACTACATTCTTGTGCCTATATGAAAAATAATTATTATTTAGAGTGGCCTTGGTAGAGTGTGTGTGATAACATCTTGTTCTTAAATATTTATTGTGTGTTCATGGTAGTAGGAACACTCGCTCTATTCTTAGTGTATCACATTTTTATTTTCCAGCACTTTCTTACCTTCTCCCTTATTTTTCCCTCAAAAATCTTATGTTTAGATTAATAGTAGATTTACCTTTATGCTCTTTAGGTCTGCACGTTGGCCCTAAACCAAGTGCACTTAGAATATAAAAAAATTGACCTATTCTAGGGGCTCATCCCATGAAGTGCAAGGATCCTACACCTTGGGGACATTCTCATTATTATGATGAGACAACTGATGATTTATGTGCATAGGTTAGTGATAACATTTCCACACCCAACACTAAACACTTTGCACCCTACACAAGGCATTTTCACCCTATGTAAGGCATTTACACTCTGTGCCCTAATATAAAAATTCCCTATGTAGTAGACCATCCACGAGTACATGTTTCAAATGATAATGATTTATAGCATGCTTGGTGGGACCAATTTGAAGAAAAGTTAAGGAATTGGTGCTGCCCTTGGCTAAAAAGTGTTACAGACACTCAGCAAGAGCACTTAGTGACTCCAAGCATTTTTGGTTCATAAGGATCAACCCCTATCTATATGCCAAGACAAATAAGACCCTCTATGAAGGGTATTGACTTAAATTTCATTGATATTATAACACTCTCTAGGAAAAGAAGAGTAAGAAAATCTTTGTCCTCTGTTAGAATAAAGAATGGTTCCAACTAGTAATCTTCCAAAACTCAATCTACACCTCTATTCAAAAGGTTACCCATGCCTATAGGGAGACTATTCCCTATCCCATTCATGGATGTGTAGAGGAATTAACTATTTGTACCTTTCAATGTAGGCAGTCCATTGATTCTTTCCCATTATGATGACATTCTAGTTGCATCCCTCAAAAGTTTATCCTACTTTAATGATGAGAACGCAACTTCCCATGTGGAGCTTATTTAGGATATTACAAATATCTATGTAGTGCACCATGTCACTGAGGATAACATCATAGTTAGGCTACTTGCCTTTTCCTTCAAAGGCAAAGAAATTTAATGGTATCAAAGATTGAAACTAAATTCCATTCACAATTGGGATGAACTCGGGGAGGAACTATGCAAACAATTTTAGGTTCAGAGTGACCACTTATACTTGATAGAGTAGCTCACAACTATAAGGCAAGCCCTACATGAGATGATAGTTGATTTCAACTTCAGGTTCTAGAGAGTCTAGAATTGGATCCCACTTTTATGTAAGCCATCTCCCAACACTGCATTTTTATATTTTATAAAAGCTTTTAACAGTGATATAGCTATGATGATTTAATATATGGGAAGTGTAGTACTAATTGATGCTTATAAAGTCACTATATGCACCAACAATTATTTGATCCATTTAGGAAAAATTATACTTAGACCCACCATGACTCTATTCATAGAGCCTCCTCCTAGACAACTAGTTGTGTAGACTATGTTAGCACCTATACTCACCATAGTGAGCCCACCAACTTCATCCATTATTTCCCCTAATGAGTTGCATCAGGTGAAAGTGATACTAAAAATCTTTGGGAATAAACTCGTCACCCATAAAAGGAAGTAAGTGTAGTACCCTAGACCTCATCAACCCTTTAATTAACAATATCAGTCAAGTAGACCTCCTTACCAAGGTGGTGCACAAGCATAAAATCAGCTCACATATAATAGAATACCATATGCATAGAAAGCTGATGCTACTAATGCCTTTAGATCCCTTATACTGGTATAAAAAAATATTACACAAGATATCAAATGGTGTTTTCCATGCATCCAACTATATAGTAAAGCCACATGCACAAATGTAGTCATGAACCAAGTGGTTATGTTGAAAATTTTATCTCAACCCCAAGGGAAAATGAATAGCATGGATTTGCATGAAGGAGAAATTCAAGTACCAATGCATTAAAAATATGGGATACCCTCATCAATTAGCAAGAGGAAGACTTCAACTACATAAATCAGAATGGTGTGTCAAGTGGAGAGCACCCCAATTGATTTCAATACAAGGTTCAAAAAGAGAGTGATAGAAGGGAAACTACTAACTTCGGTGCTCTTGCCTTTAATTCCCTAGATCACTCGCATAGGTACACAATTTAAAGTACCTGCACAACCTTCAGTGCATATGGAAAAAGATGCATGAAGAGAAGAGTTGCTTCAAACCAATGCATAAATATGAGAAGAGACTATTGTTCATAAGCCACAATCAAAGTGATCTCATATTCCTTTTAACATATTCAAATACATGAATAATAATACCCTCAATATGACCATGTGGGATGCTCTTGCTATTCCATTTCCAAGGAATTTACTACAAGGTGCTTTGAAAGGCTTTCACAAGTGTAAAACATCCCAAATTATTCCTTCCATCTCTACAAGTCTATGCCAACCAAAAATAAAGAAACATAATTGTGTACTAGGACCAAAACACCACCATTCTACATCTCCTTGATCATGGCCAACATATAATACATAATTACATGATTGAATCAGGTGCAAGAAACTTGATGATGCCAATGAAGATTATAAATATGCTCAAAATTGCATATTCCTCTATTTCAAAAGGAGTGGCTCAGCTGGATGGCATGATAATCAAAACCATGGGAGTCATCAAATATTTGAATCTTACACTACATTCATGTTGAAGCCTCTCAATTTTTCAAGATATTAAAATCATCAACTTACCTCCTACTTCACCATCTGACTCTCCCAAGATTCACTGTAAATATGGGTGGATATGTATCTTCATATTGGTTTCATATGTTACTCAAAACTAGATACGAGACTACAATGACCATTAGGGCTAAACCTATCTTCAAAAGCCATGTTGAACCATACTCTTCCATCCCAGTTGATGTAAAACATGTAATGTTTGATTAAGAGGAGAATTCAATCCTCCATGAAGTCATAACATGCTTAAAGAGATCCCAGATGATTTGCTAGATGAATGGGCACATGAGCATTTTGAGTGTGATCCATATGAAAACATTAAGGAGATCTTAGAGGAGGATTTCATGCTACTTGGGCTTGTAATTATGTATGAAAACCCTAAAGGTATGTGGAAATTATACTTTGATGGCTCCCAAAGTAAAATTGGCATTAAAGTTGGTGTGATGCTAGAATCTCTTCAAAAGGATAAATATTTACATGCCTTTAGATTATAGTTAGTTTGCATGAAATTTTTTTTATAGTATGAGGCACTAATCCAAGGCCTCTAGATGGTGTACAATAAAGCAATCGAGATGATAAAAGCATTGGGTGATAGTGAACTAGTTTTTAACTAGGTTAGGTTGCAGAACATGACCAAAAATAGCTTGATGAAAGATTCCAAGCATAGAGTATGAGATATGATTTAAGGATTTGATGCATTAAATATTATTTCCATACCAAGATCATAAAATACTAATTTAGATAGACTCATAACCATAGGTGTGTAATATGACATCTCATGTAATATAATGGAGTTTGAGTAGTTTGTCAAGATCATGGTTAGACTAGCAATTCCTGTTAATGTAGAGAATTGGTAGGTTTTCAAGAGTGATGAACATATTATCAACTTCCTACAGGATGAGGCAAAGCCTTACACCAAGAACCAAGTGGAACTACAACCCCAATACAAGGATCAAGTCATCCAATTAAAGGGAAAAAACTACCAAAAGGGTTAGTCACCCTAGAAATCATCTTTAATTCTGATGACTAACTCAAAGGAGAAAATTGAAGCATGACAACAAAAGAGGTCTTTGTGTAGGTAACCATTTCAAAAGGAAAGATCCTAAAAGCTAGCAAGGTATGCTCCCCACTATAAATTAAGAAATCAATTAAACTTAGCAGGAGATATAATGATATATTTGCATGGAGATATAATGACCTTAGAGGCTTTGATCCAGGCTTATCATAACACATAATTGAGCTTGACCCTGAAGCATAATCAGACTATCAAAAACAAGGGCTGGTCAATCTAAATCTTGAACCATTAATGAGAAAAGATCTCTCAAAGCTCATGTAATCAAGTATAATACTTCCAATCAAACACTCTTTTTAGGTCGCACACTTAGTCCTAGTGTAAAATAAAAATGAGGAAATATATCTATGTGTGAACTTCAAAGACCTAAACAAATCTTACCTTAAAGAACATTATCCCTTCCCACTAATGGAACATATCCTACAAATGGTCATAGGTGAAAAAGTATTATTGTTTCTAGATGGTTACTCATGTTATAACTAGATTCTAATGAAAGAGTGCAATTTTTATAAAATAACATTCACCATTAAGTGGGGAACCTTCACATACCAAAAGATGCCATTTAGTTTTACAGATGTAAGAGTAACCTTCCAAAGAGCAATGGATATGGAATTTAAGGATCTCATCAATAAGATCATCTTGGTTTACCTTGATGACATAAATGTCTTCTCCAAGCATGTAGAGGATCATTTAATCCATCTAGAGTAAGTCTTTGAAAGGTGCTGGGAGTTTGGAATATCTTTGAACCCCAACAAGCATATATTCATAGTCCATGAAGGTGATCTATTAGGGAACATTATTTCCAAAGAGGGACTTATAATCGATCTAGAGTGAGTTGAGGCTATCTCATCTCTCACTATTCTAAGTCACAAGAAGATTCTCTTGAGTTTCTTAGGAAGAATCAACTTTGTCAAGAGATTCACCTGATTTCTCCACCCTAACCAAACCCATTGCTGCAATGCTAAAAAATGATGTTGCATTCAACTGGACCCATGAAGGTAGGGATAATTTTGAGGCCATCAAGTGTGCCATTATGCAGGCTCCCACATTGATCAATCCAGATTATAGTAAGTATTTTATTATTTATGTATTCATTGGGATTGAAGGCATCTCAACTATCTTTACATAACAAAATGAGGATCATTTATAAAAACTAATTGCCTTCTTTAGCTAGGCATTGAAGGATTATGAGTTGTGTTATAGCTTTATGGAGAAGCACATCCTCATAGTTGTGAAAGTGATCAAGAAGTTCAGGCATATGCTTTCCAATAAAAAAATCCAACTCATGGTTGTACACATAAGAATCAAAAAGTTTTTGCTCAGCAAGACATTAGCAAGAAAAGGGTTGGTTAGGTCACAAAGGTGATGGAGTATGATGTGGATATCTAGATCACCAAGTTAGTGTGAGAAAAGGGAATTTTCAAACAATTATCTGAGGTAGCAAAGTTTGAATACAAAATAGTCTTGGTACTGCATGAAAAGGAATCAATAGGCCAAGAAGATGTAAAAGATTGGGCATAGAATATGATGACTTTCCTTTAAACGGGTTCATAACCCCTTAGTTTAAATAAATCCAAGCATAGAAATTTTAGGTTGAATTCATTCCCTTGTGCTCATTAGTAGTGTGCTTTTTTGGAAGGATCCCAATGGAGTCCTCTTGAGGTGCATAGAATCAGATCAAGTAAGTAGATTTCTTTAATAATTCCATGATGGCCCTGTAAGAGGCCATTATTCACCCAAGACCACTACTATAAAAATAATGAGAGTTGGATATTATTTCCCAAATCTTTTAAATATGCACACACATATGTGTGAATTTTTAAGAAATGTGCCTTCTTCATAGGCAAACAAAAGCTAGCAACTTTACCATTATACCTAATACAATCCGATCAACCCTTTATATATCAGGGCCTAGATTTCATAGGCATGATTAACCCATGATCAAGTGATTGACATAAATGGATCCTCATGGCCAAAAACTATTTCAAAATATGGATGGAAGTAGTATCACTCAAGGAAGATAATAAGACATCCATCCAAAACTTTTATGAAGGTATTATAACAATATTTGGTGTTCTTTCCACCATTATCTTTAATAATCATTAGCTTTCCTTAGAACTAGGATCAGTGAATGGGCCATCAAGCATAACATGTAACTGAGCTCCTCATAATATTATTATTGTCAAGGTTATGGTCTAGCTAAGTCCATAAATAATAATTTGATTCATATTATAAAAATGACCATGGAAGATAAGCAATGAGCTTGGAATACTAAACTTAGAACTTCACTTTGGGTTGATCAAATCATGCCCAAAAGAACCATGGAAAATTAACCCTTTATGTTAGTTTATGGAAGGGAGGCTAGATTTCCCACATCTCTTGAGTTACCCTCATTAGAACTTGCCAATTAGGTGGATTTGCTTGAAAGTAATCCCCTTGCAGTAAGATTAGTATAGCTAATAGAGCTCAAAGAGACTAGAGCACAGGTTACACATAGTGAGGAACTCTAGTAGGCCCTAATAAAGAGGAATTTTGATAAGAAGGTTGATAATAAAAGTTTCTAAGAGGGAGATTTAGTGCTCAAATGGGATGCAGATAGAGAAAAAGATAGAAGGCATACTAAGTTTGATGCAATATGGAGTGGTTCATACACCATAACTGGTTTCAAACAAGCCAATGCTTTCTAACTTACTAAACTGAATGGATAAGAACTACCTATCCTAGTAAATGGGATCCATTTCAAGTATTATCTCCACTGATCCTTGTATAATTATAAATAATTGGATTAGACATTTTTCATTTCCCTAAGTGCCTTGCATACCTTATTTTAAGGTAGTTTTATTTCCTCCAAGTGCTTGTGTACAATATTTCTCTTAGCTTAGATCTCTTTCCTCTAAGTGCCTTTGGCATAATGATTTCATTTTTCTAGGAGGTTATCAATTCATTCTAAATATAGGAAAGAGTAGCTAGTGTGTTTATAGATGAAAGGACTAAAAGTTTCAAAGACTTAGTGCCCAATGGATAGTTTGAAAGGTTACTAGATTCTCAATTAGTAGGCAAGCAACCTGTAGAGGTTACCAAAAGTGTTGAATTTATAAGTCACCCCAACTTATGTAGAGATCACAAAGATCTTATAGAATATTTTTGCACCTAAAAAGTGTCAAGTTCTTAACATTAAATCATTCATAGACACCTCTCATCTATACCCATGCCTAAAGCAATCAACACATATATGCACATTGACTAAGTGATTATTCATGCCCAATAAGAATTCCTGGTGCATGTTCCATGTATGATCCTTAATTTCACAAGCTACATGGTGCACAAGATTAAGGGCATAGACCCCCAACCTTTAGACAATACAAGCAAAGTCATGCAAGAAGCAGTTTTGAACTGTAAGAAGTGCACCTAGGATCTTGCATCTTCATGCACCTTCCTATTCAAAAGATTCCCCATGCCTTTAGAATGAAGTATTACACCAAATTATAGAGTTTCACTTCTAAAATCTCATACATCATAGACTATGATATATGCTGTACACATACTACTTTTTAGACTAATGTGTATCCCAAGTATAAAGCAAGCAATGTTATGGAAGTTCATGGGAGGCTCCCTTAGTGATTGACAAGTGAAAGCAAGATATAAAAAGGTAGTTGAGTAGTGTCTAAGGCCTTGGTAGAGAAAGTAAATAAAAAATAGGTAGTCAGACATCAAAATATGAGTATACACCATCCCTCTAACTTTTATAGGAATCTTACACTCTCAAACACACACATGGACCTAGAAAGAATCCTTCCACCAACTCCTAAATCCAAATCACTAGACAAAATTAAAAAAACATGGGCACAATGTCATAATAGAATTAAAAGTTTTATCTTCCACCATAAGTGGCATATTTGATTAAAAATATCTTGATCTTATAAAATCTTGGATCTTTATTGTAATAAGGGTCAACACATTTTAGGCAAACTCATGCTAAAAAAAAGCTTCCTCCAAGAGTACTTATGCTGGCTAAATATTTCAAGTTAATGATAATTAAGTTCACCTTCCTCCACTCTTATTACACTCTATGTGATATTTGTGTTTGTTTATCCTTGTCTATGGGTAATTTTTGCCCCTCTCATTATTTTCCATTCTTGGTACCTCTATGTAAAACTTGGAACTCACTTACAGGTCATATATTGTATGCATTTAGGTCTTTGTAAACATGATCTATGGATCATTTATCATCCCTCTCAGTGTTACAATATGTTCCTACATCTCTATGTAAAATAATTATGCATTTAGAGTGGCCTTGGTGGAGTTTGTGTGATAATGTCTTATTCTTAAAGATTTGTAGTGTGCTCATGATAGTCAGAATATTCACTCTATTCTTGATGTATCACCTTTTTATTATCCATTACTTTATTACCTTCTCCCTCCTTTTTCCCTCATAAATATTAGGTTTATATTAGTGGTATATTTAGATTTTTGCTCTTTAGGTCTGTGTGTTGGTCCTAAACTAGGTGCACTTAGAATAGAAGGAATCCAGGCTACTCTAGAGGCTCATCCTAAGAAACATTGGAGTCCCACACCTTGGGGACATTCCTATCATTGCGATGAGAAAAACAATGCTCCATACATGCAGGTGAGTGATAACACTTCCATTCCTAGTGCCAAACACTTTTTACCTTATGCAAGGCATTTATGCTCTATGTCCTACTGTAAAAATTTCTTGTACAACAGACCATCTACGGGTGCACATTTCAAATGACAATAAGTCATAACATCAAAATGAAATAAATTAATTGATATAAGTATATGTAGATGAAATTATATGTTAAGAGACCAAATAGAGTACACATTACATAATTATTAATGGTAATTATATCAGTGCATCATACTCAAGGTTTATTTTACAGTCCCATTACCCACACTATGGTGTTTCATATTTTGTTTGAAAAAAAATCTGACTATAACACTCTAATATCTCAATAATTTTAAATAAATCACCACACACATTTACACAATCCATAATAAGAGTAAAATCACTTAACATGATTAAGGCATCCACAATATAATCTCTTAATAATCTTTAGGAGATTATTAGATGCATGCCTGAAGATATTTGCATTTGAAAGGATGGATCTAATCATCGTAAGCATAATATGTATTTATAATAGCATCCATGATTAGCTCAAGTATCTAGTAATAATAAGAATATAATAATTATTTAGGTAGTATATTTACTTACATTTTGACATCCTTACACTTATTAAATTTTGAGCATATTGATAAAACTCAGTTCTTTCCTATTTACACCTTTACAAACAAAATTGATACACAGGGTAAATCTCAAAAATAAAAAATTCCAACAAATTTAGGCCCAAATTACTTGTGTATGAAGTTTATAAATCAAGTACTTAATTACACTTATTACCTCATTCATGCAAGTCGATAACAAATACAACTTCTTTACTTAGCCAAGACAAAATCTAATGCATCAAATATATGCAGGTTGAGCCAAACAGCTACAAGTTTTATCATTATCTATTTATCAAATCAAACCCTATAAGCTTCGAAGACATTATCTTAACTATGATAAATTTTAACAAACATTATGCTCATCCCCATTCATCATTTCTAGATGCATGTAAAAAACCCATTGCTTTAACAATGAACACCCAATCATCTAAAATGTGCAAGCTCGAGGCTTGAAAAAACATAAGTAAAAGCCCATATCTCATTTTAATTTTATTTTCTTGAGTAAATCAAATCATAATGACATTAAGATAAATAACTTGCCTAAGAGTGAGATAAATTCAAGAGTGGTTGAGGGTTCAAAATCACCTGCCACACTACCAATTTCAGCCAACCAATATCAAACCACTCTCCAAAATAAAGACCAATGTCATTTTTATAAGCATGGTCATGGTTCAAGTAGGCCCAATGGATATTCTATTTTATTTATCAATTAACAACATGAAAGTGCCAAAACAAAAACAAGGGTTAAGTTCAGTTTCAATTCAATCCAATTGATCCATGAGTTCATTAATGGATAAAAATACATTATTACATATATAATTCACTTTTGAATTAAAAAACAACATATGAAACCCTAAAACCAATAAAAAATACCAAGTTGATCATGTGAATGACTTACCCACTAGAATCTTTCTCCAAAATGATGCCAATGATCATGAAGGCTGATTCACCTATATACACATGGGTCAAAAATTCTATAGGGCTTTGCCAAAGCCATGTCAACCATGCCATAAAATGATAGATTGAATGATAAAAAAAATTATTTTGTACTATTAAAACCTTAACTTCCTATTTATTTCCTAACCTAGATCAAGTTTACCCTAAATAAATTTGTTTCACCACATAACCCAAATTCTTATAAATTTCAATATATGTTTGGTTGGGTCCAGGTGATAATGACACCACTCTAAATTCATAACCATAATTTTTTAATCACAACTAATGCCTTGGTGGGGATGTGGTCCCCATTCCATCTTATATTAGGCTTTTTGCATGGTGGTTTGATCACTTTTTTAAATTAACACTTCCAACACCCATGCATTTAAAAACTGACATACAAACCAATGTTCTTCCTTGTGTATTCCCCCTAGAGTTTCTAATTTTTATAAAATAACATGTAATTTCAAAATGCAAGTGGATCCAATCACATTAATGCATTTATATGATGTTTCATTCTAAATCAGACTAATTAGATTGATAAGTGTTGATAGCTTGATAGGCTCTAGATATTTATTCTATTGATTTTTGATAAATTATAAAATTTATACCATGTAAAGTATCCATTCAAGTATATAACTCAAATAATAAAACAAATATCAAAACTTATTATATTAACTATACCCTTTGTTAATTATTTTGGTTTCTTGCAACTCTAGATTGAGCTTAAATGTCATTTTATGCTACAATCCCACATGTATCCGAAATCATCAAAACATAAACAACATTTGTATGTTCCTAGTATCAAGATATAATTAACATAAAAATAAATATAACACAAGGCATGTCATTTCCAATAATTTAACAATCCAACATAACATAATCAAGTATAATTATTATATCAATCCATTATTTAACTTTTAACTTCCCGTAAGTGGAAAAATAATAATCAAATATTCCACAACTTACATCAAGATAGAAAAATAAAATTTCTCAAATTTAGGGATATGACATCCTACTCCAATAACATGAAAACAGACTGGTGATATATTCAAATAAGTGAGGGTAAGTGCTATGCATGAGGCTCTTAGTTTTACACATAGTGCTTCTCTGACTCATTTGATGTCACTAGTTAACACTTGCTAGATGTTTTTATTGCACATCTTAATGCTATGCCAGTCTAACACTCATACTTGGTCTAGTTGAAGAGTCTCACTATCTTTCACTTATAAATTATTCCAATCAATCATATATGAAGGATCAAAAACATGCTTCTTAAATAATGAATAATGGAAAACATTATTAATTTTTAAAAGAAGAGAAAATTTGAATTGGTATGCCATTAATTTGACTATTTCAATCACATCAAAGGGTCAAAAAAATCCAAGAGATAGCTTGGGTGACTTACCAAATTTAATGGAGCACTTTATGGGGAAAAATATTAAGAATACTTTATTACCAACCTTAAGTTCTCATTTAGTTCACTTTAGATCAACATAACTCTTTTGTTGATCTGAGGCCTTTTTCAAATTGTCTTATAATTTGCATTTATGTATCATAATTATTCAAAACTTAATGTATAGGAGTTTATTTATTATCCAAATAATACCATCCCATTGGAGTTATAAATTTTATACCATATAAGGAACCAAAAGGTTTTATCTTCAATGAAGAATGATCCATGTTATAGTAGGTGAATTATAGCAATGAAATATATTCTTCCCACTTCGTGGGTTGATTCATTATGTACATGTGAAACATGTACTCAACCACTTATTTCACACATTTAGTTTTACCATTTGTTTATTAGTGGTATGTTTTACTAAAATTTAATTTGGTTACAAAATTAACAATCAATGTCTACCAAAAAATTAGATGTAAAGAGCTTATCTTTGTTTGAAATGATTACTTCAGGTATTCTATGAAGTCTTATGATCTCACAGACAAATATTCCCACAATAATGGATAAATAATCAATAAAATCTTTAGGTATGAAGTGAGCCACTTTTTTAAAATTATAAGCCATAACTAGAATTGTTTCATGATGGTTTCATAACTTAAGAAAAATTGATATAAAGTCCATGGACACTACTGCCCATTTACTAGTTGGTATATTACACAAATAGATATTTTCACCAGGGTGGTCTTATAATTCTAAAATAGCTAGGATCAAACACATATATATTAGACACAACTCATGTCATGAAAAACAAACAAAGAAACACAAGATTCGAGTATAATAGTATACCACTATTATTGTATTACACAAACTCAATGCCAAAAATATAATGAACCTCTCACTTTGTTTTCTCCATTCCATTTTTGAAAGTGAAGGTTAGCTTCAATTTTATATATCTTGAAGGCCCTCATAAATTCAATTGGTTTCATAAATGTAGATGGTTAAAAAATTCAATTTTGGTGTGCAACTTGGACTTTAATGCAAATTTTCATGTGAGAGTGCAACTTAGACTTTAGTGTAAATTTCATTTCCAAATAAAATTATAAGAAAACCTAGGGAAATTATCCTAAGTGAACTTAATCACTAAGGTGAAATTATCAATTTATGCCAACATCTCCCCTTTAGTGAAACTTAGGGAGCGTGTAAAAAAATGAAGATAAACTTTTGAAATGGGTCCCAACACTAGGCATGATGTAATACCCATGTACAATGAAAATAAAATATTGTTATGTGAAAGAAATGTGTCCCAAGGATCTCACCCAACATATAATATCTATAAAAATAGTAAGGTGCACCTCAATGATCTTACCAAAAAAATAAATACATAATATCCCCATTTAAACTAAATTGGGTGAGAGAGATGAAAATTTTCAAAACAATAGGATGACATGAAAATAAGAGATACAACACAAGGATCTCACCATTAGTGCTAAAAAATATGTTTCATGCATACAAAAAAAACACCAAAGAATCAAATAGATATTGGGGACACTAGAAATTTCTCACCATAAGGATCAGTCTATCTGTCAAAGAAGCCATCATAAAATGAGATTTACCCCAAGAAGTAAATTTTATATGTAGTATGAATAGTGTGTAGAATATGCGTCTAAATAGTGGAGGGACCATGTCAGTAGAGTCCATGAAAAGAGTGCTAATGATGCTACCATAACTGATCATCAATCTATCCCAATTAATCATGGATGTTGAAAGAAGACACCTATTTTAATATTGTATTAAAATTATGGACTAGCTAAGATCAAACACATATATCTTAGACATAGTCCATGTCATGACAAATATATAAAGAGACACAAATATTCGAGTATAAAAATATAACACTATTATTTTATTACACAAATTCAATGCCATAAATATAATGAACCTCTAAATTTCTCTTTTCCATTATGTTTTTGAAAGTAAGGGAGAGCCTTGATTTTATAGACCCTGAAGGACCTCAACAACATAGGTAGTTTTATAAATATAGGTGGTTGCATAGATTTGATTTTGATGTGTAACTTGGACTTTAGTGAAAGTTGTCATGTGAGTGAACAACTTTGACTTTAGTGCAAATTTTCATACGGGTGTGTAATTTGGACTTTAGTGTAAGTTATATTTTGAAATAGAATTATAAAAATAATTAGGTAAATTAACCTAAGTAAATTTAAGTACTAAGGTGCAATTATCAATTTATATTAACAGGTGGTAGTGTTCCACCTTCACTCACTAATATTCAATACATTTTTCCACAAAATCAACATCTTTTTTCCAACCATGCCCAAAATAGTAAAGTTTTAACTCATGAACCATTTTTATCACACCTAGATATGAATAATATGGTGCATTATGCACTCCATTTAATACTTTTAACCTCATATTTTTTGCTATAGGTACATTAATCCTACCTTGAAATCTCAAAATGCAATCTACATCGAAGGTAAATTTAGGATTTTTACAATTACTTGTACTTGCAACCTACTATGCTAATATTTTTATGTAAAAGGGGTATTTTCGCTGATGTTCAAGTACCACATCCTTGAATTCAACATGAATGTGGGATAATATAACAACATATGCTCGTCTACTGATAAAATTAGCCACTCTATTTTCATTTCCCTTAATTATGCTGGAGGAATCTTCTTTGGCAAGGCCTCAGCTTAGATTCATCACTACATCTTGATATATTCCATCAAATAGGCCTAGTCAATAAATAAAATCTAATATTCTTGGTGACATTTTACCTTTCATAGCTTCATCTTCTAAATCTATCTACCACACCACATCAACTACAAGAATGGTTTATTTCAGTTAGAAAATTTGAATGCAATGCAATTTTATGAGCTATAAAGTATTTGCATACCACCATACAAATTTTAATGCAACCTTATTCAACTTCCATGTTTTTAGCTACACACACACACAAACACACACACACACACACACACACACACACACACACACACACACACACACACACACACACACACACACACACACACACACACACACACACACACACACACACACACACACACACACACACACACACACACACTCACACTTTTGATTGCTATGGTAGTTACAAGTTTATGTAGCATCAAACATGTGTTTAGTCTATTACGTGAAGTTTGAGGTTTAGTTCTTCTTAAATACTCAATATATCACCTCTATATTGATTCATATAGTCAATAGAACATTTATGTTGTCAACATCTCCCAACAAGTTTTAAATTATCTTACATGTGTAATTTAGATTGTTTCTAGTTAAATAAAATAAAATTTAGAAATTTAAATGAATCTAATGGTTTTTTGGGGATATTAAATACATTATCAATATCTTTCATGTCTAATGTAATAGTTAATGGAACTATTAGATGGAAGTTGAAGAAAAAAATGTTGAAATCTTATGGCATGAAGTGTCTAAATGTACATTCCCTTCCTCCAAAAATATTGCAAGAGCACCATTATCCTACTCATTAATATAAATTTCATAACCACCATTAACATTCAATAATAAAAAATTGTAATTATTTAATTTGGCATACTCTAGTTGTGAGGAAATCTTAAAAATAAAACATCTTTTGTAGCTTATCTCTCAGAATCATCAAAATAATTATGTATTTTAATGACATCATTCTTATTTTTAGATTAAAGATAGGCCTCAAAAAGATCATTCAACTTGATAAGTGATCCAGAGGTATGGGGGAAAAGTCTCCAAATCAATCACTCTTGGCTCTTGTCTTGTAAAACATCTCAAAAAGTGTTTCACCTTGTTCACAATACCCTGTAGCATAACAATAGTCTTTGGTATTTGTTAGGATTGACAACCTTTTATTATCAGATATTTTCAAATAAATATATAAAGTCACCTTTTAATGTCATTATATCAGGAATAAACTTTTATTATAGCTCCAACTTTCTTATTTTTGTTCATCACCTTTCTTAATCTCTTTCACTAGCTTGCACTAGGCAACTTTATTAGGTTTCAAGGGCCACATATTGATATAGGCATTAACGACTCAATATTCTCTCAATAATGATAAAATATGATCTTAATACATCTATTATAACCTATTTATAGTCTTCAAACATATTTTATCCTTCAATTCCATATACGAGGTTCACAATGGCCTCCTTAGGCTTGTAACCTAATTTTTCACAAATATGTATTATACAAACATGTACCTATGTACCTTGATAATATGAAAAAAAATTTAAGCACCCTCTATCTTCCTTTATGTATGTGTCAAATTTTAGGATCTGAGCCCACCACTACCTATCTCTTTCTTTATTAACCTCCCCTTAATTAGGCCTAATTAGCCCTTAATCACACCAACAAGTCTAGAATTTATACTATACATACCATTTTCAATCCAAAACCTCTTGATTAAATTTACTCACATAAAATTAGGTAAGATAAAAAAAGTTTCATAATTTTTAATGGTTAAAACTCTCTAAAACATCAAAGCCCTAATATAGGGTTTTCCTTCCCTACATAGGCCTTAGAGCCTTATAAATTCAATATCTTAAGTTTAAGGGAATTTAAAGTGGATTATTTTTTTATATGTCTATTTTAACTTCATACATATAATAAAACTAGATATAACCCTTGTTCAATCACCATTTTCTTAGAATGACTTCAAACACAGAATTTTGTGCACAAAAGGGTGACTGTGCAAGGCAGAGAAGGTGTATTGCAATGTAATTAGTTATAATCAAGTTAAAAAGGTTTAAAGAACTAAAATAGGTATAAAATACTATCATATTACTTTAAAAATACACAAATACTCTCCATTCAACCTATTAAATCTCTTCCCTCAAGTTCACACACTTATCTTTCATAAACTGCATGTGTCAAAATAGGGTATAACAGAATCCTGAGGAATTGATTGCATTAAGGGTTGCATTGGATGCTTATATATATTTATCATACCAATATTCTATTAAACCAACTCCCACTCTCTCCTTCAATGTTCACTTTATCTCTAGGATGTTTAACCACACAAAATAGGGGTTACTTGACTGTGTAATAGGCAATAGGGTTTATACTTATGCCAATAGGGTATAATTGTAACAAAAAAATTTACCCTATTGAAGCCTATGTATTAGATTTTAAATCCTTATTTGGAACCAGACAACTATATTTCAATCAATTTTTTCACTTACCATTCCTTATCTCAACATGTTGAAAGACCATGTCACAAGAACCAAACACCACCTTCATTTCTTGACTGTGACAATAGTCTGCAGAGTTTCATGGATTCAATGGTATTTTATTATGAGTTATCATTTTTAATAGGTTATCCCACTAATATGAAGGCCTGTATAATCTCAACATACACAAGTATATGTGACATTGATGAACTTCATTTCACTAACTTGTAAGAAATACTCAAATACCCTTCCTTTTATAATTGTGGCCACAGTCCTTGGTCAAAACCTGCAAACTTACACAACAACAAGAAGTTCATGGACTCAAAGGAATTTCAAAGACAACATAGATTATATAAATAAATATACATTTAAAGGAGAACATACAATAACAAAATTTCCTTTATTCTTTTGGAATCAAGCAATATTACATTTTTTTAGTCCAAACCTAGACATGTCATTTATCATGAGGGTTTTTTTGACATTCTCTCATTCTCTACCTTTTTCCCATATTTTTGGAGATATTTCTCTCCCTATTATATCTTCTCCTCCATTCTCTTTCTCCTTAGAATGATGTAAAACTTCCCCTTTAACCAATTCCAACATTGGTCAAGGTGGTTACAAGTCAAAACTCTCTTACATGACAACTTCAACGTGAGGTTTTGAGAGTTACATTATCTTATTTGATTCTTGATGCTTGTCACCCTAATGACTTAGGCATTTGATGAATTCAAACATGCTCAATATGACTCTTTGGACTAACTTCACTCACCTAACCCTTCCATACATGTATTTTTCCCTCTTAGCCTTAGTTACAATATTTGAAATGCCTACTTAACACACCTTGATAACTCCAAATGGAATATAATACAAAAAATGGACCTTAAAAGGTCCCACACTCACATTGACACCCGAAACTTGATCAAATTTTACCCTTATTTCTAATAACACAAAAGTTAAGTCTTGTAACTTAATGCTCATGCATCATTCTCCCCAAGAGGGATAAAATTTGTGCCACCAACTTCATTTCATACCTTCTAATTTTTTCTTTAAGGGTCCTTCATGTTCACTTGACTGCTACTCTTCCTTTCTTTTTGCTAAACTCTTGCATTTCTTCCTTTTGGTTTTGTCTAACCTTATTATCCATGCATCTTATACCTCTATGAGGTGTTATAACTACTATAATTTTGTGTTTTCTACATATTTCACATATTCTAAGTCATTTTTAATGTTATCATACTTATTTGTAACCAAATTATTCTTTTTCTTCTTGCTTATGCTTGTTTTATGGCCTTCTCCTTCATTGTTTTCTCTTATTTCTTGTTGGCTTAGTGATTTTTTTTCCCTAACATTGATAGAATATTCTTCCTTAGGCTCTAATGGCTTCTTAGGCATTTCAATCTCTATCATTTTCCTCATTATACTCTCTTTTACTGTCTCTTATTCACATTTTTGCTCTTTTTGATGCTTCTTCTTATGACCTTTCTCATTGTGTAAGAGAAACTTCTTGTTCTATTCATCTTCAACATAATACAATATTGTTTAACAAATATTTATCTTTATATGTCCATGCTTATCAAATATAAACTTATTTTTAGATTGCCCAATTGAATAACTTATATTTTTTGCTTGCTCATACTCCCTTTGCTTGCTCATACTCCCTTTGCTTGCTCATACTCACTTTGCTTGCTAAATAACTTGTTTACTTGTGGCCTTGTTTGCACAACTCTTTATTCTTCCCTTTTTTCCTCCTCTCTTGATGTTTCTTAGAGTTCATCCTTGACCTTTTCCTACTATACTTCACCTACTTGCATCCCCTTAGATAGACTGAATATCTATTCTAACAACTCCATTTCTTCTTACAACTTGAAAGCATCCTCCTCCTCATAGTCTTCATCAAATCTTGGTCTACTTTGATCTTCATCCTCTTGGGCAACTTGTTTTGTCTTGTAGTTATACTTTCTCATTTATGAGATTAATATCAACCTCCTTTGGCTGAATACCCTGTGTGTTAAGCAATCTTTGAGGTGCTTCATTCTCACCTTGTCTTTCTACACACTCATTCATAAATGCAATTATTTACATGTATAAGAGGTCTTCACTACTTGAATCAAATTCATACACTTTATCATAAATAACATTTTAAAACAAATATTGAGAATAGTTATCTTCTATGCACTCATCTTCTTGCTTGCATAGCTGTATCTTCACCTTTTTGACTTGGGTTGCTTGCACTACCTCTCTTGTTTGCTTGGTAGGCTTGTATTCTTCCTCAATATTCATGAGTTCGAGGGATATACTTGCAATATGATCCTCTTAAGATCTTTTCATGCTCTTTTCAACCCACTTGTTGCCTTGTATCTTTGTAGATTACCATTTTATTCTCATTACATCTCCTTCATACTTCATTCCTTAGTATTTTATCATGCCAACTTGGTGTTCTTTAGCCTTTGTGCTTTGCTTCCATATATGTTCTTGTTTGCCACCTATGATCTTGTCTTGATTGACCTCTGGATTAAGGTTCACCTCTTCCTTCTCAATAATTGTTTGTTTCAGCCACTTAGGCCAAACACATCCATGCCCTTATTCTCTCCTTGAGGGCTATACTTTGTCCTTCTTTCTTCCAATCTACATATCAGCCTTTTATTCTTCATATGTGTAATCAAAATCAACACTCAAACACTCATTGACCTCCAAAGATGATTGTTGCAAGCTTATGTATTCATTTATGTCTTCATGGGTTATCTTCATGTCTTCTTTGCATGATTCTTCTCTTGTTTCAGCTATAATGCTTGTCAAAACATCATATAACTCCTCTTATACCTCATATTCAACATGTGGAATGCCTTTTAATTTCTTCACTTTGTCTTCTTTAAGAGGTCCTCTATCTTTGTCATCCTCTTTCCATTTTATGGGTGATTCTATTGACCCATCCTTCACAAAATTTGAGGCCTTATGCTTGGACTTCAGTAATACTTTATTCATGCCTACATACTTAAGCCTAAAATCAATGTTATAATATAAAATAATAGATCATATAGTCTCTTTTAATGTCTTTTGAATAGACACTCTCCATATTTTATTCTTATCTTTTCTATCTAATCTCTTAGTACTTCTCTCTCCTTTTTGTTCTCTTCAATGAGAACTCTCTTATCTATCTCTTTGTCTTGTTTCTCACTTGGCAACATCTCACTCCTCATGCCTCCATGGGATGCATTCTCTTTCTTCTTCTCATCTCTCAAGACACTCATCTTATGCCTTCTCTCTTTCACAAGTGACTCTAGTGGCCACTTCACCCTTATTCTAACACTACAGCCAATTGATTAGCTTTCTTATCCTTTTAATATCTTCATCATGAGATCTATATTCTCAATGATTTGTCCCAACTCTTTTCTCATATCTTACACTTCTCTTTCTACCTTCATATTTTCTCACTTTCTTTGTTTCCTAGGCCTATCTAGAGCTTACTCTTAATAGGATTGTCAATCTTTCCTCTTATGCCTTTATTGGATATTTCCTCTTATTTTAGTCCTTGATCTAGGACCTCTTTTTATCCTCCTTGAATCTCTCTTGGAGTCCTTACTCTTCTATTTATCTGTTTGATCTCCAAGACTCTCTTTTCTATTTATCTTCTCTAGTCCTTTCTTGACTAGATTATAGTGCTTCTCATAGGGATTTGGGGATATTTTTCCTCCTTCTCAATTCTATAATTCCTTTATGATGACCTTAATATATCAAACCTAAAATATTCTCTTATCCCACAATACCCTGCAAGGTTATCTCTTGCATTCCTCATAACATATCTTGTCTATCTCCAACAAACTTGAATAAATTAAAACACATAAAAACTAAGAGATAACCTAAATTTGATACCAAATGATGTAGAGGTAATGGGTAAAAGTCTCCAAATTAATCACTCCTAGCTTTGGTATAAAAGACCTCAAAAAGTATTTCACCTTGTTTACAATACCTTGTAGTATAACAATAGTTTTTGGTATTTGTTAGGCTTGAAAACCTTTTATTAGAATATCTATTCAAATAAATATTTAAATTCACCTTATGATGTCATTATATCAGGCATACACTTTTCTTATATCTCCAAGTTGCACATTTTTGTTCATCACCTTTCTTGATCTCTTTCACTAGCTTGCACTAGGTAACTTTCTTAGGTTTCAAGGGCCACATCTTGATATAAGCATTAAGGAATCAATATTCTCTCACCAATGATCATAGATGATACTAATACATATATTCTAACCTCTTTATATTCCAAAAGCATAGTTCATCCTTCAATTCCACATACAAGGTTCACAATGGCCTCCTTAGGCTTATAGTATTTTTTAAAAAAAATGTATTATACAAATGTGTACCTATATAAATTAAGAATTTGAAGACATTTTTTAACACCCTCTATCTTAATTTAGGTATGTCTCAAATTTTAGGGTCTGATTCCACCTCTAGCTATCACTTTCTTTATTAAACTCCCCTCAATTAGGCCTAATTACCCTTTAAACATACCAATAGGTCTAGAATCCATACTGTACAACCCCCTTTCAGTAAAAAACATATTTATTCACTTTAATCACATCATATTAGGTAAGATCACAAAGTTTTATAATTTTTTAACAATTGAAACTATCTAAAACATCAAAACCCCATTCTAGGGTTTTCCTTCCCTTGCACAGGCCTGAGAGCCTAATGAATTCAATATATTGAGTTTAAGGGAATTTAAAGTGGAAAAAAAATTATAGGTATATTTTCGTGTCATACATCTCATCCAACTGGATATAACCCTTGGTCAATATTCATTTTCTTAGAATGACTTCAAACACAAAATTCTTTGCATAAAAAGGTGATTATACAAGGTAGAGAAGGTGCCACATTATAATGTACTTAGTTATAATGAAGTTACCAAGGTTTTAATACCTGAAATAAGTATTCAAGACAACCATATCACTTTAAAAATACATAAATACTCTCCATTCACACTATTAAATCTCTTCCCTCAAGTTCACACACTTATTTCTCATAAACTGCCTATGTCAAAATAAGGTATAACAAAATCCTAAGGATTTGATTGCATTAAGGGTTAACTTGGATTTTTATATAAATTTTTCATACCAATATTATATCAAACCAACCACCACTCTCTCCTTAAACATTCAATTTGTCTCCAAGATTTTTAACTACACAAATTATGGGTTACTTGACTATGTAATAGGGTTTATACTTATGCCAACAAGGTATGATTGTAACAACAAAAATATTATGATATTGAAGCCTATGTATTGGATTTTAAATCCTTATTTGGACCCAAATAACTATATTTAAATCAATGTTTTTACTTATCAATCCTTTTCTCAACATGTTGAAAGACCATGTCATAAGAACCAAACACCACCTTCATTTCTTGACCGTGACAACAGTCTACAAAGTCTCATGGATTCAATGGTATTTTATTCTAAGTTCCCATTGTTAATAGGTTCTCCCAAGAATTTTTAGGCCTGAAAAATCTCAACATATATAATTATATGTGCCATTTATGAGCTTCATTTCACTAACTTGTAAGAAATACTCAAATACCCTTCCTTTTAAAATTGTGACCACAGTCCTTGGTCAAAACCTGCAACCTTACACAATAACAAAAAGTTCATGGCCTCAAAGTTATTTCCAAGACAACATAGATTATATTAATAAATATACACTTAAAGGAGAACATACACTAACAAACTTTCCTTTATTCTTGTGGAATCAAGCATTATTACATTTTTTTAGTCCAGACCTAGACATGTCATCTTTTATGATGTTTTTTTTTTACATTCTCTCATTCTATACATTTATTCCCTCTTCTTAGAGATCTCTCTCTCCATATTATCTCTTCTCATCCATTTTATTTCTCCTTATAATGATGTTCAACTTCCCATTCAACCAACTCCAACATTGGTTAAGGTGGTTACAAGTATAACTCCCTTACATGACAACTTCAACATGAGGTTTTGAGAGTTACATTATCTTGTTTGATTCTTAATGCTTTTCACCCTAATGAATTATGAATTTTATGACTTCAAACATGCTCAATATGACTCTTTGGACCAAATTCACTCATTGAACCCTTATATACATGCATTTGGCCCTCTTAGCCTTAGTTATAATATTTGAATTTTAAAATTTCCTATTTTAGATGGAAAACTCCTAGTACCTATATAACACACCTTGATAACTCCAAATGGACTCTAAGACAACAAATGGACCTTAAAAGGTCATAGATTCACATTAACACCCAAAAAAAGATCAAATTTGACCCCTATTTCCAATAACACAAAAATGAAGTCTTCTAGATTGATGCCCTTGCATCAATAAGTACCAAGGAGGATATTTCCTCAGTTGCAAACTGCTTCTCTTCCACTTTGTACATTAAAAAAATCATAAAATATCACTTGGCCCTATAATGACTTTGAATTTCCATATTTTTATATGTTAGAAGCACAACCATTGAGAGGTGGGGGTGAATTAATGAGCCCTTAAAATTTTCTCCTAATTCTTTAGTTTGTTAGTCAAACATCAATATAGAATCCATAGAGCAATCAAACCACAACAAATAACATAAAGATATAACAAATGATATAGGTGGAAAAACCTTAAAGGGAAGAAAACCCATAGTGATTATTGCATGGAATACATGTCCTAAATTACATATGTAATGAGTCAACAAGATTGTTGAGCACCCACTTATCTTGAGGTACCAACCCCAAATAGTCAAGCACCAACTTGACAAAAAGATATAACAAGCACCCACTTTATAGGAAGCACCAACTCCCTGATTTGTAGATAATAATGTATAGGAGACTTCAACCCCCTTTTCCAAGCACTAACTTAGCTACTTCAAATCATCCACCTTTCATAGTTACTTATATCAATAAATGATGGTATAATTTTGCTCTCTCCGCTTATCAACCTCATATTTACTCTGCTATTTTTTTGCTCATCACTCTCAGATTCATTATGCTATTTATCTTCTCTCTTTCTCTTCTCAATTAGATAAACATATTGGACTTTCTTTCTCTGCTCTTTATTTGAAAATACTCTATCTTCTCTACCTTCTTTGCTCATCTATTTTAGTAGATTTTGTATAAATCATTCAATGATTTCATACTCATACCTCTCTGGTCATTTGTTCCTCAATGGACCTACAATATGATCCTTAGCAAATAATTTATTATCTATATTTCACACTTCAAAAGGATAATTTGATCTTACCTATATACAGGATAGTACTCAAAAATATCTTGAATGCCAGACAAATAAAACTCTATAGTTGGCTACATAATTCCCATTATCTTATATAAAATATTACCCACATAGGTTGGACTAAGTGAAACAACACTGGGATTGACCGAGTAATCATTAGACTATAGTTAGTGTCATCTTGATGAGGTTTGTAGTAGTCTCGATGCAAATTCATAGCAGCTTTGATGTAGTCCTTAGAACCCTTGAAGCAGTTTGTAACAATCTTGATGTAATCCATAGCAAGGCTGATGTAATATATAACAACTATGATGTATTCTATAAAAACTTTGATGTAATCCATAACAAGCTTGATGCAGTCCATAGCAACTCTAATGTAATCCATATCAAACCTAATGTAATTTGTATCAAACCTGATGTAGTCCATAGTTGCTCATAGAAATTTCTTGACATCAATGACCATATTATTTATTAAATAACAAACCCTTTAACATAAATGACAACATATCAACAAACTCCCCCTTTTCCATTAGTGGCAAACCTTTATAATCTGATGACCTGAGTAGATTTTATCATTCAATGAACATACCTTTATACCAGAACTTGACCTCAGCTTATTCTTTCTACCTATCACTTCTTCACCAAAAGAAACTAGAAATCAATTACATAACTTGTTATTCCTCTCCCTTATATAGCTATCTCAATTATTGCACTATTTCTTCTTGAAAATAGTCAGCTTGCTAATTCTCCCCCTTTGACATCAATGGCAAAGGGTTGCACAACTTGAAATCTATTTGATCTAAATAAAATGTTGTTTCTTTAAAAAATAATAATATCCATCTTCATTTCCCTAATGAGAATTCCATAAAATTTCCTTAGAAAACCTATAAAATACTACACATAACTACTTGAACATATTTTGACTATCATAGACTCTTGATCCTTGAATACCCAAAGATTAGCTCCCCCTCAATCTATGCCTTCCTTAGTGATTGAAAAAAGAAGAAATTACTCCCAATACTTGAGTTAAGAACTCGAACGTTTCCCTTGGAATAGGTTTTGTAAAAATGTTTGCAACTTGTTCTTTTATGGTGACATACTCTAGTTTGATGATCTGATAATCTACCTTCTCCCTTGAAAAATGATACTTGATTGGAATATGCTTAGTCGTAGAATGCATGATTTTATTCTTAGAGATGTTAATGGCACTATTATTGTCACAAAATATAGAAATTGGACTGTCATTCTTAATTTTAAAGTCACTCAAGGTTTGTTTCATCCATAAAACTTGTGTGTAACATGGTATTGATTCTATATAATCAGCTTTAGTTATGGAAAATGAAATTTATGGTTGTTTCTTACTTAACCATAACACAAGACTCTTTATAATAAATAATGTAGCACCACTTATGCTCTTTCCATCATCAATGTTACCTACACAATCTGCATTTGCATATGATGTTTAAGTGAAATCCATACCTTTTGAGTATCAGAAACCAAAGTCCATAGTGCCTTTGAGATATCTAAATATTATCTTGGCTGCTTGTAAGTGTGTCTCTTTTATTTTTTCTTAAAATTTTTCCACTAGACCTACTACCTACATGATATCCGATCTTGATTGAGTAGTATACAATAAACTTCCAATCATAGAACTATATAAGGTCTGATTGACTTATCTTCTTGACTCAACTTATAGTATATTGTCATTAGAGTACTTACTTATTTACAGTATTCCATATCAAAATTATTCAACATTTATGTAATTTACTTATCTTGAGAGATGAATATTCCCTTATTTGACTGAACTACTTGCAATCCAAGAAAAATGATAGTTCCCCTGACATAGACATCTCAAATTCTTATTGCATTACTTCTATGAACTCCTTAGACATCTTGTCATAGTCACTACCAAAGATAATATCATCAACATACACAACTATGATTAATTGATGTTCACCTTCTATTTTGATGTAAATACTTCTATCAACAACACCTCTCTTGAAACCCTGATCAAGCAAGTATCTGTCAAGTCTTGCATACCATGCTCTAGGGGTTTGTTTAAGCCCATATAATGATTTATTAGTTTATAGACATATTCCTTATTTCTTGAAAAAGATAAACTTTCAATTTGATCTATATACACTTCTTCTAAATTTCCATTAAGAAATGCAGACTTTACATCCATTTGATATATCTTGAAATTCTTAAAACTAGCATATGCCAAAAATAGTCTTATGGCTTCTAGTCTTGCCACAGGTGCAAAAGTTTCTTCAAAGTCAATACCTTCTACTTGAGCATAGAATTTACTTACTAGACTTGATTTGTTTCTTGTGACCTGACCATATTCATTCAATTTGTTCCTAAAAACCCATTTGGTTCCAATGACATTCTTGTCATTAGGTTTGGGAATAAGTTTTGAAGTCTCATTTTTCTTAATCTGATTGAGCTCTTCCTCTATAGCATTCACCCAATGCTTATCACTTCTAGCTTCTAAATTTTTTTTTGTTTCTATCTTTGAAAATTGAGATAAGTTTACATTTTCTGGTGTATTTATAAACCTTCTCCTAGTCTACACTCTAGCATCAATATCATCAATGATTTAACTTTCTACATGATTTTTCTGAATAAATCTAAAAAGTGCCCTTATATCTTCCCATTCTTATTTTTCTTGACTTTCTTATGCTAATTATTATTCTCTAATGTTTCTTCTTCCTTTAGGTCAAGCTCCTCTATATAAACTCTTGGTTTGTGCTCACTTTCTTATATCTAGTTTCATCCACTCTCACATGTGTACTCTACACAATCCTATTTAGTTTCTTGTTGTAACATCTATATTCAAAACTAACTAAATAGTATCCCAGGAAGATGCCTTCATCATCCCTTGAATAAAATTTTCCTAGATCTTCTCCATCTCTCTTGATGAAACACGTGCTTCCAAACTCTTTAAAGTGTTCAACTAAAGCTGGCATGCCTTTTCATAGTTCATAGGGAGTCTTAGTGTTATTTATTCTAATTTGACCTTTGTTTATAATGTGTATTGTTGTATTTATAGCCTCTTTCCAAAATATATCAGATAATTTAGAATCATTTAACATAGTCCTATCCATGTCATGAATAATCGTGTTCTTCCTTTCTACCATACCATTTTGTTATGGTGTCCTTATAACTAAAAATTGTCTCTTGATTCCATGCTCCATCCAAAAATCATCAAACTCATTTGACCAGAATTCTCCTCCTCTATCATATCTTAAACACTTTATTTTTAAGTCCATCTCATTCTCAACTAGAACCTTGAATGCCTTGAACTTATTTAGAGCCTCAGATTTCTCCTTCAAGAAATTAACCCATGTCATTTTAGTATAATCATCAATAAGTAACATGAAGTAACTTTCACCTTGAATACTTTGAGTTCTAGTTGGACCACATAGATATATATGAATCAAATCTAAAGGTTTTGTAGTTGAATATTATTTTTTCTTGAACCTTCTTCTTGTTTGTTTTCCATGTTGGCATGCCTTATATAGGGTGTTTGCAGGATTAGTAATCTTAGGCATGTTCCTAACTAATTTCTTAGTACTTATCTTTACTAAGTAATCAAAGTTTATATGTTACCTATCTTTATTTATCTCATTCAAAACATATAAATTATTTTCAGTCTTGTTAGCATCTGCTACCAATCTTTCTGAACTTGCTTTTATTATATCACATCCTTTAGCATGAAAATTTAGAGTATATCCTTCATTGCACATTTTAATAACACTCAAAAAATTATGCTTCGGTCCTTTTACACATAACACATTCTTACTTTTAGTTTTCCCATTGTCAAGACTTAGTATTCCCTTGTCAACAATATTAGCTATTGTATTGTCTCCAAACTTGATTGTACCTTCAGTAGTCTTCTTCAAAGATATAAATTTATTCTTGTCACCTATCATATGGATTGAATAACCATTATAAATGTACCATTTCAAACTCTCATCTTGAGTGTGACAAGTAGCTTGTGCTAAAATGGATTCTTCTTCCTTTGGACCATCAGCTCCTTTTTTTAGTATTGTCAAAGGTTCTAACTTCTTATAAATTTGAACATACACCTTATTTTGACTAGGGGGTTTTGTGTATCCCAATCTAAAAAATCTTACAATATGTCCAATTATTTTATAGTTGTTATAGATCACACTATTTCTATTGATGTTTGACCATTAGACAAATGAATTTAAGAATCTTTTTAAAAATTCATGACTATTCATATCATTTTTCCATGCATTATTATTTCTTGCATTTGATCTACAATCTATACCTCTATGTCCAAACTGATTACAAGAAAAATAATGGATATAGAAGGAATTCATGTACCTTATTGCATTCAGTTGCTTGATAGGAAATGATCTTTAAATATTTTTTAAAGGCACATTGACACTTTTGTTATTTTTGAGAGATGTGATAATATTCTTGACCTGTCTTAACGTGTGATTGTCATTCACAATCTTAGATTTCTTGAGAGTATCAACATATGTTTTTGGCTTATTGATATTTTTCTCTTCCTTGCTAATCTTTTGGTCATCAGTATATCCAAGGCCTATTTTGATGAGAGGTGACCTTTGACTATTCAATATGTTATCAATAATTCCATTATTCTTTTCAAACTTTTGATAATTTTTTAATTTAACTATGAACTATTCTAAATCTAACTCAATGAACCTATCTCATATTTGTACTCATTGCACTTTCCTTCTTTGGAATTTAGATTTGAATTTGATTCTTCTCCTTATTCCTTTTCATTCTTAGTTATCTTAGTTTCCAAGATACATATTTATTCTTCATGATTTTTGACTAGAGACTTCAACTTTTGGTTTTTCTTTCTTTAAATCTTCAATTCATTCAAAGCACTGATAATTTATTCCTCAATATCAACCTCATCTTATTCTTCATCCACTTCTTCATCATCCATGAATACTTGTTCTTTTTAACTATTAACTTCTTCAACTTCAATGGAAATGAACAAAGCTTCATCATTTCTATGGTTTAAACTGCAATCATCACTATTTGAGATATATTTCACATTGACTTTAAAAGAGTTATTGTCTTATTTATAATATATACTCTTTTTATTATTGAATAAATTTGTTTTAATCTTTTCATACTCGTTATACTTCTTATCTCTACACCATTGTCTTCATCACGATCATGTTTTTCCTTTTGAGGACACTTAGCAAAAAAATGACCAATCCCACCATAATTGATACATTTAAATGGTAGCTTGCCTTTATACCTACCTAAACCTTTTCTTAGTTTCATCACAAATAAGGATTCAACTTTATCTACATCAATTTTAGTATCACTATCATTTTCAACCTTTTTGATTTATGTTTTATTTACAAGTTTGAGTGATACTTCCCCTTTGGAAGATCTTCCATCATCAGTCCTCATATCATAGGCAATAAATATTCCATGAAGCTCATCCATTTGTAACTTATCTAAGTCTTTTACTTCTTCAACTGTTGATACCTTTGAGTTAAATATTTGGGTCAAGGATCTTAAAACCTTATGAATAATAGTTGAATCATTAACCTTTTCTCCAAGACCTATTATTATGTTGACTAATTCATCAACTCTAAGAAGATATGCTACAATAGTCTCTTCCTCTTTCATCTTTAGACCTTCAAAATATCTTCTATAGGTCTGAAGTTTTGTCAATTTTACCTTGGTGTCACCTTCATAGATGAATTTTAACTTGTCCCAAATTTTCTTAGTTAACTCACATTTCATCACCTTGACAAACTTATACTCTGCCAATCCACATAATATAACATTCACACCATTTGAATTATTCTCACTTGCTTTCTTTTTTACAACATCATTTGGAGGAGTTTAAGGTATAGTATACCCATATATGACTGACTACCAAATTTCAAACTTGAGATCCATCAAAAAAGTCTTCATCTTAATGATCTAAAAGGCATAATTGGTTCTAGTGAACAAAGGGGCCTTGTTTGTTAAAAACCCTTCTTGTAATAAATGACTAGACATTTTACTTCTTAGGATCTACCTTTTAGCTACCAAACTTGACGTTGAAGGACCTGATATGATACCAATTATTAAAATCACAACTACTGAGAGGGGGGGGTGAATCAACAAGCTCTTAAAACTTTATCCTAATTCTTTAGTTCATTAGTCAATCATCAATACATAATCCATAGAGTAATCAAACCACAAAAAAGAATATAAAGATATAACACATGATATATGTGGGAAGCCTTAAAGGGAAGAAAACCCATAGTGATTATTGCATGGACTACTTGTACTAAATTAGATATGCAATGATTCAAAAATATTTTTGAGCACCCACTCAGCTTGAGGCACCAACCCAAAATAGTCAAGTACCAACTTGACAAAAAGATTCAACAAGCACCCACTTGCTAGGAAACACCAATTCCCTAATTTTTAGATACTAATCTATAGGAGACTTCAACCCCCTTTTCCAAGCACCAACTTAGTTGCTTCAAATCATCCACATCTATTAGTTGCTTTTGTCAACAAATAATGGTATAATTTTGTTCTCTCTTTCTGCTTATCAACCTCACATTTACTCTATTATTTTTCTACTCATCACTCTTAGATTCATTATGATATTTTTTTTCTCTCTTTCTCTACTCAATTAGATAGACATATTAGGATCTCTTTCTTTACTCTTTATTTCAAAAGACTTTATCCTCTATGCCTTCTCTACTCATCTCTTTTAGCAGATTTTGTATGAATCATTTGATGATTTCATAAGCATGCCTCTCTAATCATCCATTACTCAATGGAACTCTACTCTGATTCTTAGAAAATGATTTATTATATATATTTCACACTTCAAAATGACAATTTGATCTTGTTTATATACAAGATAGTACTCAACAATCTCCTAAAGGTCATCCAAATAAAACTCTATAGTCAACTACATAATGATTTATTCTCTTTTGCAAACATAATTCCCATTAGTTTATATAAAAGCTTACTCACATAGGTCGATCTAAGTGAAACGAAGCTAGGATATACCAAAAAATCATTAGAATACATTTAGTGTTAACATGATGAAGTTTGTTGTAGTCTTGATACAAATTCATAGCAACTCTGATGCAATTCATAAATCCCCTGATGTAGTCCATAGCAAGCCTGATATAATCCAAAGTAAGCTTAATGCAATACATAGAAAATCTAATGCAGTCTATAGAAACTCTGATGTAATTAATAGTAAGCTTGATGTAGTCCATGGCAACTTTGATGTAATCCATAGCAAACCTGATGTAATCTGTAGTAAACTTAATGCAGTTCATAGTTACTCATAGAAATTCTTTGACATCAATGATTGTATTCTTTATTGAATAACAAATCCTTTGACATCAATGAGAACATCTACACATTATATCACTCTGAACTATTATTTAAGAGTATCTCCTACCAATCAACCACTTTGAAATTGGAACAAAACATCAAATAAATTTATATTTATAATAAATTACAAAAAAATACCCTCAAGTTTTTTACATGAATATGATTAAAAAATTTAATCTTCATTCAAACTCCAAAGGAATCAAAATTAGATGTGTCAAAAATAGAGAACCATAGCTTTTTTTACTTTGGGTATTTTTGTATTGCTATCAATCCAACACCAATTAGAGAAATTCCCCTCACCTATTTCTAAATTTATAAACATAAAAACAAAGATAACAAAGGTAGATAGCTACAAAAAAAATTAGTTTTACTGTTAACTAATTTATTTCTCTATTTCAAGGTAGATGGATGCAAACAAATATTAAGAGAAAGAGATCAACTTAAAAAGTATTGAATGATCTCTATTTATTATGGAGTTGAAGTGGAAATAATAGCAAAACAATAATTGTAAAAAATATCAAACGAATATAAAATATGTTTTAAAAATTGAGCAATTGAAGATGACAAAAAGACGTAACACTTGCCTTATAAATAGGTGCAAAAACATAGAGGGAATGAGATGGAGAATGGATAGAGTGATATGTTAGTTTAATGAAAAGTGCCCATCACGTGTTAAGTTTTATTTAACACTACAACATAAGATGGGTTTAGCTTTTGACTTATTTATAACTAGTTGTTTAGTTATTTATTGTGACTTTGTCTATTTTTGGGTTATAGTGATTGTTAACTACCTAAGTTTTTTTTTTGTTTTGGAAATAATTATTTCCCCTTCCAAAATGTATGTGTTGCTCATTATATGACATCTCTTTCTATAAGCTGAAATTTTAGATAAACCATCAAAAAATCTAAATTAATATAATAAATATATAGATTATCTTTAGTGTTTCTTTTTTCTCCTATGAACTATACATAATTTGAAGGGAAATGTTAAATAAATAACCATCATCAATATTTTTTTATCATAGGTAAGGTCAAACGGCAATGTTGAATAAATAACTATTCCTATATGTTTTACATTGTATCTTTTGGAATCTTATTAATCATTCTTAAATTTTCATCCACATTAATATACTAGCAATCACAATACTTAACATTTTTGAAAATTGAGGAATAATGATTATTACAAATTTTAAAACAATTTCATTCTTAATATATTGTAAAATATTTAAATTTTATTTATGAAATAATTATTTATATATTTATTTATGAAATTCTATTTTGCATGAAAAAAAAGTACAATATGGGCTCAGTGGTGTATGATATCACATAATCAATTTGAGACATTTTATTTTATTTATCTTAAGTATATAATATACTTGCATTAATTTAAAATATTTATTTTCTTATGCAAAATTTTTATTTATTCTGGTGGATAAGTATTTATCTTGACATTTTACCATCAACATGGCAAGATAAAATATGACCTACATTGGAAAAAATAAACATAATGTCATATTAGTCTTAACTTAAGACCACAATCATCATTAACATTTTAAGTTTGTACCTTATAAGTTATACATAATCTTTCTGTTTAAGGAATGAGATTATCCATTATGCATGATAATTCTTCAACAATTGAGTTTAAAATGCCACAAAGGGAAAACTTCTCTTTATTTATAAATTGAATTTGTCTCCATCATCCTACTTTAATGTTATTATTCTTATACTTACGTATCAATAATTTTCTTCCATTACTCAGTGGATATAAGCATATTTTTTAGAACATTTACCAAAAAACATTTAGCACATTTTACTAGAAAAAACTAATAATTAAAAACTATAAGCAACCAGCCCATCAATGTTATAATTTTTATTCTTGCATTCCTTCAACTATAAAATTCAATTTTCAATTTTCATTATTTTCAAAATCCTAACTACATTACAATATGAAGAATAATTAGCTATTTTAGTTAATTTTGCTCATTTTAAGTTCAATCCTTTGAATATATTTCAATCAATTATTTTACATCATTAATATTATTACACACTTCAAATATTTAACATGCTTATGTTTATTTTTCATATTTTTTAAAACATTAATTATAAATAATATATTTTTATGTTTTATAGATTTCAATATAGATCCACATAAATTACACATTATTAATATATATAATAATGTGTATTTTATTTGTTGCTTGTTTTTCCTTTATAATATAGCCTCGGTGGAGAATCACAATGAGCTAATTACTACATCTGATACAATGTCAATTGATTCATTTATCGACCCTCTAAACAATACAAATATTTTTGGTGCGTTTGTGACTACTACATCAAACAAGAATGTTCTTTCTACGAGTCCAACCAAATGTGTTCAATATAACTCTTTTCATGTTACGACCCCATTGATAATGTAAAAAGTTTCCAAAGTATAGTTACATTTTCACTTACAAGTAGATGTAGTAATAAATTAGAAGTTCCTACCATAGTAGTTTTTGGTTTTTATTTCGTATCTCTAGTATGATTGCTTACAAGCAATGCATCTACCATATGTACCAACATTTCAGTATTGGCATCAATAAATCTATTATATACACATATTTTTTAGGAAAAAGTTGTTTATGTCATGCTTGACCTTATGGATAAGGTCCACAAAACATACTTAGAACTTGAAAGTTTATACAAAGTCCTCTACAAGATGGAGTACACCCAATAATATCAAGGATCTGGTAAACCTTATATTGCAAATTCTAATAAATAATATCTTTATACCCTCTAATTTTGTGGAATACATAAAGTATTGTACCATATTAAATATAATAAACATCAAATTTAGTGGCATAGTATTGATTTATATATATTTCTCAACATGAATACACCTATATACTTATAAATCTTTTACTATTACCATAACAACCATACATAGATCCATATATATAGACGTGTGTGTGTGTGTGTGTGTGTGTAGAGACACAAATACACACACATTGATCCAGGCAACAATTTAGGTGATAATTTAGGGGATGGTTCTACCCCAAGTGATGACAAAACTTTTGTGAGCCATAACTTTTGCACTATAGCTCAAATTGACTCCCCATTTGAACCATTGGAAAGCTAAGAATGAGTATAACACGGTGAGATGGCACATAGATTTGATTAGTGGGGTTTGACTACTAAAAACCCAATGGAAATACCCCAAATTTCATTTTTAGTAGTGCAGTCTAAAAATAGAAAGTTTCTAAAAATAGTAATTCCTCAAATTCTGTATTGTTGTAAATCATAGTAGTTGAACCACTTAATCTCCCTCAAGATTGGTGAGCTTCCACATCCTCCTCATACCTTAAAAATATGTATAAATGAAGATGTAACCCAAAATGGAAATTAGACATCTCTTCCTAGAGAGAAGCATATGGTTGTATTTGTAATCTTGAGTAATAAAACATCTCTTCTCGAAGAAATCATTGTTATTATGTTATTTTTGTGTTCTTGAAATATCTATCAATCAAAACTTATGATTTTTTTATCACACACACACACACACATAATTTACAATAATATAATAAAAAAAAGTTATTTATGGTTAAGAAAATAATATCAAGATCTTATAAAAATAACTTGGTTTCTTGGGAAATATATGAGCTTAGATAGTATTATCAAATAAATGAGTATAATCATTGCCATTAGTATCCACATATTAAATTTATAATATTATTAATTAATATATGGATACTAATGGAAATGATTATACTCATTTATTTGATAATACAATCTACGCTCAAATATTTCTCAAGAAACCATGTTATTTATATAAGATCCTGATATTCTTTTCTTAACCATAACTAAATTTGCTTGCTTATATTATCATAGATAATTTTGGGTTGCATTTAGTTGCCTCTATGCATTTTTATTTCATTATTAATTTATTGAAACATATCAAAATACCTTTTTATATTGAATTATGATTTTTAAACATCTTAGAACATTTTCTCATTTCAATTTACTCAAACATAATAAAAGACATTGTGTCTATTCAAAATAGTGAACAATAGGCTATTATACTTTCACATTACTTCTAATTAAATTTAATGCAATGATTTAAATTCATTACCTTATTAACAAGTCCAACTAAATATTATTTTAATTATTTTAATTTATAGGAAACCATCATACCAAAAACAAAAATAAAACTCTACACATGTCTCCCAACTTTGTATGTTGAAAAATGGATAGCCGAAACAAAGCTATTGTTATTGATGATGCATCAAAAAATAAAAATGAAATAGAACACACACAATGGTGTCAAACACTATAATTAAGAATTTGAATCCTTATAAAAACCCTTAGAATATAGAGGGTAAAGTAAAAAGGAATGCTACATAATTACTCAAACAACATCAGTCTAAGGCAAGTTTTTTGCTTTGACATCGTCGATAGTGAATGATACAAAATCATTATAATTTATTTTGACCAAGAAGGTATTTTATTCTTCAATAAAATCTAATATAAGAAAATATACTCAATATCAAATGTAATCTTTGAGTATGCAAATAAAAAATACAACCAATTGCTCACAAGGTCCATGGAAAATCATCCCTAACATGTCAACCTCTATCAAACATTCCCCTAAAGAATATCGCACTAATTCACTATACCTATTCCACTTCAAGAAAATTAAAAAGATAAAAATGTAGCTTCCAACTTAATGGTAGACATTTTTGGCATTGTTATATCTATTACTAATGTCTTTACTATCACAAAACTACATGGAACTTGTAACATGAAAAGAACATTCATACTATGAGATAGCTCTAGGTATAACATCAAATTAAACCTTTAGCGAACCTTTTGTGATGAAAATTGAAAAGCTTTGGCTGGTTTATGTGCATATAAAACATCTCCAATTATAATTATTGCAATCATTAAATACAAAATACTAGCATATAATGAAAAAAATATAGGGATTGGATCAAGGACATAATTTTTCATCAACCCAAATATAGTTGAGACACATTGAATGAGGTGTTGGTATAAATAAGATGGTGCCACAATGCCAATATCATCATTGAGTATAAATATTATTGGACATAAAATAATTTTAGACATCCACAAGTCAAGTGTTCTTGTTAAATCAATTTTATTTCTAGTAGATGCAACAATCATCCACATTAAGATGACAAATTTTTGTTATCTAGGAACTTGCATTGATTTACTTCACAAGTAATAATGTAAACAAAATTGGTTCAAAATATTGATGCTTCTTGAAATTTTCAAATATGTAACTGTATGCACCAAAAAATTACACAATGTGATATTTCCAACATGATGTCTAAGGATGATGTAGTGATCTCCTAATTTAAACTCAAATAGGTTCTCTCTAACATTCTAGTCTTTTTCCCTCACTCTCTCTCTATTTTTTTACTTAGCCCATTTATGAATGCTTTTTTAAATATTTTTGCTAAGGACAAAACTGCCTTTCTTATTGACAAAACTACCATGGTCCATTAAAAAACCTCCCCTAAAATGACGGAACCACCGTGGTGATTTTACAAACTGTCTTGACTAGTGGTTATGTAGCTGCCCCTACAAATAGTGGTGGTTTCATCACCATTGTCCTGCCTTATAGATTTGGGTTATGTGATTCATTCCTTGATTTATTTTTCATATTTATTATCATGTTTATTGATTTTTCTTCCTTAATATCACCTCCAATCAAACCCATATCACTCCCTCTTTTATTTTTAATCATTTTGAGTCCCTCTCAAATTTAACTCTAAGTTCACCTCAATTAAATTTCTTCATGAAAACTCCATTGCTCTTCTACAAGTAAGCTAATTTTGGCTTGATTTTAGATCTAAAAATTTGCATTAGATCCTAGAGTTTTTAATATTTTCATAGCCACAAACCGTTATCATTGTTTTTAAGCTCTACCTTTATTTTTTTCGCATTTAAATACACAATTTCAATCAAGTCATTATTTTTGTAACCAAATCTTTACATTCAGTGTACTAGCCATCCATAGTCAATTGCTCTTTTTTTTAGATTTGTGTCTCTCTTATATATTTTTTTACTATTATTTGATCACCCTTCTAGGTATATAATTCAAACAATCATTTGTTGAGTGAAGGAACTAGCACGTTGAGGACCACATCATAAATATTACTCTTACTTTCAATTGATCTACACCTTGCTCATGTTGGGAGTTTCTATCTAATATTTATTTATTTTTATCAATAGAATATATTATATTAGTTTCATTTCTTGTATCATTTTAAATATTTAATTTTAAAAAGGCAAATTTGATAAAACAATCTTCTCTCTCTCATCTTTGTGCAAAAATATTAGTTTATTTTATTTATTATTTGCATTCACTCAATTGATTATCTTAGAGAATATATATTTGATTCCAAACCCTAGGTAGATATTATCAAATAAATAAAACACCTTCATCTATAATCACAATAAATTTTTAGTTTCAAAACAAGCTCTTATTCACACACAAACAAGCACACTAGCAAGTAGAAAACCCTAGTCAAACCTAGGTAATTAATAGGTATTATTTGAATCTTAATTATATTTGTTTTAGTAAATTAAAAATGTTGTTTTTATTTTATTAACTTATAAAATTAGAATTAAAATATTTATTTTATTCAAAACAAATCATTCAAACCTAGTGTGCATCCAACTAGAGATAACAAAACTCAGTCTAGCTTACATTTACAAAGAGAACTCCTAGATAATTTGTAGTATTAATGCTTAGGATATAAATTTGATTTTGAATTTACTTTCATGTTATGAAACATTAGTTTTCAAAATATATCCATTCATATATAATTTGAAAATATATTAAAAAAAAAAGTTTACATCTAAAAACGTTAGAAATCAACACTTACATTTATTAGGCTAGATTTCATTTTCAGTATTTCATACATCTAAAAACTCAATAAAAGGATAAAAAGAATCACATCTCTCTTTGATTTTATTAATTTTTAATTCTTTAATTTCCATCCTTTAATTTTATCAATAAATTTAGTTTCAATTTATTTGAAAAAATGTTATCAAAATGCGTATAAGTACAAATACAATTTACAATCAAAACCTTGCCAAGACGAACACAAGTACCAATTCAATTCCTTAAAAAATAATTGTCGAGATGAGTGAAATAAAAATCCTTACCATTATGAATGCAATAAAAATCCTTACTCGCACATTTATAAAATAGTGAACATTTACCTCACAACACATTCGAAACAAGTTATACGCTTAACCTATTACCATTCAATATTATACTACCATTGGATGATATTCACCGAACCTCTTTTTATTCATAGTGCTAGTCCATTTCCTAGAGTACCTACTCTCATTCCAAAAATTTCACTTCAAAGTGATATCAATTTTGAGCTTAAGCTTTAGGTCTTTTACTCTACACATAGTTTAGATCTTATCCTTAGTTAGCTTGAATCCCCAAACAAAAAATATAGGCTCATAGTCCATTTATTATGACTACTACACATTAATTCCCTCCAATTAAATAACCTTCAACTTTGAGCCTTTCATTTATTTTTCCTTTATCCTTAGGTCTCATCCTATTTTATTTAGGCTACCCATAATCTTCCATTACATCAACTATCTTGGTCAGACCTCAAAAAGTTGAGTGCATAATTTAGTATGTGTTATTCATGTGCATACAAATTGGTAAACTCAACATGAAAGGCATATGATTTTATGTATCCCTCTTTTCTCTTTTATCTCCACTTTTTATTTTCATTCATATTCTGAGCATATTATATACTCCCTGAATATGTCTAGTCTGGAAATCTTTGAGAAAATTATATACTTTGAAACCTATAGGAGGATTCTTCACCTTGGTGGTGAAACCTTCCTTAATTGTTTTAATAATGAAATTCCTCCCCCAAAACATGGAATCCCAATATCAAAATCATATTTTCAACTCACAAACTAGATTAAAAGTAGTGATCCATGAGCTATAAGTTTTATAAAAACCACCAAAAATCACCCAAAATTGAACAACACGTCCTTCACTGGTAGGAGTAAGACCAACATTCATGTTGAAACCTGACCATAAATTAGCCTACAAATCCCAAGTTACCAAAGTACAAAAAAATATTATCAATACATTGATAGAATTTATAATTTAGAAGATGAGTGAAGTAGACTAAAAATACCTTTGCATCATTCTACCAGTAACCAAAACATTGCCAACCCATGAGAGTAACACCTAACAACAACTCCAAAGGCCTCTAATCCTAATCATTATATTGATGTTCATCAAATCATACCCCCTATAATTACTACCAAAGAGGTCACCAAAACCACCATTCCTTCTTCCTACAATGAATTCATCTCAACCTTGGTGAGTCACATTTGAGATTTAAAGAGTAGCAAATTATCTATAAATTAAGGGATGGCCAAAAATCCCTCTAATTAAGGCCATTCCTCTCCTATTATTACCTCAGTATCAACTTACCAATTTCCAATGTATCCATCTAATGCACCTCTTGTCAATCATGCCTCAAACTAATATCCAAGGGACATCCTTGCTCATGACATCCCCAATCCCCCTACTTTTAACATTCCTTTGTCCTGCTAACTCCCTCCTCATAATCATATGGTATGTGTTTACACCTACACTCATCCCCATAATATAGTGGCTAACAATCTACTACCTTATGTCCCTCCAAGTTATGTGCCACCCATATATGTTCTCCCTTTGTAAAACAACCATTTGCTACCTTATATGCCTATGAGTTAGTACTGCCCATGTATTATCCTCCAAAAAAAACACCTATCCCTAATTTTTCTAACATTCTTCCTCATTACTATCATATGTTCTCCAAATCCACTCAATTGGATAACTATTTCTTGGACTATTCTACACCACCCTACCAAGCACCCTCTTTTTATCCTATTATTTACACAAATAACCCATATCCAAACCCACCCATTCAATATTAATCCACTACACCTTTAATAGACTTAAATGACATTGGGACATACACCGATTACTAAAAATAACTCTTCGATCACAATATATGAGGAGTTATTATACCATATTCCCTAACTAACCTCCCCAAATTTAAGGGAGAAGGAGATCATAATGCACATGTCAAGGCATATGTTACTATTATTTGAGAACTCTTACCTTAGGATGGGGTGGTTACAAAAAAATTCTTGAAGACCCTTGGAGGAATAGCCCTTGATTGGTATTATCACCTTCTTGGGGGGTTTATACATTCATTTTGCCAACTCATGGCTGATTTTGTCAAAGATTTTGATATGAAAAAACTCCTAAAGACTGACATATAAGAGTTATTGCACATCAAACAAGATCATGATGAATTAGATACCCATTTCATTTTGATATAGTGACAATTATTATACTCATCTTCCAACACACCACACATGGACCAAAGGGAACTATGTGATCTCTTCTTACACTCCCTATATAAGGATATGAGAAAAGATGTAGATAAATTCCCTTATCGATCATATGAAGAAGCACTTGAAAGTGATCTCATAATTGATTAAGTTGCCATTTAAATTGGGTAAATAACCTATGGGGCTAGTGGTAAGATAGTCAACTCAAACCAAAATAATAGAGGATATTAAAACTCTAACCAAGACAACTCTAGTAATCAGGGTCCTAAGATTATCAATGGGAACCATAATGCCACCACATACCAAAACAATAAGGTGAATTAGTTAGCAATAATCCACCTTAGCCTATGACTAATAATAAGAATGCCAATAATAGTAACTTGGGTTTGAGGAATCAAAAACCTCCACTTGATGTTCAAGTTATTGACTTAAATCACCATCCTCCTCATTACACCCAATGGCAAAACCACAACCAAGGAAAATTTCAAAATCAATTCCAAAAAAATAACCCTAATCAGAATCAATGCTTCTATTATAGTAATAGCCAACAAAAGTTTGATCAACAAGGCCAACATTAAAAACCTCAAGATTGTGATCCTAATGTCTACTTCATTTTGCATAAATTCATTGGACATGATACTCAAGCCTATGAGGAATAAAATAAACTCATTCAAAAACTTTCTAAAGACCAACTAAAAACATTTACAAACATGTTCCTAGGGAATGATAATGCAAATCCTCAATCCCAATCAACTGGTCCTATATAACCTTAAAATAATAACTTAGGCATCTATAAAAACCCCTTTCGAGACCATTAACAATGTACCATACCAAACCAATCATAGGTTAATCAAGCTAACCAACCCCACTAACTAGTATTCATGACATTGAGGCTTCTAAGTATAACAAAATCAACCTTGATGTGGCTCCCCAACTAGGGCCATAAGGAAAAACCTGCATGATTGGAGTTGTGGAACTTGAAACTGAGGAAGATGCAAAAACCATCACTCAAACTACAGAGTATCAACCAACAACCCATCACATGAAAAATGTCTTAGATACTGACACCAACCCCAAAGCCATGGGGAACTATGATTTAATTTTTGATCTCACAAAGACATTTTATCACATCTCTTTACTAGACATACTAAATAACTCTCCAACCCATCATTTGACATTACTTTATGCCTTGGGATTAGGCCATATATCCAATGTAATGCCTACACCCCAAGCTCAAATCAATCATATTGATTTGGATATATTCCAACCCAAAAAAAAATCAAAAGATTTTGGTTACTTATTTGACCTATAGATCCTACCCCCAGATGTAGAAATGGATAAAAGGGGAGATCCATATTTATATCTACAAGTATGGATCTATAAAAATTATGTAAAGTGAGAAATGGTTGATGATGGGATAACTATCAACATAGTCCCCTTGTCATTTATTCAAAAACTTAGTTGTGAGGAAATTAATTTATCTACTACCAAGAACACTTTATGAGGTTATGATAGCATCAAGTCTACCTCAATAAGAACCATTATATTTCCATTCACTTTGGTTCCTAAGACTGTGTTGACATAATTTTATGTAAGTGATAGAGATACATATTATAACATGATCTTATGTAGACCTTGGATCCATAGGATGAAGGCAATCCCTTCTACCCTATTCTAGAAAACTAGGTTACTCCACTTATGGAAAGTCTTCATCACTCAAAGAGATCCTTACCCATTTGTTGACATTCAAATGACCATGCATAAACATCTAGGGATACACATTGATTATCATTTGACCATCAATGATGTGGAAAATCTCCCATAGTTGGTTGAAGACAAAGACCCCCTAATAACCAAAATAGTTCTCATAAAGTAGGTATCAAAGCTCCTAAGCTCCCATAAAATGACAAATCTAGAGAAAAAGAAGTCAAAAAAACATAAATAGTAAGCAAAAAAACTCCCATGACAGTGTCAGTCATCTCAACCAAGTTTATAATTGGTATTTTTAGTATCCTTGAAAGAGATGAACCAATCCAACCTATTTTTGATCCTCATAATATTGGAACCTATTGTCCTTACACACCTTTGGGGTTAGAATCTCTTAACCCTAGTATTAAAAACCACCACATTGGCATGATATAAATCTTGGGTCATGATGATAAACCCTAAAACTAACATAATGATCCATATCTTCATCATAATCTTTGAATCCCCTATCACGTAGGGAAAATTAGTAACTTAGACTTTAGGATAGATAAACAAACCATTTGTCCTCCTTCAGCCATGCTAATGCTTGAGGGAAGGATTCATAACTTAATGATAAGCACCATCAAAATCAACATTGATTCCTACAATTAACCTCATATTACTAAGGCTATGCATAATTTTCCCCCTGTAGAAGTAATCATCCCTATAACACTTCTCCATAATCTATTACATACATTATTTAACCAAGAAATAATAAATGTAAAATCGATCATATCTTATCATCAATCCTGTAGACTGTAAGACTATATTTGAATACTTCCCGTACCACAAGGGGCTCATGATGAGTGGGTGTTTGAGTTCTCAAAAGTGCCCATCTTCTTATGACCAAATACCATGGTCAAGCAACTAAATTTAATCATGCCTCACCAATAGTATTATGAGTTCCATAATTATGCCCATGATCACCCAATTCATGTAAGAGACCTTGTTCTTAGACTCGACAACCAAATTGACAAATGATACAAATTAAACTAGTTATTCCCTTACCTATTGATTGAATATTTTTATAACAAAGCTTATTGATTATACAATAGGGAATAGGGAAAATTTTAGAGGATATTTATATCCAAAAGGCTATAAGTAGGTATTTTCAATTTTGAAAATATACATTGGTCAAATAGCCTCAACTTTATACAATTTCATAGTTTAGGACATAAATTCACCTTATAGATTATACTCGATCATATTTCTGGACATAGATTCGCTAGAGTTACTACACAAGTATGGGTTTGAGTTGCTAGAAAATTATAGGAGGCATTTATAGGTTAGTCTAGAATCACCAGGTATGTATGTATTTAATAAGGACCACTTAAAACACAATAAGCTTAAGGTAATGATTATATTTATTCTATGAAAATGTTCTGAATATTCTTTGGCACCATATGTTCTTCCTTCTATATGGTTTTAATAAATAAAAACCTTAATAATAAATAATTTTCAAATCTAATTTATATTTTTCTAGCATTGAATGTGGTGCAGGTGGAATTGAAGCTATGAGAATTGAGGCTTAGATATTGCCTCATTTTTTAGTGAATTAACACTAGCATATTGAGGGGTCCAAGGTAAAATTTAATGTTGGTCCTATAATCATACTTCATGTGACCCTGCTCCTCCCTATGATTATGCATCAGTTCACGTGCAGAGTTACAACCTAGGTCATCCTATTTGAGACATTTCTTGCTTGCATAAACACTCTTGCTCCACACATGGAGCTCCTACACTTCCCTAGCCTCTCTACATGCCCACATACCCTTTAAACACCTATTAGAGCCCTTATAGGGTCCCATTGACCACCCATGACAAGTTTTTGACCCAGGCCATGGCTTATGGGGGAACCCATAACCTAGGCCACATGTTTCCTTCATAAAAGTTGTGGCTTAGGCTACAACCTAGCTAGAATGATCATTTTATGCCTTTAACAACTAGAAATGGCTAGTTTTAGGGGTTTTTAGCTTTTGAGTGCCCTATATCACTCATTTTCATCTATTTTTATCGAATATTTTTTCATTATTCTTCCTTTTATTGAATCTCATTCCTTCTTGAATCCTTATTGATTCATTCTTGGCACTCTTGATCTTGATTGGTGATAGAGGATCCCATAAACTGTTGCACATTGACTTGGACACTCCATTGCTACTTCCAGTTGTTCCTACTTCCTTGTGGCTTGATCCCAACTTCCAAATTTGGCATTGCACCTAATTTGTGCACTTGGTTGGAGCTCTTACATCCTTGAAATTTATCAATTCACCTCTTCCTGGTTGTTTAGACATTGGTTTGGACTTAGTTTTACATTGAAACCCTATCTTTCTCCATTGTTGTCTCAAACTTGGATTCCTAGTTGGTATAAAATATATATAATATTTTTGAGCTTGATATGAGGGCCTTTTTTAATGAATTTCCATTATTGTAGTGTAGTATATATGATATGGTTTGTTGTTTGTGTGCTAGTTTAGCTTGTTGTGTAAATGCTTAGAGTAGATTTTGAATTGTATGCATTTTCTCAACCCTAAAAAACATCTTTCCCCTTTGAAAATGTCTTTCATTGTCTAACATTTCTTGATTTTGAATCATTAACTTGCTTGGTATATGATTTTGTGTTCATTTAGATTAATTGGTTTGGTTGAAATGACATTCCCTCATTCATTCACATGCTAGAGATAGTTTCATTTGGATGAAGGCATTAGCTTAGGTTTCTAAAATTGTATGCTCTTCCTATCTCTCTCTCTCTATTGAAAACATCATTTCCTTTCTAAAATTTTATTTAAATTCATAGGATTGCATGTTTATAAAATGCATTTCATGCTTGGTAGTGTTATCTTGTTCAAATAGCTTGCTTTCTCATTTTTATGCTTTGAATGTTACCCACTTATTTCTTTATTTACTATGGTTATACCTATTATAGATACCTACATCCTTTATGTACTTGATCTAGCCCTAACTTCGTTTACAAGTCTACCTATAGTTTTTTGCAAGCCAATAAACTAGATAGCCTTTATAGGTCATGATTAGCCCATAACATCTCTAAGCTTTTTAGCCTTCTAGGTGTTTGCTTAATTACCCTGTGTACCTCTTATGAAACCCTAGTGGTTCCATTTGGATTCTTGGAGCTACATTCTAGCTCACTTGGTGGGACATCACATTCAGTCTCATGTTAGTTATATCTCATTTAGAACTCTCTTAGCCAATTCCCCTCTATTAGCTATTAGGATTTTCTTTTCATTATGTTTTAGCTCTCACCTTGGTTATTTTATCATAATTTAGTTGTGTCCTACTCCCTACTAGTTCATCATTTATTTGCCTTTTTTATTGTCTCCCATGTTACTCTCAATTTATTACATCCATGGCTGATCTTCCACCCTTGGGATGCCAATCCCTTCAGATTCAAGGCCTTATCACTGAGCTCACTCATGATTAGGCTGAGGTGGTAATGAAATTCCATAGACACTATAAGACCTAGGAGGTTTCATCAACCTAGCATAGTGACCTTATTCCTCTCATATTATACAAGGAATAAGATTGGTAAATCTATAATTGATGGACTTGATTTATTTTCCACCAGTCTAAGCTCCATTCATCTAAGGATCATTCCCCTTGGCCTCATATCATGATTCATTCACTTGTTTAGGTTAATGATGACCTCCTTTCATGATTGAGGCTTGATGAGTTACGTTTAATCATTGATGATTATCATAGGAAGCTTCATGTGAATGAAGAACACTTTTCTTGCCCTAGGAGTAGATGACATGCTTCCTCTAGAGATAGAGATTGCACCCAGTCTGGTTTGAGTGCCTCAACTAGTTCTCATGTGATTCCCCCACCTCTTTCTTAGTAGGATACTCTACATCAAGAACCTCCTCATGTCCATGTTGAGAGACACAAACATTCCAACTCGATGAGGCATCCACATCACATAGATTCCTCCCATCCTCTTATTCCCTCTTTTATAGTCTAAGATGACCGTGTTGATTTCAATCATCACTTGTGGACTAGATATCCATGAGATGCTTATCTTGAACATTAGGGCCCTCACATAAACCCTTGTCTTATGACACATAACTAGCACCATGGAGACTTAGGTCATCATGATCATTTCAGTGGGCATGTCACATCATTTATTTATCCCTATAGGGAATGATACCTTTCCCATGGTCATTCTCCACCCCATGATAGGGATGATTTCTATCAGGAGCAACTCCTACATCAAGAGTCACCTCGACATCATCCCTTTCATGATTAGGGTTATGATGAATCATAATAGTATAAGCAACATCATAACCTCCATGAGCCTCCTCAATAAATTCATTGTTAACCCATTATCAACCATGCCTATGAGGATCTATGTAGGAATCCTCTAGCCCCTTGGGTGCATGTTATTCCCCTCTTACTCCTATCCCTAAACTACCTAAGTTCAATGGGACTCAGGATGCTAGTCCCATAGAGTATATCATGGCATTTATGATGTAGTGTATTTATTTAGAACATGATGAAGCCATGTTGTTGAAGCTTTTCACTCACTCCCTGTAAGTTAAAGCTCTCATTTGGTTTCAAAATCTACCTCCAAATTATCTTTCTAGCTTCCAGTTCCTTTTGGATGACTTTCTCCAATACTTTGATATCTCTAGATTGTTTAACCTTGGAATATAATCACTTACCTTTATGGCATAGGCCAAGGGTGAGTCAAACTTTAACTTTGTATGTAGGTGGTGTTCAGCTATCCATACATGCAGAACAAGGTTCTTGGATGATAAGCTTTATGATATGTTCATGCAAGCATTAAGGCAGGAGGTTCACCTTGAGGCACTCAAGCATGAACCCACCTCATATGATGAATTTTTTAATGAGTGTCTAAAGATTAAAGTCTTCAAGTTATATGTGGGCATTCACCCTGTGTTGACCCAAAAGTCATCCTCTTCATGTGATTATAATCATAATGAAACCAATGATGGTGTCATTGATTCTCCTTCCTAGAGGAAGGACAAGGTTATATGTGAGGTCAATAATCTAAGTTAGAGACCAACTAAAAATAAGGCCCCCAAAATGAGTATCATAAAACCACATATGGTGTTCCCTTATGAATCTACCACATTTTTTATTTTTCATCAAATAAAGGGCCATAATGACAAAAATTATACTACCCAAAATTTTGGTACATAAGCCTCACCTCCTCCACATAGTTATCCACTTAAGTAACCCAAATATAAATTAAATGTGTTCAAGGAGGCTCTACCTAACCATGACAAGTAAAAGAAGAAATCCAAGTCTAAGGCCCATCATTCCCCTTCTTGATCTTATACCTCTTATGACTCCTCTTCCCAAGTTTACTCGAAAGGGAAGGCCAAGTGTGAGATTAGCAAGGTCATTGTTACTATCGACATAGCCTCTACTAGGCATGAGTGCTTTGTCAACATGTGCTCAGGTCAGTACATAAACCCCATCAAAGATGCGAGTGATGCAGGGCCTCCTACCCAACCCATGGGGGTAGGGAACCCCAAAGTTAGATTTGGATTTTAGTGTAACATTCCTCCCTAGGCTAGACAACACATGTACTCTATCATAGTGGAGTTACAAGGCCTCTTAGCTAAGGTCTCCATTTGGGACCTTCTTTATGTTTACCCTGAGCAAAGGGGTCTCATCTTTGACAAGTTTTGTCTCTCTCATGAGATTACATTATGGGATGATGTCAAGATTTTATTCAAATCCAACATTTCCAATCACCCTCATCCTTCCATGTTATCTTTCAACCTTGCCTCATTGTCAAATGCTTTAGTTCTTACAAAGACGGATAGATTCCTAATCTACATTAAGATACACATTAATGATTATAATTTTAAGAAATGCATCATTGATGAAGGAGCCACATTGAACATCATACCTCTACATGCATTTGATGAGCTTGGGATTAGTCAAAAGAAGCTCTATGATTCTCACCACAACTGTGTTAGTTTTAATAATGACATAATTGTGTCAGTGGGAAACATGAAGCTTCATCTCAAGTTTGGCCCCAAGATAGTTAGGATCAAATTTTGTGTGATATACTTGGATCTCTTGTACAACATGATCCTTAGCCATCCTTGAATTGATGTCATACAAGCCATTGCATCAACAATATTTCACATGGTCTAATTCATGCATGAAGGTAAGGTTTACACCATGGAGGCAGACCCAAATCCCTAGGAATTTATCTATGCTAATATATATCCCTCTAATGAGGCTTTGAATATCTCTTTTTGGGGCCCTATGGGTTCAACCAAGGCTCCTACCTCTGAATCTTGTTTTCTTAAGGATGAGCATTTTGATCTAGCTAAGTAACGATCAACATTCACTCCTTCAAAGTCTAGCATACATTCACCAACTCCCTTTCCTACCCCATAGTGATAAATTAGATCTTCCCTTCTCAAAGGCATCTTTTAATATATCTCCCCTAACATATAGCTTCCCCTCTCATCATGCTTCTCCCATTGAAGTATCAACTCTCTCAATGCATCTCCTCCAGAGATTGATAGTCATTGAGTCTGATCTTGAGTGTTATCCCATCCATGGTATAACACACAACCCAATAAATTAGAAGAGAGATTACAAGAAGATCATGCCCACATATCATTTGTATTTCCATCCTCTTACTTTTTTACATTCAAAGGTCTTGTTCACCAACAATGACCCCACCTTTGAAACTCCTATGTTTTGGGTCACAACTGGTGAACCTAAGGATATGGATGCTCCATCTCCTTTTTCCTACCTTTTCCCTATTTTTTGGCCTATTAATGGGATAAGAAGTGTCATACCTCAAGGAAATGCCTTTGTTTAGGGTGAAGTGGTGGCCTTCCCCCAAGGTCAGGCCTGGGCTTGGGCTTGTGGTGCTTTGGTGAGCCTCATAACTTATCAAAACACCTTCTCCAGGCCCCCATTCGATGGATTTTCCCTCTCATGGTATCCATCATAAAAAATTATAGGTATTTATATCCATTTGTCTTGTGAACTCCTCCTTAGATACACCTCAGGATAGAATTAGAGTCTTTTGCTTCTTTTAGTTGGTTGGGATACTATTTATTGGTAGCTATCCCTTTACTGACTCCCTCTTTCCTTCTCTACATTTCCTATAAGTGATATGGGTTCGTGGTTGTGGTTATTTATGACTTACTCCATCCTTTCCTAGCTATTATTCATTTATATTGCCTCCTACCACCCCTCTTCACCTCTCATTATGATTGGCATAGAGACACACTCTCTCAATTAGCCCCTACACATCGACAATGACTCTACTAGTTAAGATGCCTTTCCTACCTCTAACACTCTGACTCTTCCTCACATATACACGAGAGAGAAACATGAACCTAAATTAGTCATGCATGCATTAAAATGAGATAAATTTGTTTAACCAACTTGTTTTTCTTGTTTCTCCCCTCTCATTCTTTTTTGGGCAAGTTTTGGGCCCTGTCGAGCTCCCCAGGGTTTTTTTGGCCCTTTCTAGCCTAGGTCATGGGTTTATGGGCTAAGTCACAGACTGAAAGTGGGCCAAGATGTGGACCCTATATCTTGGTAGTGTTTTAGGCCATGGGTTTTCCTAGGTAGGTCGTGGCCTAGGCTAGAGGCTTTTTTTTTCCCTTTCTCGACCTTCATTTTGCTCTATTATTGCTCTTAGAATTACAAAACCTTCATCTTAAGGGTTTTGGCCCATTTTAGATGTAATGATGGAGTTTTTTTGTCTCTTTGAAGCCTCCTTGAGTCTATTTTAGGACCATCATGGTCTCTTGGACCCCTAGGTCCTTTGGCCTATCAGGCCTGTGTACTCCTTACCAAATACACCCTAGGATAGAAGTTGATCTCTCTACTTCTTTTAATTAGTAGTTTCTTAGCTTGTTCATAGTTGATCCCTAATGAATCCCTCTTTCTGTTTTATTATGGTTATTATAGGTGTGGATTTATGGTTATGGTTACTCTAAGACTTGCTTTGGTCTTCACCAACCAATCTTTGTCCCTTCATGGACATCCTACCACCCTTCATCACTTCATCCCATAGTCAGTGTTAATATTCTCTCATTGATTGTGACTTCATTGTGTTATTTATCTCCCTTGTGCAACTCACTTGTCTTACTCTATGTCAATATAATCCTTCTTAAACATCCTCTCACATCCCTAACCCCCATCATGATGCACCTCTTAGTGGTGATTCATATAGATGGTGGTAGTCAAGAAAACCTAAGACCCACCACTACCACTTGAATTATTAATGATCCATAGAGTTATGAGCTTGTTGCATCTGGTTACCTCCTTACCATTTAGATGAAAAATGCAACCAAGTATCATATAATCATTGATGCTTTGATCGATGCTTATGTGCTAGGTGTGCACTATATGCAATTGTTCTCTGACTCAATCTTAGTCATGTCTCAGCTCGTTGGTGATTAGTCTATCTTTAGCTCTAAGTTTTGCCCCCTCTTTGAGGTGGTGCATTATTTTCTCTCCTCCTTTGAGGATTTCTAGGTCACCTATATCCCTCAAATGGAGAAAACTAGGGCTGATGGTCTAGTGAATTCCATTCTATATTGTACGATGTGATTTGATATCATTTATGTCCCTTCTTCATAAGAGCTAGAGATGGAGTTGGATTTGGATTTGGATTACACAACATTTACACTCTCACTTATGCGTCATGTCATCAAAATCTTATGTCACCATCCTTATCTAGTAAGTGTAGGTAATGTCCTCTTTTATATTTTAGTTATTATTTTCCTTTGATTTTGTGTGGCTTCCAAGTACTATACAATAATCTTTGTTCATTTGAACACTGACTGCTTGTACCTTGGGGGCATATGTAATCTTACTTACTATGACCCTAATACTTACTATGATTATACATTAGTTCATGTGTAGAATAACAATCTAGGCCATCCTATTTTATACATTTCCCACTTGCATAGACATTCTATTGCTCTACATATGGATCTCTTACACTTCCTTGGCCTCTTTGCATGCCCATAAACCCTCTGAACACTTCTTGGAGCTCTTCTTGGGTCCTGTTGACCACCCAAGATGATCTGTTGACCTAAAATATGGATTATTGGGAAAACCCATGGCCTAAGATGAATATTTCCTTCATAAAAGCTATATCCTAGGCCATAACCCAACTAGAACAGTCATTTTTGGGCCTATAAAGGCCAAAAATAGCTAGTTTTGGGGGGTTTTAGCATTTGGGTGCCCTATATCACTCATTTTCATCCATTTTTCTTAGATATTTTTTCATTATTCTTCCCTCTCTTAACTCTCATGCCTTTCTAAATCCTTATTAATTCATTCTTGGCACTCTTGAGCTTGATTGGTGATAGAGGATCCCATATACTATTACACATTGACTTAGAGACTCCATTGCTACTTCTAGTTGTTCCTACTTGTGATTTTCTCCCATATTAAAATTTTGGAATTGCACCTTATTTTTTCACTTGTTTGGAGCTCTTACATCCTTTCAAGTTCTCACTTCACCTCCTCCTAGTTGTTTAGACATTGGATTGGACCTGGTTCTACACTGCAACCTTATCTTCCTTCATTACTATCTCAAACTTGGATTCCTAGTTGGTAGAACATCTGCATAATAGTTTTGAGCTTGATCTGAGGGAACTTTATTATGCAAATTGAATTTCCATTATTGTAGTGTAGTATATATGATAGGGTTTGTTATTTGTATGCTAGTTTAGCTTATTATGTACATGCTTCGAGTAGATTCTGAATTGTATGCATTCTCTCAATCCTAAAAACATCTTTCCCTTTTGAAAATGCTTTCATTGTGTAATATTACTTGATTTTAAATCATTACCTTGTTTGTTATATGCTCTTATGTTCATTTAGCTTAATTTGTTTGGCTAAAATGGCATTCCCTCATTCATTCACATGCTAGAGATAGTCTCATTTGGATAAAGACATTAGCTTAGGTTTCTAAAATTATATGCTCTCCTTATCTCTCTCTCTATTGAAAACATCATTTCCTTTCTAAAATCATATTTCAATTCATAGGATTACATGTTTTTAAAGTGCATTTCATGCTTGATAGTTTTATATTGTTCAAATAGCTTACTTTTTCATTCTTTATGCATTGAATGTTACCCCCTTATTACTTGATTTATTGTGATTATACTCATTAGAGATATTTTCATCCTTTGTGCACTTTATCACACTATCCCTAACCTAGTTTACAAGTCTGCCTATAGTTTGGTGCAAGCCAACAAACCAGATAGCCTATATAGGTCATGAATAGCCCATAACATCCCCGAGCCTTTTAGCCTTCTAGGTGTTTGCTTAAGTATCATGTGTATCCCCCTACTAAACCCTAGTGGATCCATTCATATTTTTATAGCTATAGGTCCAACACATCACTTGTGAGATTAATGTAAGTTGCTTGAATTCATATGTGATAATTTATCAATTTTTATTATCATTTATGCAAGCTATTGGCATAAACAAAGCTTTGATAGTCAAAAGATTTGGATGAGAGGTTGTAAATAAAGGTGTAGATAATTTATAAGTTGGTTTCCTTGTGATTGTAACTGCAAGGTATGGATTTGTGTTTCTTTTATTCTAAAGACTGAGAGAAGTTATTTTCATACACAATCATCTATCTTGAAATGAGTAAATATAATAATAATTTACTTAAAAAATATTTATTTAAATATATTTACTGATGGTTTCTTGATTTTTATAATCATTGATGTAAGTTATTGGTGGAAATGAAGATCTAGTAGTCAAAATATTGGGATGAGAGGTTGGAAATGAAGGTGTAAACAATTTCTAAGATGGTTTCCTTGTGATTGCAACTGCAAGGTATAAATTTGTGTTTCTTTTATTCTAAATACTAAGATCAATTATTTGCATGCACATTCTTTTATCTTAAAATGAATAAATATAATGATAAATTCCTTGAAAATCATTTTTATAAAGATATTTACTCAAAACATTGTGCATGTTAGTTTTATTTTATATTTCATTTATATCTATAAATCTTTTCCTTAAACTCAAAATCTATGAAATGGGTATTTTTAGGTTAGTTAGAAATATAGTTGAAATGATCATGAGGCTCTGTTGTGTTTATTTATTTTGTTTTTTATGCATTTTTTAAAAGAAGTATCTTGTATTCCATTATTTCTTAGAGGAAATCAATTTCTTATTTGTTTAAAAGGAGTATTTCTTAGAGGAAATCATTTTATTATTTGTTTAAAAGAAGGATGTAGTCAAGACCAACCAAATAATATAATAAATTGAGTGTAGCGAAAATTGTGACAAAAAATCAGAGTATAGAGTATAAATAATAAACTGACTATGGAGGCATAAAGCAAGACAACTATAAAAAGAGAATTTGACATAACTAATAAAAATTGAGTACATACGGTAAGATCATGTGCAATACTTAGTATAAATTGAGTACAGACCTCTGTAAGTCTCTTAAAATATTAATCTAAGATTGGCCATTAAATTATGATATTTGACATTAAATTATGAGTATGTTAGTTTGTTGTTTTAGTTGCTCTTAGTTATAATAGTGATTACGTTTTCTTTTTCATGGTTCTATTTTCATTGATAAAACACTTTTATAGAATAAAAAATATTATCTTCAAGAGATTGCCTCTTCTATAATATTTACTTTGTTAGATAGGTTAGATTATATTATTTTAAATCTAATTCATATATACATATATTTGATAATTGAGATATTTAATTAGTGCCTCATTCATTATTATTTTCAGAATTTATAAAAAACCCTATACACATATTAGAAATATTTGTTGCTTCCTAGAATCTTTGTTATTCTACAACCGTAAAAATAAAGATCTAAGGTGTATTAAAATAATCACTAAGAAATTTTAGCATGTCCTTATAAATTTATGTTGGCGCCTATTTCCATGTTTTGAATTTGTGAGTTATGGTTTAGTTCAAGTTTTAATTTATAAATTTATAGATTGTGTAGATTTAGATTATGTCTATGATATTATTATCAAATGGATATCTTTAAATTTTATTGTTTAGCTTTTCTAAATAAATCTACTACTATCATTATTTTTTTTAGGTGCCAACTTTCAAACTACCAATGCAAAATTTAATTCAATAAGTGGAATAGTGATTTCATTCGTGAGGGAAGTGTTTTGCATTGGTGATTCATAAAGTTAGAATTGAAAGGTTTTTGGTTTGTAGAATGTCTACTCATAGTTTAAGTGTTAGGAAATTAAAAAGGGGTTCATTGAATGGAAATACCTTATTTTCATATTTTGATAAACATCAACAAGAACAGACTTTAAAAATAAATACTAATTTAGAAAATCAACTAGAATCAAACATTATTTTTTATGATCAAGATCATGTTCAACAAGGTTATGATCACTTTCAATCAATGGATGTAAGTAACAATGCCAATTATCATGACACAACTGATTTAAGATAATCTATACGCAAAGGAAAATACAATTGATCTATAAATCAATCCTAGTTTGGAGACGATAAATCCTACTTACACTTCTAATTATTGATATATTAGTTATTCAGGGTCATGACTAAGATGGATATGCTATACCTAGTCAAGGGATATCTTAACATAATAATATCACTAGGGAGGGTTCCAAAGCCTCTAGTCAAGTAAAACTATGCAATAACCCTAACTAGCTCCTATGTTTTCATATTTACTAAGTAAATGATAAAAGCAAAGGAAATATAATCTAGTGCTCACCAAAGCTTGTGGTATAAAGTGAGGGTAATAAACATAAATATACATAGAAGAAATATACTCACATTAATTTAGAATAAATCCTAATGCATGGGAGAGAATTTTAAATACATATTTATCTACTCTTACAAAGGAGGAACAAAGTTAGGAATACTTACTTTTGAAGATGAGGCTGTTGAGCCTCAATCTCTCCCTTGGCCAAGGTGATTTAAAATAGGTTGTTATGGTATGTAAAGATGACAAGGATAAATTATCTCTAGGATACACAACCTATCTATGCATCTAAAAGACATCTCCATAAGATAAGATCTATATCTCCAAAAAAAGTATGAAACCCTAAGCTATGTTCCTCAAGTAGAATAGTGGATAAGCGTATGCATAATATATATATATATATATATATATATATATAATTCTTATTATCTTCTCTTTATGAATAAATGATGAAATGAGTGTGTATATATAGTTGGATCTAACCCTAGTCCTTTTCAAAAATTTATCATCAGGGTCAGCCTAATTGACTCTGTATCGTTATTGACAAAAATAAACTATGTCTTGGTCTAGGTTGGCTAGGGGCTGACCTAGACCTTAAATGAGTTTTTTCAATTACATTATAAGGTCTATGGGACTGATAGTGTATAGTAAACCATCAACAATGATTTTAGGCTAAGGAAGGGATAATGAAAGTGGAAAATGACTAGAGGATGGTGCAAAAGAAGAGGCAAAGCTTAGAGAAATGTTTTAAGGAGATGGTTGTGTAGATATCAAGGGGTCGTATGGGACAATAATATTATGAAGAACCAATTGTCTACCCAACCCTTTCTTGATACGCCCTTTAAGGTGTGTTGTAATAATCTCACTGGGCTTGACATAAAAAATATGATAATTTTTTTAAACTTATCAACATATACTTCAAATAAATTACACCACAAGAATCTATTCAAAGATTATATAAAATAATCTAAGTATAATAACTAAAAATGAAGCATGCTACATCATACATCATTGATCACTATCATCAATAGAAACACATCATAATACAAACATAAATAGTATTTAAAAATAGCTAGCCCTTATTGGTGCAATATACAATCACTATTGTCAATCTATAGTAAATAGGTAATTATAAATCTTAATGATAATGTTTCCAATAATAAATATAATATAATGTATACAAATAAGATACATGTATATTTAGAGCATTATTTCTTTGGACTCTCCAGTATCTATGGCAATCTCAAGTGTCATCTCAAAATTAATACTGTTGTGGGGAGGGAGAGGATCATTTGAGCACTTTTTCACACCAACCATGGACCAATGATCCCCCACACTAATCTCATTAGAGAATAGACCTCCCTTCACAAATGAGTAAATAGTGATGGTGTGAGAATATAGAGAGACCAACAAGTACCCACATGTTGTATTATTTCTAAAACTAAACATGTAATGTATCATTGAAACTTATTTTATTACAAGATATTTCATAAATGGATAAATCATACTAATAAAATGAAAGTGTCTCACTAAACACACTTTGGCCAAAGTTTTCAAGAATAATAAGTATTCATGATTTATATATCAGTCAAAACTCATACACAACACTTAATCTGATTGATTTCATCTGACATTGTGATGCTAGTAAGCCAATGAAGTCGATCTCAATCCTTACTGAACATTAGTAATATGATATTAGTTAACATAATTTAACCAAAAGATTCACATAGATTACATCCTACTTGTTCCCAAAATCTATCACTTGTTTTTGGGGACAACATATAAACTATTTTGGTCTTGTAGGCAAAAATTCTCTCTTCCCTTCTCAAAAAATGTTTTGAGCACTCGAGTTCTTCAGTTATTCAAGAATTTACAATCAAGGGACTTGCAGGTTCAACGGGTTCAACAACTTCAACAGGTGGGCTCTCATAAAGGAACAACTTCCAAACACTTAGGCAATTTCAAGGTTGGTTTAATGTCGAGGTTCATCCAAAAGGTCCATCAGCAGGCTTCAAACAAATGGAATAAACCATTGAACCATTGTACCCTACTTCAGCAAGGTTCGAAGGTTAAAAAAAGAGTTAAGCGCTTCAACGAGTTCGAAGACTTCAACAAGTTCAAAGGCTTTGGCAGACTTAAAAGAAAACTTTGAAGAGTGAAGATTGAACTGTTGAACCATTGAACCTTAAACCAAAAGAGTTCAAATTTCAAAGGTTCAACGAGTTCAATAAAGTTTGAGAGACTTAGAAGAACAAAGGATTCGAAGAACAAAGAATGAACCATTGAACCGTTGAACCTTGAACCAAAAGAGTTCAAATTTTAAAGGTTCAAAAAAAAAGAAAAGGATCTAGAAAGTTTGAAGGACCAAAAGATTCAAAGAAAGAGAATGAACTGTTGAACCTTAAACCAAAATAGTTCAAAGTTCAAAGGTTCAAAGGTTCAAAGTATGAATGAAAGCTTTGAGTGAGTGAAGGAATCAAAATTTTCTAGAAAGGGTTCAAAGAAATGGTTCAACTAAAGAAGGAAAAGAGAATGAATGTGACTCTTTACAAAACATTGAACCAAAGAGCTGATTGAACCAAAGAGTCGATTGAACCACCTCTATTAAACTGATGCACTCTAATGGTTCAAAGGTTTAAGGTTCAAAGTGGTTCAAGTGCCCAGTGACCAGTGATGTCCCCACTGACATCAAATTTAGGGTAATAAAATATCTATTGTTTTTTAAAATATGGCATAGACCTAAAAACAAACTCAGTGACTAGCCAAAGAAGAAGCTAAAATAGCTAGCTAAAAGTGAGAAGATAGCCTAAGAGCTTAGATCACAAGGAAGAGACAAAATACAACAAGGAAAGATGGAATGATGCAGAAAGACCAAAAATATCTACACAGGAGTTATTTATAGTAGGTGAAATAGTCCACCAGGTGGACATCAAAGAGTGCGAGCACTCAAAGACGTGGCCTATTTTTCTCCATCGAGTAAAGGTGAAATGGATAGTTGTGCACATATCAAGAAGAGGAGAAGGCAGCCCATACTTCAAAAGGAGACATTTGAGATGAATTGACATGCCACAGTTAAGGCCAATGCCCTGTTCCAACATGGCCCCTAGACAAAACTGAAAATGCATTCAAGGCATTGAATGTAGCATGGGCCATTCCATGAAACAAAGCACCCAAGTATTTATTAGAGTGATATATATTGTAATCTCTTATTTTATGTAAAGGAGATCTCTATATTATCAAAAGTAAAACTCTGCCCAAATTGAAAGGCATTCCCTGAGACTTTGACCTCATATTGTTAATCATATTTCTTTATTTGAATGAGAAAACAAGTGACCTTTTAGACTTTGTGCTAGAATAGCTTGTGTTATTTAGGAAATTGTTCTTATGTCTATTTCCTAGAAGCATTCTTGTCCATTTAATTTAACAAGAAGAACTAGTGGAAGTAATCTGAAAGGTGTCCTGAAGCTAATTGCGGGAGACTTTGTGCTACTACAATTATCTTTAGTGTGTGTTTTTTGTTTCTATGTAAAGGATCTTGGGAAGACTTTGTGCCCCCATTATCCTTCATAATATTTCACTCTTTGTTAGTTGAGGTTGAGACTTTGTGCTACACTTCATTTTGTTGTGTTATTATGCCCTGTTTTAGTGAGGGAAGCAATGAAAGACTTTGTGCTTTCATGGGTTTCTCATGGTTACAATTACTACCAGGGAGGAATCTGGCTATTGACTGAGTATCACTTCTGAAAGAAGAGAAGTACCTTCAGTGATTACCTAGGATTTCTCCTTTGATCTGTGAACATCATCTCTAAAAAAAGAGAGATGGATGGTGTTGTCCTACCCATGAGTGTTATTTTTAGCTTATATTTATAGTATATTAATATATCATAGTTATGGGGAACCTCCCCTTGATGAGAGGAGAGATTTGTCCCATTTTGATGTGGTAAACCTACACATTTTGGCTGATAAATATCTCTATGTTATGGTTGAAACACCTATTTTTCTCTCAGTTAGCTGGTGACAAAATATTCACCCAATAGTTTTTGGCGACTCTGCTAGGGAAGAACGAGCAGTTTGGAGCCTCAAGCTCCAAGCTAAAGTAGTGCTAGCTCTTTTCTATTTTTAATTTACAATCTGGTAGCTCTATGGTATACAAGAAGCTAGAGATCTAAAGGTATTATTGACCCTATATTCGAGTTGGCACAACAAAGCGATTTTGACCTATTTCTTTCTCCATCTCACCTTCAGTGAACCAAGAGTTTTCCTCCTATAAAAGTCAAGTCTCCATTACTAGGTAAAGTATCCATTTCTACTATTAGTAGAGCCTTGTCAATACATATCCCTCAGACATTTTTTATCCCTCCCTTTAGTATTCAAATAGTGGTAGTTCAAGGCCCCTGGGGTAACTCTTTTGGTCTACTCAATCTAACTCCACCTCTACATGAGCTACCTCACAGTTTCAAAAAGAATTTACCCAAATTATATGGCAATGGTAGAGTTCATCCTAATAAATATATTTTAGCCTTCAGCTTATCCTATGGCATGATAGGTGTGGAGTATGAGGACGTACCAATCAGGCTATTTGTAGAAACATTACAAGGTGCTGCTGAAAACTAGTTCTATCATCTGCAAGCCTAGACTGTGACTAATTAGAACACCCTCAAAGCCAAATTCAAAGCCAAGTTCAAGCCTATTGAAGATGTGCATGCCTTATTGGCCTAGCTCACACAAATGAAGAAAGAGCCTCATGAACTTATGAGGGACTTCATTTCCAAATTTGATAAGTTGAGGAATAGGATTCCTATAATTGCTCAGTCGATAGCTGAGAATCTCAAATGTTTCTTCATCAACTCTCAGCTTCCTAAAGTGAGTTTCTTGTTGAGATGGGCTGGCCACATATACCTTGCTACAGCTCAAGATTTGGCCACTGAGGTAGAAGATGATCTTATCTTGGTAGGAAAGATAAGAAGAGATCATAACAGAGGTAAATCTTCTTCATCTTCTAAATATTCATCTACAGGTACCACTGATCCCATGGTGCAAAATCTATAAAATGAGTTGCTAGCTCTCAAAAAACAAATGGTGCAAGGGATGTCTACTCCTCCTTCATACTGAGATATACCAAGGAGGACATTCCCCAATAAGTCATATTAAGGCAACGTTGCTAGGAATCAAGGGCAACCAAATCGACTTCCTCCCCCATAAGGGAAGCTTTCCATTAAAGTAGCTCCAGTTAACTCAATAGTTGGTTATCGTGAAGCTAAAAATTTCCCTTTCCAACCTAAGTTTGATCAAGAAGATGATATTGATCTCTTTGTAGCAGACCAAGAAGAATCAGCTAGCGACTCTAACATTAGTTTCCTAAATTACCAAAATGAACCTAGAAGTAAAGGTGAAGCATTTGATGGATCATATGAAATATTTACCAAGTCCCAGAACTAGTTAGCTCAGCAAGTTGATAAAGAAAAAATAGAGGAGTAGACTCAACCAACAATTTCAATTGCTAAGTGGGGAACCACTCTATTTTTTCAATCAAAAGACCTAGTGAGCAGTAAAAAAGTAAGTACTTCAAACAGTCCTTCATTTTCAACTTCAAATTCACAGACTAGTACGACCCCTCCTAAAAACTAGAAGGATGAACTACCTTCCCCTATTCCTAATTCATTTCAGACATTTGATACAATAGACCATGTCAAGAAAACCAAAATTTAAATGTCTAAATTTGAATTTCTGCAATCCAACCCTAAATAGTTGGATAAGTTAGTACAATGTGTAAAGAATAAAACCATCCCTTTAGGACCAACTGTTCCAAAGGTGACTCCCACATCCACCTAGAATAACCTTGTCATTACTCCTCTAGCTGCCCCTATGAAGATAGAACCATTTTATGTCTCCCTATTGATAAATGGACATCAGTTGAATAATTGCATCATAGACTCAGGTGCATCTAACAACATCATGCCTGCCAAAGTAGTTGAATCTCTTGGCCTCACACTGACCAAGACCTTTTGGAGGTGTTTCTCCATGGAGAATAAACAAGTGCCACTACTGGGACAAATCAAGGATGCCCAATTTGCATTTGCGACATTCCCAAATAAGAGAATTAAGATGATAGTCTTGGTGGCTGACATCCCAGCCTCCTAAGGCATTTTGCTTAGATGAAATTTTTGTAAGGATGTTGGTGGATAATTGAGCATGGACCTATCTAAAGTGAGGATTTTGATCAAAGACATCATGCAAGGATTTCTCCCTAAGGAGGAAAAATATGTTGTCACTCAAATATTATCACTTAAAGCTCAAATTTTGTTTGAGTCTTCAAGCATGGGTAATTACTTCCTGACTATAGAGGATGTCCTTATTTCATATGATGAAATTCCTATAGGTGACAATCTAAAAATTTTAGATAGGATAGTAAGATAATTGGTAGAGAAAATTTTAGATGCAAAAGAATCCTCCCTCCCTGACGAGGAGGAATCTAAAAAAAGATTAATTTTCGATAATGTCTCGATTTTAGAATTTGATGGCAACTATTCTTCTACCAGCTCTAGAGTCAAGATTGTTATAATATCTCTTCAAGGAGATATTTTTCCTTATTCATATAAATTGTAGTTCAACAACACCAACAATACTACTGAATATGAATCGTTGCTACTCGAATTGAAGGCTACTTGAGACAGGGGCGTCAAAATCTTTCATGCTAAAGGACATGCTGAGCTAATGGTTTTTCAGGTGAGGAACCTATATCAAACCAAGAATGGAAGATTGCATCATTACCACAATCTAGTTTGGGATCAAATTGAAAGATTTGATGCTTTTAGTATCTCTGTAGTGCCTAGAGAATTCAATGACTGAGATGATTCATTGGCTATCTCTATGACCCTCTTAGTTCCTCACAAAGACTTTGAAGAGTAGAAGTACACTATCAAGCTAGTCTTTCGACCAAGTTTGCCTGACAATGCCAATCATTGGTAGGTATTTGATGCTGACAATCAAATCATGTGCTAGACTGAACCAAAAGAATAACGAATTATGATAATGGACCATACTATTACACATCAAAATCAGGTAAAGAAACTCTTCTGCAAGAGAATAAAGATTTGTGATTTTTAGACTGGAAATTAAGTCTTACTATGGGGCAAGAGAGAACCAAAAGGAATGCATAGAAAATTTGATTCCTGGTGGAGAGGTCCATTCACAAATCATCACTTCTAGGGATAAAATGGTTTCTTGCTGATATATCAAGACATAACACCATTTTCACTACCTCATAGTGGGCAACATCTGAAGCACTTCAGTCTTTGAAGTATCAGATGACATCAGTTGTACATAATTGTATAGTCTTTAGTTTAGTTTTGTTTAGTTTGTTCTATTTTATTTTTACATCTTTCTTTTTGGGTAGCATGACTTCATATCCCAATGGCATACTTAAAGGCACTGGAGATTCTAGATTCTACTCCCTTCGATTATTTTTACAATCGATGGAAGTTCCCTGACTGGAGGCAGTTGTTATTCCCAAAATTTGTCACTTGTTTTTAGGGACAACATATCAACTATTTTGGTCTTGCAGGCCAGAATTCTCTCTTCCCTTCTCAAAAAATGTTTTGAGTGCTCAAGTTCTTCAATTATTCAAGCATTTTTAGTCAAGGGACTCACAGGTTCAACAGGTTCAACAACTTCAATAGGTGGGCTCTCATAAAGGAACAACTTCCAAACACTTAAGCAATTTCAAGGTTGGTTTAACATTGAGGTTCAACTAAAAGTTCCATCGACAAGCTTCAAACAAATGGAATGAACCATTGAACCATTAAACCCCTCTTCAGTAAGGTTTAAAGGTTCAAAAAAGAGTTAAGCACTTCAACGAGTTCGAAGACTTCGACAAGTTCAAAAGTTCAAAGGCTTCAGTGGACTTAAAATAAAACTTCAAAGAGTGAAGATTGAACTATTGAACCATCGAACTTTGAACCAAAATAATTCAAAGTTCAAAGGTTCAATGAGTTCAATAAAGTTTGAGAGACTTAGAATTCGAAGAACAAAGAATGAACCATTGAACTGTTGAACCTTGAACCAAAAGAGTTCAAAATTCAAAGGTTCAACGAGTTCAATAGAAAAGAAAAGGATCTATAAATTTTGAAGAACCAAAAGATTCAAAGAAAGAGAATGAACCATTAAACCTTGAACCAAAATGGTTCAAAGTTCAAACATTCAAAGGTTCAAATTATGAATGAAATCTTTGAGCGAATGAAGGAAGGAAAAGTTTCTAGAAAGGGTTCAAAGAAATGGTTCAACCAAAGAAGAAAAAGAGAATGAATGTGGCTCTTTAAAAAACATTGAACCAAAGAGCCGATTGAACCAAAGAGTCGATTGAACCACTCAAACTATTGAACCATTGAACTGATGCACTCTAATGGTTTAAAGGTTCAAGTTTCAAAGTGGTTCAAGTGACCAGTGAGCAGTGACGTCCACATGGATGTCAAATTCAGGGTAATAAAATATCTATTATTTTTTAAAATATGGTGTGGACCTAAAAACAAACTCAAGGATCAGCCAAAAGAGCTAGCTGAAAGTGAGAAGATAGCTCGAGAGCTCAAATCATGAGGAAGAGATAAAATACAACAAGGAAAGAGGGAATAATGTAAAAAGACCAGAAATATCTATGCAAGAGTTATTTCTAGTAGGTGAAATAGTCTGCCAGGTGAACATCAGAGAGCAGGAGCATTCAAGGATGTAGCCTATTTTTCTCCATCGAGTAAAGGTGAAATGGATAGCTGCACACATATCAGAAAGATGACCAGGTGGCCCATACTTCAAAAGGAGACATTTGAGATGAATTGACATGCCATAGTTAAGGCTGATGCCCTATTCCAGCATGGCCCCTTGACAGAACTAAAAATGCATTCAAGGCATTAAATGTAGAATGGTCCATTCCATGAAATAAAGTGCCCAAGTCTTTTTTGGAGTGCTATATATTGTAATCTCTTATTTTATGCAAAGGAGATCTCTTTGTTATCAGAAGTGAAACTCTGCCCAAATTGAAAGGCATTTCCTAAGACTTTGAGCTTAGATTGTTAATCATATTTCTTTATTTGAATGAGAAAATAAGTGACCTTTCAGACTTTATGCTAGAATATATTATGTTATTTATAAAATTGTTCTTATGTCTGTTTCCTAGAAGCATTCTTGTCCATTTAATTTAACAAGCAGAACTAGTGGAAGTAATTTCAAAGGTGTCCTGAAGCCAACTGTGGGAGACTTTGTGCTGCTACAATTGTCTTTAGTGTGTGTTTTCTATTTCTATGTAAAGGATCTTGAGAAGAATTTGTGCCCCCATTATCCTTCATAATATTTCACTCTTTGGTAGTTGAGGTGGAGACTTTATGCTACACTTCATTCTGTTGTGTTACTATGCCCTATTTCAATGAGGGAAGCAATGAAAGACTTTGTGCTTTTGTGGGTTTATCATGGTTACAATTAATACCAAGAAGGAATCTGGCTATTGACTGAGTATTACTTACAAAAGAAGAGAAGTACCTTCAGCAATTACCCAATAGTTCTCCTTTGATATGTGAACATCATCTTTGAAAAAAGAGAGATGGATGGTGTTGTCCTACCCCTAAGTGTTATTTTTAGATTATATTTATAGTATATTAATATATCGTAGTTATAGGGAACCTCCCCTTGATGAGAGGAGAGATTTGTCCCATTTTGATGTGGTAAACCTGCCTGTTTTGGTCGATAAATCTCCCTATGCTATGGTTGAAAAACCTATTTTGCCCTCAGTTAGCTGGTGACAAAATATTCACCCATCACTACTAGCAATCCTATAACATGATAAGCATAAGAGTAATAAAAAAATCAAAAATTTATTCCATCAAATGTATGAATTAATCTCACATTATTATCTATCCTATACTATAAATATTGTCTATAGTTTATACCACTTAGTTAAAATATATTTTTAACTACATATTCCAACTACCACAATTAGTTTTAAAACATACTACACTCTATGATAACCCATATTATCATAGTCTAGTGTTCTGAACATAATTACTAATTTTTTATAATTGATCATAATAAAATAGTCTTAATACATGGAAACATAACTTCCATTCAAGCAACTAGATATAACAAATCAAGTCACAGTTCCCACAAAACACATAATACTCTATGTGTTTCACATAAATTTTGATTTATCTTCTAAGAAGAAAGTTTTAAAACTTAAAATAAGGGTGAGGTTAGTATCACTTGGATTTGGTTTGTGCTCTGTGATCTAGATGGTTGTAGATACTCCTTTTTGTCTTGAGAGGACGACCTATAGATAAGAAAGCAATAAAAAAATGGTTGATTACTTGGATAGTAGATAAGATTTCTTAGTATGAGATAGATCCAATAAGTAAAAGTTTCCTTGGAGGTTATCAATCCACACTTTTAAACAATCAAGTTCTAAAAATGAAAGATAAATTGCTTGCATAAATAATAGAAGATACTATAATCAAATACAAGAAGTGCTAGAGAAGAAATAAATTTGACCAATTATAGTAATAAATGATTATATATTAATTTTAAATAAATTATATGTGGTTTAAAAGATAGGGTAATTCTTTATGATAAAGTAGAATGTCAGAAAGGGGGATTTGGTCAAGGCCTAATAGGTGGAATTAGCTTGTTATTAGAAATTGGCACACAGTGACAGTCGATGGTTGGGTAAGACTGTCAGTGGTTAGGTGACCATCGATGGCTAGGTGACTATCAATGATTAAGGGTAAACCATCGATGGTTAGGTGACCATCAATGGTTAGGTGACTATCAATGATTAGGGGTAAACCATGAATGATTAGGTGATCATCGAAAGCTACTATCAGATTTGGTTTGGGTAAAAATAGGTTTGGTTGGGAAGGATATAGAGAAGTCCTAGAGGGTGAGTTGGGAGAGAAACAAAGGAATTAATTATTGAAGATAGATACTTAGCTTTATTCTTGGTCTGAAGGATATTAAGGTGAGTGGCTAAATTTTTTTTGTAGATTCTGAAGCATTATGGCAGAAAGATGATACTTTGGCTATTGATTGATGAACAACAACACTTTTGATCTCTATCATGGTTTTTGGCTCACTGAAAGTCTTTTTGGATTCTCTACGAGTGAGAAGAACACTTGCACAATAAGTTTTGATGCACAAGACTAATGATTATTGATTTCTTCCCCCTTTTCAACTCTTCCTCTTCTCTTTATATAGGAAAAAAGGAGTGGTGAAACAAGAAGTTAACAATAGGTTCAACAAGCTATCTAATTTTAGCCTTAACATGCATTGATTATGCACATGGATCAAATAGCTAAGAATAAAAAATCATGTTGTAGTTGAGTGGCAGTTGACCCTTGAGTTGGTTAAAGTTTAACTGTCAGTGGTCAAGGTTAACTGTCGGTGGTTATGGGTTGACCATTGGTGGTCAAGAGGATAAAGGTAAAATGTCTAAGCTTAGCCATTGTGACTTAGGTTTGGCAGTTGAAAAGTTATGAAATGGTCCCAAGGGGTTCCAAGGGTGATCTAAGGGTCAGTGTGACATCTAAAACTATAGTGTATGGTTTTCTAGTGTCTACATTTTTTCCCTTTTTGTTATGTGATTTATATTAACAAGATGCAAAATAAAAAATGGATGGTGGGTCGAATGTTCGATTTCCCCAAGTATGGGAGGATTTATTCCCCCTCAAAATAAAAATTGACGAAGTAAAACAAAAATGGGTATGGATTTGATAAGAGGTTAAGTGGGTGATAACATTGGTAGGTTGGGAATTAAGGCACAAACATGCACATAGAATGTAACAAAGTATGATATCATAGATCAAGCATAAACTATGATGTCATAGGTGAGGTAGTACTAAAACAAGGTTGGCACTAGAAGGATGAGTGACAAGTAGTGACAAGTAGACCAAGTGACTGCATGTAGGCATACCACTTAGTTTACACTTGTAAACACAAGTTTCTTAGGTAAGGTCAATGTATTTGTAGGTATCCAAGGTAGGAAGTGATCCTAGGAATACATAATTAGTTTGTGCACAAAAGGTAGTACTAGTTCAAGTTGTTCAAGATGGTAATGTCAAGGTAGTGCAATCAAATTGACTAAGGCAAGGTCATTACAAAATATGCAAAAATAGGGCTAAAATGACTAATGTCGAGGTTAGTGGTTGGTTGATCATTTGGTAGAGAATGAGGTACTCCAATGATATGGTGTCAGTAAGGAGGTTGGTGTAAGTTTGTTATTGTGAAAAAAATTTAGTTGTGATGGCAAAAATGTTAGGAGATAGACCATCAATGGTCAAGGTCAACCATCACTGGTTAGACATCAGCCCTAAAAGGTGAGGTTAAAAGTTAAATGAGGATTATATTTCCTCATTTAAAAACTTTTGGTGATTAAAGTTACTCTAAGTGAAAATAAATGGTGATGGTTTGGCCTTGAGTGAGTGATTTGAATTAGGTGAGTGTGTGATTTTTGCATTGATTGAAGGTTGAGTTAGACGTTTGATCAGATGAGGATGCATCAAAGATGAGGGAAAACACAAGGTTAAGTGGTTTTATTTCCTAGGGAGCTTCCACGTTGATGGTTGAGGAATGAGGTAGGTTAAGTAATTAAATTTGTTTGAATGAAACTTGATTTTTCTATTGAACAGGTTATTGTTTGTTTGATTATGTGTGGGTTTGATCTAGGGCTAGGGTTAAGGTTTGGAGTTGAAAATGGTAGAGGGGGGAGAAAATTTAGAGGGGTAGTGTAGGTAGGGGAGGGTATAATATATTCAAATAAGTTTGTAATTGATATGGTTGATGGTTTTAATAGATGAAGATGTTAGGCTTAGGGTTTATTCTCTAGTGGTCAACACAAAGTGATTTTTGATGATTGCTATCAAAGGTGACCATCGAGCAACCAATGCATGGACCATCAGTGATTGATGAGCTAACCATCGATGATCGATAGTTGAATGGTGATGGTTCCAAATAGAACCATCATTGGTCTATACTCAACCATCGATGGTCAATAAATGATGTAAAGTGTGGCTTGGAAATTGGGGTTTGGGTGAATTTAAAAAGGTTGTGTAACTTATAGATAAAAAAATATTTTAAGGGTTTTTTTTAGAAAAGGTTTATGGTCATTAATTATGTGGATAAGACAAGGTAGAATAGCTAAAGTTGAAGGTAAGTCTCAGGTATAGATTAGATTAGGCATAACTTTTGCATTTGAGATGAGTAGGTTAAGGTAGGGTGTAGGTTTAATAGGTAGAATTCATAGGTGAAGTTTGAAGGACTAGGTAAACTAATATACTAGTATATCCTTGTAGGCAAGGGAACATTTATAGATGTGAGATCGAGTACTCCAGATACTCGACAAGATATGTCAAGGCATAAAGGATCAGTATTTTTATCATATGATTGATGTAGGCCAAGGAGGCATGAGTTACTACCAACACATGACTTTGGATGTACCTATGTTAGTGGCTTTCATCGATATATGGGACCCTACCACTAATACATTATTACTTTCAATTGGCAAGATCATTATTTTGTCAAAGGACATCCACTGGATATTACAGCTACCTATATAGGGTGAGCTGATATACCATATAGTAGTGATGAGAGAGATGGGTATATAGATCATTTATAAGGAGAGGACCTTATGCTCATAAGGTGGAATTTAGGAGGATTTCAATACACAATTTTGTATCATCGAGATAAGGACACTAGATGGTTATTCACAATGATGATGATGATGATAGTTGTTACATGTTACGCACTACCTGATTTAACGAATGGGAAATTTCCATATTTATTACTAGGGGTTATTATGGAGATGTGGTTGGATAGTACAGTGTTTTCATGGGCACCTATATTATTAGTTCATATATATTTAGAGCTATGGGGATACCATGCCCACAGGAGATATGGGATTAGTGTTGGTTTTGTCTTACATTATTGGGCCTATGAGCACATTAAGGTTATCTGACTAGTTAGGGTGATTATTTTCTCATAGGAATAGGAGGATGGACACAATACCTAGATTTGTATCTAGATAGGATAGAGGCACTAGCTATGGGAGATGTAATTTGGCACCCATATGTTAGATTTCTAGCATGGGTGAGTTATGCTAGACACACTCTATTATTGTAGAGCTTTAGGTGGGTTTTTGGGAGGTGATACCATAAGTTGGATCTCATCCCTTTTGATAGGGTAAGGATACAATTTGGGATTTTCCAAGATGTTCTAGAGGAGTTTTCAAAATATAGGAAGGAGGATATAGAGTTCTCATTGTCTGCTCTAGAGCTAGAGGATGTGCTCCTTAATCATGAGGAGATGTTAGCAAGGGTTGATGTTGATGATGTGGGTGTCATTGATGACTACCATGTATGGTTTCATGCACATTATGATGTATCCATTTTTAGATGTGATGATGGGTAGTAGGACATAGATGTGCACATAGAACTGGGGGTGGTGATCAGAGAGATGAAGATGCCCTAGATAGACAAGCATTGAATGATGAGAGGGACCCGGCATGGGTGGCACTAGCTATAGCATAAGCATAATTAGCATCCATGACCTAGGAGAGGGATGCATCACAAGGCCAAGTGGCCACTCTTACTAGGGAGAGGGATTAGGCTAGAGCTCAGCTAGCCTTGGTTACACATGAGAAGAATTCTCTCAGATAGGTAGAAGGATGAGTATCAACACCTATAGTATTATCAAGACTATCTCCATGGTAAGATATGTAGTTACAGTTGAAGAACTAAGATATTTTGAGGCCTTATTTTATACACATCTACTAGATGAACCTAGATGGGGTGTGTACAAAGCAGGGATCATCAAAGGGGCCAACAATGTGACACCAAGTTAGTGGGTTGCATCTGTAGGTGGATAGGTAGGCTTAGCAAGTGGATAGGATCCAAGAGGTAGTGGTGCTCTATAGTCTTAAACTCTTGTGAGACCTTATATTTTGATGGATTATATGATTTTGATACCATCCTATGAGCCTATGTAGTGAGATGTATATACCCTATTAAGAGACATGTACATTACTATATATATGATCATTATTTTGATTATGAGTTCATGAGATATAGATGTGATCATGTTTTATGGTTTATGTTGATGGTTATGGATGTGATGTTGTTTATGTGATGATGTGATTTTATGATGATTATGATGTTATGGTTCATGGGTACTCACCTAGATAGGCATGTGATGATGTGGCTATTTAATTTATACTCATGATAATATTCGATATTGATGGATGTTGTTTCTGATATGATGATCATTATGATGTGTTTTTTATTTATTGGTGACTATTTTTATGATATATTCTCATGATGATGTTGAAATTTGATGGATGTTGTTTATGTGATGATGATTATGTTATATTTTGTTAGACATGGTTATGAAGTTTATGATTATTTTCAGGGCTATGGATGACTATGTTCATGTTGCGTTTATGGTTATGATGTTATGATGTTTTTTATTAAAAGGTAAAAGTGGGTTTTGAAGGTGCCCTACCCATGAAAAAACAATTTAGGCAAGGTCTGAAACCTAAAATACATGAATGCCTGAAGAAGAAGGATCACAAGATAAAAAGAAACAAAGAACAGTTCATACATCATTGAAAAATAGTAGCTAAATAATGACTAAACAAAGGAAAAGAAATAGAAGAAAATTAATGAGAATTATTATGTTATGATGTTGATATGATTATGTTCATGATGATTATGCTCATGCTTTAAATGAATGAGTTTATGCTTCCCTATCTAGATTTAGACATGTGGTGGAAACATATGTGAATGACTCATTCATTTTTTATGTATGATTAAATTGTGGTAGATATGATAGATGGTTAGTTTATGTGATTGATCACTAGTTGATGTTTGATATATGAGATGGTTAATTCATTAAAATGTTATTATGATTAAAAACACTAAAAAAAATAAGGTGAGAAGGCAATAAATAAATAAAACACTTGGTTAGATGGTAAATGTTTTTAATGAATTACATTAGTTTAGATGAAGGTTAAGTAATATTAAAACACAAAGAGTAAGTTGTATAATGAAACTAAATGTGAGAAAAGATAATAAAAGTAAAAGATAAACATCGTAATGAATGTATCTACAAGTAGGTACAAGAGAATTAAGAAGAAGGCATGATTCGTCTTCATTGGCAAGGACTAATACAAACTTAAGTTAGATCGACTTAAGAACATAAGCCCTTCGAATGCTTCACATTAGAATTTGTTAGTCGATTAAAAAAATTCTTGACCACCCAGTGTTAAGGAAGATAAAAAATCCCTTGCTTATTGAGGGTATAAAGGGGAGGTGGATGATGATTGAACCTTCTTGTGAGACTAGCTTGCCTCTTCTATAGGTTACCAAAGAGCCAATATAAACAAGTCCATATCATATAAGGTGTAGACTGATTGATGTGGAAAGTCTACTTATGAAAGCCAATTGTAGTTTCTAGAATTATTTTTGCCTTTTTCTAATTTTGATAATGGGTCTTTTTATTGAAAAGTTGATCAATGAAAAAAGCTTCCCAAGAATTGTTATGCTTTGTAAAATGCTTTACTAACCCATCCTTTAAGGGAGTGGTCCAAGTTTATGGGATTTACTTAAGGATTTTGATAGTTGTCTTTCAAGGGAATAGTCTACCTTACATTGAGCAATTTTGATTGGTTTTGGTAGCTATCCTTTAAGGGAGAAGTCTATGAATGCTTGGAATGACCCATAGAATATATGAATTTTTTGCTTGTGTTATGATTTACTAAATATTTTAATTATTTTTTGTTATTGATAGGGATTTTCTTACATAGGCTTAAAAAGTACACCTTTATGAAGGCATATCTAGAGCACAAGAAGGTTGAGGATGGGTAAAAGAGGTTTAAGCGACAATGACCATGGGAATCCATCCTATAATGGGATGGAAATCACCATGAGAATCATGCCATGGGTAGAGTCATGGTACCCATGCTTAAGATTAGGCTAAGGTAGTGATGGTCAATCACATGATTCAACTTTAATCGATTGTCTTTAAAATAAGGAGATGCATGTGGGTCAAAATAAGAGATGAGCTTAAGTTAGAAAAAAAGTGAGCTCAATCATGTTTAACAAAGTAAAGGATGTAGATGTGAAGCATTTAGGGGCTCAAGTTCTAGTTTCCCTTCAAGATAATACAATCGATAAGCTATTGATCCATACTTGTGCATTATGATATAAGGTCCAAGCTAATTGAAAGCAAACTTGCACTGCTTGTTTTTCTCCATATTGCTGACATGTTGATTTTCCTTTAAGATAAGATCTCCATTATTGAATTCTCACACTTTGAGGTGCTTGTTATAAGCACACTTGATGTATTATTGATAGATACGAATATGGGTAAGCATGGATAAATGACATTCATCAAGTAACTCAAGTTGGGCTAAACATTATTCACAATAATTGCCCTAAAAAATGAGATCTCACAGGTATATGCAAAGAGAGAGAATTTGGACTTTGAGAGGCAAGACAACCTCTACTCCAAACACAAAATAAAAAGGGGTATTACCTGTAGGGGTTTAAATGCTAGTACAATATGCCCATAAGGTAAAGGGGATGTGTAAATGCCAATCCCAACCAGATGTATTAATCATTTTAGTTAGCATGTTGTTGAGAATTTTGTTAGAGGATTTAAGTTATAGGTTTTCTTATGGATGAAAAGATGATGAAAAACTTAACTTAATACTGAATTTGTAACAAAGACCTTGAACTTGTTTGTTCTTATAATATTTTCCATTATCAGTGATTATTTTATGAAGAACACTGAAATGATAGATAATGTGATGGTTGATAAAATCGATAATATTTTTGGCTTTGGTCAAGATGAGAGGAATAGCCTCTACCCATTTGTGATATATTCTCTTGTAGTGATGATAGAATGATGTCACTATGAAGAATGGGAGTTAATTTCACCAATAAGATCTAGACCCCATTGTGAGAAGGGCCAAAAAACTTTGAATACTTGGAGACTATGGCTAGGTACGTGATGTAAATTAGCATTTTATTGACATTTAACACATTTATTCACATAATCATAACAATATTGTTTAAGGGTGGGCCAATAATAGCTAAGTTGAAGGATGCATTTGGTGATGGCTAGGCCACTAAAGTGTCCCCCACATATCCCATCATGTGTTTCCTTGATAGCATAAGAGATTTTTTGGTTACATAGGTAGTGGAAAGGAAGTCCATCTAAGCCATGGTTGTAAAGGATTTCCCCTAATATGATGTAATGAGAAGTCCCCTGAATGAATTCTCTTTGTCCATTCCTAGAAGGATTATAAGGGATGATGACAAGGTTGAGTTAGTCAAAGATCTGCCTATACCAAAGGTCGGGTTGGGTCTCTTCTAAATTAAAGATGGTTGGAGAGTCTAATTTGATATAATAAGGATAGTTAAGATGATGGATAATGATAGATAAATTAGAATCAATAGGTGTAGATGGGATTTGGGAAGCAAGAGAAGCCATCATATTGGCAAACTTATTTGTAGATCATGGAGTGGCTTAGATATAGTAGTGTTTGAATGATGCTAAGAGTATATCATCCAATTATTTGTACTATTTCAAGACATCATTCTTACATTGAGAAGATTCATTGATTTGATTGACCATAAGTTGAGAGTAACCAAATATGTTTATCATTTTGAATCTCAGGGTTAATGTAGTTTGGGACCTATCATTAGGGCTTAGTACTCAGCCATATTATTGGTACATTTGAAATCTAGCTTGAATGATAAAGGAAGAGGTTCATCATGAAGTGGGATAACGATGATGCTAGTTCCCCCACTACGTTCAAACTTTTATCCATTGAAGAACATGATCACTTAATAGGTGAAGTCTGCTTGAGAGAGAGTCATGATGGACTCATCTAGAAACTTGTGAAGAGGAGGCTGATTGTTTGCTAATGGTGCTTTAGTTAATTAGTTGGTAATGACTTGCCCTTTAATTTGATTTTACTAGAGGAACTCAAGGTCAAACTTATCTTAGAGAATGATCCACTTATCCATACGCTAGTTTTGGTATGGCTTAGAGTGCATGTACTTGAGTGGGTCAATGTTAGTGATGACAAAGGTCTTGTGGTTAATAAGGTAATGGTGGAGTTTGGTGGCCATGAAGACCAAGGCTAGGTAAAGCTTTTTGGTATGGGTGTATTGAGTCTCATGCTCTATAAGCATATGGATTATGTAGTAGAAAAATTATTCTTTATGATGTTCATCTCAATAAACCAACATTTCCCCTAAGGAGTGGTTGGTGGTAGAAATATAAAGGGAAAAATGTTGATCTTCCTTGGGAGGAATGAGGATGGGTAGAGATAGAAGGTATTATTTAAGTGAATCAAAGGCCTTTTGATATTTTATTTTCCATTTAAAAGATACATCCTTCTTCAAAAGGTAGTGGAAAGATTGGCATCAATCCAAGAGCTGAGAGATAAAGCGACGATCGATTGGAGCTTCTCTTACAAGCTATGAAGTTGTTTGAGGTGGGTGGGAGGAAGCATGTCAAATATTGCTCTGATTTTTGTAGGGTCAACTTTGATTCCTTGAAGGGAGATAATAAATCTAAGGAACTTTCCTAACAAGACCCTAAAGATATACTTTTTCAGATTAAGGTGGGCATGGTATTGGATGAGGCATTCAAAGATAATCTTAAGAATGGCCAAATGATCTTTACAACATTTTGATTTCCCAAGGAGGTCATTGACATAGTTTTCTATGATTTTGTGGATAAGGTCATGGAAGATGTAGGTCATAACAGGTTGTTAGGTTACACCAACATTCTTCAAACCAAAAGGCATGACCCTATAGTAGAAAATTCCCTATGGGGTGATAAAGGTGGTTTTGTGTCAATATTCAGGGGTAATTAAGATCTAATTCTAACCCAAGAATCCATCTATAATAGATAACATCTCATGGTTGATTGTAAGATAAATAAGATAGTTAACTCTTTGCAAGGGGAAGTCATCCTTTGGGCAAGAAAAGTTAAGGTCATGAAAGTCTACACAAACGTGAAGTCCCCATATGGCTTTGGTAATAGGGATGACATTTGAGAATCATTGGGGATAATCAATGGGTTGAATGAAATTTATGAATAGGAGGTATTAAAGTTCTTTGATGAGAAGGGTTATGCGAGGGTACATTCGATGAAGTTTTTGCCTAACTAGCTTGGCATTATGGTTGGTGACTATATTATGGGTAGTGATTAAGGGTTCAATTCCTAGGACGTCGCTATAAAACTAAGAAAATGCTATGCTACAGTCTTGTAGGAAGGAGGGGAAATCCTAAAGCTCCTCAAAATTTAATGATTAGCCAATTTTGATAATGTGTAGGTTATTTAGAGTTTCCAAGTTAATATTGATGGTGGATTAGTTCAACATAGTTGAAGTCTCAAGAGGGAGAGATTTGTGGATAGAGGAATTTTTTTCACCAAGATAGGTTAGAATGGAATCATCATCCTAACATTGAATGGTATTAATGGTAGGAGAGTCATCTATTACCATTTTAGGATGAGTCAAAGGAATGGTTATGGTCTCCCCATCATTTTGATAAGTCATGGGTACAAGGCTAATCATGTTGATGAAAAAAAAATTAGGTAGGATGACATCAAAATCCTCATATTCTAATGGAGAAGGGGTTGGTGAGGATGGGATGTATTCCTCAACAATGGTGATGGGAGGTGGGTTGGTTTGCTTTTTAGGTGGCATAAAACCAAGGCCATGCTTCTCATGAGGTTTTTAGGTCATGATTGGAATCAACTAATGTGATCCATGTTCATACTAACCTAGACCAAATCCCTTTCAAGCACACTTATAGAGGTATATCTTGGAAAACATTGGTTTATCTAAATAGGAAAAATTAGAGGTGAATGGTCGAGGTGAAAAAGAAGTGTCAAAAGTGTCAAGGGGTTTATCAAGCCCCCCATAGAAAAAATGGTTTGATAAGTTGAGGCCTAAAAGCAATAATGACTCCAATATTGAGGTCATAACCAGGTTGTTGGTTAAGATTCCCATATTTTTAGGGAGTAGGAAAAGTGTCGAGTGTTAAAAGGTGATACTCCCCCAATGAAAAATGTTGGAAGGTTGATTCCAAGGGGTCTATTGTGGGGATTTATGTGGAAGGGATGGATGAACTAGTGGATGATTTGTTGGTAGAAGAATATGAGGCTTCATATTTTGTTGATGAAGGATATTTGGATAGAGGAAGGAGAACATCATTAGGTTGATACATCATGTTGCATGATGTAAAAGGACTCAAGTCAGCTTGTATGGTAATAAATTGTATTTCATATTCAAATTTGATGCATTGGTGTAGGGTGGATGGCACACAGCCCATGGAATAAATCTAAGGGCATCCCAACAAAACATTGTACTAGAACTCCCTTTCTACTATGTAGAAGATCTCAAGGTCTTAGATGACTATGAAGGACAATAGTTCCTAAAGTTGTGGCCATGATGTCATTGAATGATCAGAGCATCATCAAGGTTTTTGACATAATGTTCTCTAGTAATTTGAGTTGGTTGTATACATGGGAAGAGATAATGTTGATGTTAGCTCATCCATCAATCATAACCCTTTTGATGCAAGTTTAGTTAATGTACATGGTAATGAAGAGGGGTTGATATGGATCATCTAGATAGATGGAGGGTATTTTTATATCCTTAAAGGTAACAAGGTTGTAAAGCTAAAGAGATCTGAAAAATATTACTAGAGGTTATGGGTCTTATGGTCTAACCTCTTTAGACTGCATAGCCTCCATCATTATCTAGTGGTGATGGGGTGAGGTATTGATCAGTTCATACAAACTCATCTTCACTAGTGTTCATTGAAGATACTTCATAACTACTCATTGGATTGACTCAGAAAGGTTAGATTGGGAGGTACCCAAGATGGACACCTTGGGTTTGGTTGAAGGTAAAGGTGCTTGGTGTTGGTTGGGTGATTGGGTGGTAGAAGAGGGATATGTCCATGAAATGGACACCTTTACCTTTCCCTTATCCTTTTTTTGAGCCTATGATCATGTGACCACATTGATGGTATGGATTTGGGAAAGAGTCAGGCTAAAATATTGCTTTGGTTCCTCTTCACTCCGAGGTGAGAGTGGGGGAGGAGGTAAGTGTTGGTTGATGGCTCTTAGTTCTTGGATTAGTTATGGGCTCATAGGAAGCTCATCTAAAAATAATTCATCCTCATGATACATTCAATGTATTAATACTTGGAGAGCCTTAAAATTCTCTGTATCATGCCCAGGTGTTCTATGGTATGAGCATACTAATTTGCCATTATACCAAGATGGTTTAGGACTATGTGGTTCAAATGGTTTGATAGGTGGCAAGGTTAATCAAAATGCTTAAAATAACCTTTATAGTATGGTTGAATAGGACTCAAGTAAAAGTGGTAAGGGTGTGGAGGTTTTAAGTTTGGTAGTTGAGGTGGAAGCCCTTTTAGGAGTAGGCTTGATGGTAGGATATTTGGGTAAAGGAACATTCTTGGTGGATGGTTTTGGTATAGATTACTTGGGGGTGGATGGCTTGGAGATAAAAGGTGTTGAGGTAGATGTCTAAGAAGTAGGTGGTTTGGTTATAGAAGGTTTGGTGAAAATAGGTGAAGATGAAAGTAGGAGTGACGGTGTAACCAAAAGTGGTGGTTGGATTTGGGTTTTGTCTGGGATGGTTGGTTTCCTTACTAAGGTAGAAGGGTGAGGTCTAAAAATAGAAGGCAAAGTGGAAAAGGGAGGTAGAGTTTTGGTTTATGGGAGCTTGGGTGGTTTTACCCTATTTATTGGTTTAGTTTGGGGTTTTTTGGTGGGCTTGATGGGCTTAAATACAACTTTACTGATGGGTGAGTAAGGATTTGAGTAGGGAGCATGCCTAGATTTTTGATGGGTGTGGTTGTGATGAGGGAAGCTACTTGGGATATTTTAGGTGGAGTTGGTTTGGTCAATTCAACTATAACTTGAGGGGTAGAGGTTTCTACAATTTTAGTTGGAGTGATGGTGGATTCAATAGTGGAATTAGAAGGTTGGGTTGATAATGGCATGGTTTAGGACTCTTGCTTGGTTGGGCAAGGAAGGCCAAGATGATGCTAAAACATGGCATGATCCTTATTGAGTTGAGATAAGTATTCCAAGTTTTGAACCAGTTTAGAGAATGGCTTATATATGGGTTTAATCCCTTCACTATTGGTCTAAAGGTCAAATCCATGGGTGGAGAGAGAGGAATGGTTACCTCATCCTTTTCCTCAATCAAAGGCTCAAAATTTTGGGAAGATGAGTCTTCTATAGGAGAAGCAGGTAGAGTGATTTCTTGATTAAAAATGATTTTCAAAGGAAGATTGGATTGCTATATGATGGAAGAGAAGGATACAATGGTAATTCTTACCTCTTTTGGTATGTCTTCCTAAGGAGAGCTTGGTAGCTCCACTACCTTGATAAGTGGAGAAAGGGGAAAAGTTGTTTCCTTTGTTTTGGTTTCCAAAGGAATAGAAAGTGACTCCACTACCTCAATAAGTGGAGGGGAATGAAAGGTGGTTTGGATAATGGTTTCCTCAATAATGATTTCACTAAGAAACATGTTAATGGTATGGACCTCATGGTTGTGAGATGATTTTGCTCTATGGTTTTCATTATTCATGGAAGGGGCATGGTTGGGGAATGGCTATCTAAATATGTCGAGTGATTGATTTGGAGGTGTGTTGGGGTTATCCAACACATGTTCCCCTTTGTCAATGAGATTTTGGATAATGTTCTTGAAGGTATTACACCTACTAAGATCATGTCCAATGACATGGTGTAAGACACATAACTTGCTCTCTTTATACTAATCAGGTACAAGATGAGAGGAATTGAATTGTTGTGGAGGTTTGACTAGAGGAAGTTGTATGATATTCGATTTCAAAAACTTCTCCAATATTGAAGATTATGACTCCCCTAACACAATAAATTTCTTTTAGTTTTTGTAGTTTTGGTTTATGGTGTTTTTATTAGAGGGATTAGAAGAGTTGGGTTGGTTAAAAACCAATGGAGGAGTAGTTTTGAGGACGAACATATTTATGGTTCCCTTGTTTTTGGTGTAGAGTTAGTTTGATTTTTAGGTTTGGAGGAAGAAGCCTCATTTGATTTGAAGGTGGAATCTTGTTTCTCAATTTTAGTCTCCCCTCATCGATGGTTCTATTAACTAACTTTCATACCATAGTGAAAGCTTCGTCAAAGGTCCTAAAGATCTGAACCTGTAAAGTAAAGGAAATGTCTTTGGCACAAGCCCAAGCAAAGAGTTTGATTAGCTTAAGTTGGGGTAAAGAGAAAGAGATTTGATTTATCAAGCTTATCTAATGGGCTAAAAAGTCAATAATGGACTCGTCATCAAATTTCCAGAGGGAATAAAGATCGGTGATGGAAACTTTCTTAGATATGTTTTTGGAAAAGTGATCTAAGAAGGTTTGAGCTAGTTGGAAAAAAGAAACGAGGGAGTGCTTGGTAATAGCATTGTACCAATATAGTGTTAGACCTGATAGAGACATGGGAAAGGTATAAAGGAGAGAATTATCATAGGAAATCAAATATCAATAATGCCTAAATGCTCTTAGATGTTGTTGAGGGTCTTCCTTGCTATAAAATTTTGAAAATTTTAGAAGTTCCCATTGAGGAGGATAAGGTCGAATGGGGGTAGATAGATGAATTGGTTCATTGAAATTTTGATTGTATGATAAGAGGTTATGGAAACTAGATATAGATGAATCCAAATTGGTCATTTTTTCCATCAATATCTTTAATAGATTGGTTTAAGGTTATGCACCTCCAAAGTTGTAAGGTGCATTTAGTTAAGGTTGGGTACATGCAACATACATATAGCTAGTGGGAGGTTGGGAAGCTACCATATATTGGTATGTGGACATGGGTGGTTGGGATGATGTCACATATGGATATATGAAGGTAGAGGTATATGTTGTTCCCAAAACTAGTCACTTATTTTTGTGGACAACCTGTTGACCATTTTGGTCCTGCAGGTCAAAAATGGTCTCCTTCTTTCTCAAAAATGTTCTGAGCAGTCAAGTTATTCAATTGCACAAGCCCTTTTGGCTAAAGAAATCACAGGTTCAAAAGGTGGATTTTCACAAGAAGAAATTACAAAACACTTGAAAGCATTTCCTAAAATTGATAAGGATGGTTCAACGATGAGGTTTAATGATATATGGTTCAACAGTGGGGTTCAATGATTTGAAATGAATGCCATCGAACCATTGAACTGTTGAACCATTGAATCGGTGAACTCTAAAAAGATGGTTCAAGGTTAAAAATAGTTCAAGTGACCGGTGACATCCCCATAAACATCAAATTTAAGATAATGGAATGAAAGTTGATTTTCAAATAATGCAGACCCAAGGACAAACTCAACGATCCACTAAGAAAGGAGCTAAAGAAGCCAAAAAAAGGTGAGAAGATAGCCCCGAGAGCTTGGATGACTAGGAAGAGACAAAATATAGCAAGGAAAGAGGGAATCAAATAGAGAATCTTGAAGTTCTGGCAAAAGAGTTATTCCAGTGGGTGGAATAGTCCACCAAGTGGATATCAAAGAGCGCAAGTATTCAATGGCACATCCTATTTTTATTCATTTGAGTAAAGACAAGCAGATAGTCATGTAAGTATCATAAAGAGGAGCAGCCTTGCCTTTCATAGGATTAGGCAACCCATGCTTTGGAGAAGACATTTGATATGAGTTAAATGCCAAAGTCAAGACTGGTAACCTACTCTATTATGGCCCCTGCATAGAACTTCCTCTTTCTAATGCATTCAATGCAGCATGGGCCATTTTGTGAAAACAACTGCCAAAGTCTTTCTTTGGATGCTATATATTGTAATCTCTCATTTTGGATAAGAGATATCTCTCAGTTATTAGAAGCAAAACTTTTCCCAAATTGAAAAGCATTTTTGAGACTTTGAGCTCAACTCGTTAATCATATTTTATCAGGTGAATGAGATAGCAAGCGACCTTTCAAACTTTGTGTTGAAATAACTTGTGTTATGTAAGAAATTGTTCTTATGTCTTTTTTATAAATAAAGTCTTATCCATTTGATCAAATAAGTAGAACAAGTGAAAATAATCTGGAAGATGTCCTAAAGCTAATTATGGAGACTTTGTACTACCATAATTGTCTTTAGCTTGTGTGTTTTGCATTTCAGCACAAATGATATTGGAAAGGCTTTGAACTACTTTTATCTTTTGTGATCATATACTCTATTGTAGTTTTTGGTGGAGACTTTGGGCTGCACTTCATTCTACTATGATATTAGTCCTATATCAGTAAGAGAAGCAATGAAAAACTTTGTGCTTTCATGGGTTTCTTGTGGATCTAGTTACTACCTAGAAATTTTTCCTGTTGTTTATTAAACATCATTTTTGAAAGAAGAGAATTGATTTTAGTTATTACACATGAATTTTCCTTTACCTTGTGAACATCATCTCTAAAAAAAGAGAGATGGATGGTATGATCTCACCTCTGAGTCTATTTTCAGTTTATATTGGTATATTATAGTTTATAGGGAACCTCCCCTTGCCGAAAGGAGAGATTTATCTCATTACACTGTGGTTGATATACCCATTTTGCCTTCAGTTAGTTGACAACAAAATAATCACCCAATAATTTTTTGATGACTCCACTGGGGATACAAACATGCACTTTAAAGCCTCAAGCTTCAAATTGAAGTATTTCTAGTCCTTTTTCATTTTACACTCTGGTAGATTCACCATACATGTGAAGCCAGAGAGCTCAAGGTATTTTTGATCTTGTATTTGTGTTGGTGCAATGAAATAATTTTGAAAAATTTTCTCCACCATCTCGCCTTCAACGTACCAGGAGTTTTCCTCCTACCAACATCAGATCTCCAAAACTAGACAAAGCTTCTAGTTTCAGTGCTAGTAAAGTTTTGTCCATACTTACCCCACAAAGGTTTGTTATTCCTCTATTTAATCATCATCTCATGGAAGTCCAAGGGCCTTGGGGTAACACTTTTGGCCCTCTCAATCTGACCCCACCTTTACATAAACTACCTCGTAGTTCAAGAAAAAAAAATACAAATTCTATGGTGATGGGAAGGTTCATCTAGATGAGCATATTGCTACTTTTTGCACAACATGTGGCATGATAGGCATGGAATATGAAGATATAGCAGTGAGACTATTTATAGAAACTTTGTAAGGCACTACCATGGATTGGTTTTATCACCTTCAAGCTCAAACTATAACTGACTAAAACACTCTCATGGCCAAGTTTGAGGCTAGGTTCAAACCTGTTTAAGATGCACATGCCTTGTTGTCTCAGCTTACGCACATGAATAAGGAACCCCATGAGCCTATGCAAGACTTCATTGCTAAATTTAATAAGCTAAGGAACATAATTCCTATAGTTGCTTAGCCAACACCAAAGAATCTTAAGTTGTTTTTCATCAATTCTCAACTTCCTGAAGTAATTTTTCTATTGAGGTGGGCTGGCCCTATAGATCTTTCTACAGTTTAGATTTTGGCTACTAAGGTTGAAAATGATCTTATCCTAGTAGTTAAGATTAGAAAAGATTCTAATAAAAATAAATTTCCCTCATCTGTTGAAAGTTCTTCCATGACTACCACAGATCTTATGGTGCAAAAGTTAGCAAATGAGTTGTTAGATATGAAAAGGCAAATGGCCCAAGGAATGTATGTTCCTCCTTATTGGGATATACCAAGGAAGACATTCCCTAACCATTCATATCAAATTAATGCTGCTAGGAACCAAGGGAAACCCAATCACCTTCCTCCTACATAGGGGAAGCTTGCCATTGAAGCAGTACTGGCTAACTCAGTAGTTGGTTATCATGAAACTGAAAATGATTACTCTTTCCAACCTAAGTTGGACCAAGAAAATGATGTTAATCTCTTTACAGAAGGAGAAGAAGAATTAGCTGGTGACTCCAACATTGGTTTTTTGAATTACCAAGATGAAGCTAGAAGAAAGGGAGAAGTGTTTGATGGATCATACATTGTTTTTAAATTGGGGACTTCACTGCCTTTCCAATCAAAAGACCCAATGATCAATAAGAAAGTAAGTACCTCAAACCATTCTATACCTTCTACTTCTATTCCTCAGACCAGTTCCACACCTAATAAAGATCAGGATGATGTGCTCCCTTCCTCTATTTCTAGTTTATTTCAATTATTTGATATAATTGATCATGCTAAAAAGACCCAGATTCAAATGACTGAAGTTGAGTACTTACGAGCCAATCCTAAACAGCTCGATAGGTTGGCTAAATACATAAAAAAACAAAATTGTCCCTATAGGACAAGACTTTTCAAAGGTGACTCATGATTCCTTGAAGAAAAAATCCACTCAAAATAATGTTGTCACTACTCCTCTTGTTGCCCCTAGAAAAATAGAACCTTTCTATGTTTCTCTATTAATAAATGGTCATAAGTTGAGCAACTATATAATAGACTCTGGAGCTTTTGATAATGTTATGCCTACCAAGGTAGTAGATTCTCTTGGTCTTACCTTAACTAAGACTTTTGGGATATGATTCTCCATAGAAAATAAGTAAGTACCACTCCTCGGTCAAATCAAAAATGCCTAATTTGTATTCACAGCTTTTCCAAATAAAAGGATTAAAATGACAGTCTTGGTGGCTAATGTTCCAGCTTCCTATGGCATTCTACTCAAACGTAATTTTTGTAAGGATGTAGGTAGAGAGTTGAATATGGATATGTCTGAAACAAAAATACCTATTAAAGGCATCATGAAAAAATTACTTCCTGAGAAAGATTCAAAATATATTATCACCCAAACATTAGATCCTAAAGCTCAAATTTTATTTGAATCATCGGGAATGGGTAACTATTTCCTATCCACTAAAGATGTTTTTAGCTCATTAGATGAAGGTTCATTAGGTGACAAATTAAAAAATTCAGATAGAAAATCAGAAGAATTATTAAGGCAAAGTTTAGGCAAAAAAAAATCTTCCCTCACTAACGAAGAGAAATCTTTGAGAAGATCAAATTCTAATAATGTTTGGATTTAAAAATTTGATGGCATTTGCTCTTCTACTAGTTTTGGAGCCAGAATTGTTTTGATATCCCCTCAAGGAGATATTTTTCTTTATTCATATAAGTTACAGTTTAACAATACCAACAACACCACTGAGTATGAATCTTTGTTTCGTAGATTGAAAGTTGCTCATGCTAAAGGTATTAAGATTCTTCATGCTCAGGGAGATGTTGAACTAGTGGTTTCTTAGGTAAAGAATATGTACCAAACCAAAAATAAAAGATTATGACATTATCACAATCTTTTATGGGATTATGTTGAAAGTTTTGATGCTTTAAATATTTTTGCTATGCTGAGAGAATTAAATGATCGTGCAAATTCATTGGTTGTCTCCATAGCCCTTATGGTTCTACATAAGGATTTCAAAGGGAACAAGTACGCTATTGAGCTAGTCTTTCAACTAAGTGTACTTGATAATGCCAATCATTGGCAGGTGTTTAATGATGACAATCAAATCATTGCTTTTCTAGAAAAGGTGGACAGTTTTTAGGAGCTTTATTTTGAAGGTAGTAAATCTCCACCATGGGAATTGGTTCCCAAAATAGATTCAAAAATTGTTGAAGAGTTTCTTCAACTCAAGGGGAATAAAATTATAAAAGGTTTGATTTCTCTTGAAAATTTATTTGATAAGCATGATAGGTATGTCAAGTAGCAACAAATGGATTCAAGTTCCTCCAAAGAGTTTGATCAAATAAATTTGAATATGAAAGAAAATCCCAAAATGGTCAACATTAGGAATTGTTGCACTTCTGATGAAAAGTTCAAATTCTTTGTGGCATATTATTATGATGATTTGAAATCTCTTGGGCCTAAATAAATTTGGCATGAAATTCCTCTTGAAGTTGGGTCATTACCTCACAAGCAGAAGCAAAGGCAATACAACCCCAAAATATTAGGTACTATCCTTTCTGAGATCCAAAAGATGCTAAATGCAAGAATTATTTTTCTAATTCATCATTCCATCTAGATTGCGAACATAGTTCTGGTGAGAAAAAATAATGGAGAAATTTGTATATGTGTTGATTTCAGAAACTTAAATCAATCTTCTCTAAAGGATAACTACTACTTACCCATCATGGATCAAATATTGCAAACAGTGACTGGTTTAAAAATGTTATCAATGTTAGATGATTTTTTTGAGTATAATCAAGTGGAATTCAATGAAGTAGACCAACATAAAACTGTTTTCACTACATTGTGGGGCACTTTTGTATATCGTAGAATGCCTTTTGATCTGATCAATGTTGGCACCACCTTCTAGAGAGAAATGGATCTTATTTTTAGAGATGAAATAGGAAAGTTCATTGTGGTATATCTTGATGACTTGACCATTTTTTCAAACATTATCCTGATCTTGTGCATTATTTATAACAAGTGCTAGAATGTTGTCGACAAAATGGTATTTCTCTTAATCCTAAGAATTCAATTTTTGGAGTTAAGGAAGGTAAAATTCTCGGTCATACTGTATCCTGAGAAGGCATAAAATTGACTCAAAAAGAGTCTAATGTATCCAAAATCTTACTCTTCCTACTAGTAATACTGTAGTTCACTCTTTCTTTGAAAAGGTGAATTTTCTATGAAGATTCATTCTAGAATTCACAGAGAAGACTCGACACATTGTTGACATGATGAAGGGTAAAGTTGCTTTCTATTGGACTGCAGAAGGCAAGTCAACATTTGAAGATATCAAGAAAGCAATCGCCCATGCCCCAATCCTAGTTTGTTTGGATTATACCAAAGACTTCGTAGTATATAGCTACGCTTTTGAACATACACTTTTAGCCATTTTGGTCTAAAAAACAAAGAAAGTGTAGAATCTCCCATATCATTTATGATTTATCCTCTCAAAGCTCATGAATTGAAATATTCAAACATGGAAAAGCATGCTTATGCCATGGTTAAGGTAGTAAATCATTTTAGATTCTATATCCTAAATTCACATACTGTTGTTCTAGTGCCTGATACAACAGTGAATTTTATTCTAACTCAACAAGAGTTTGGTACTAAAAGGGGCAATTGGATTGCTAAAATTTAGGAGTTTGATCTTGATATCAAGCCTACTAAGCTTGTGTGAGGAAAAGGTCTCTGCCAATTAATTGCTGATAACATACCAAAGAAAATAGAACATGAAAAAATAGAGGTTGGAGACATGCCTACAGTTCTCTTCGTCACTACTACTAATGAGTGGTATTCCAATATCACTCATTTTCTTACCTATGGTGAATTTCCCACCCATCTGTCCTACAATGAAAAAAGGAATGTTAAGTTGAAGGCTACTAACTATGTCTTGTGGGACAATGGTTTGTACAAAAGAAGTCTTGATGGGGTATTTCTTCGTTGCATCGATAAGGTGCAACAAAGAAAACTTTTGGAGTCCTTCCATAATTTGGCTTGTGGAGGACATTTTTTTGTACCAATAATGGCTCACAAGATTCTATGAGCTAGATACTATTGTCCTACACTATTTTAAGATGTGTACATTTAGGTACGTAGATGTGAGTTGTGTCAATAGTTTGTTGGAAAACCTAAATTGACTACATTACCTCTCAAACTAGTGGTAATTGAAGAACCTTTTTAACAATAGGTTATTGACTTCATTGGCACCATGAACCCATCTTCAAGTGCTAGACATGACTATGTTCTCACTGTGATAGACTATTTTACCAAGTGGATGGAAGCCATTCCAACTAAGCATGCTACTTTGGAAGTGGTATGCAATTTCCTTAAAGAAAATATTATTTCTCGATTTGGGGTCCCAACTAAAATTGTAACAGATAATGCTACTTATTTCTCTTCTCATGAGGTTACTAAGTTTTTCTACAATTACGGGATTATTCTTTCCCACTCCTCTGACTATTATCCACAAGGAAATGGTCAAGCAGAACCAAGTAACAAGAATCTGGTTACTATTATCAAGAAACTGGTAGATGATAATTAGAGAACTTAGCATAAAGCATTGTTCGATGCTTTGTGGGAATACATGATTACACCCAAGAGGGTAATAGGTATGTCACCATTTCAGCTTTTGTATGGTTTGAATGCAGAGATACCAAACACCCTAGAACTACCAGCACTGAAGTTGGCAAAGGCAGTCAAAGATCAAAATTTCAAAAAAATTATTGATAAAAGGATCATATGCCTAACCAAACTAGATGAGCAATGGACTATGGTAGTGGACCGTATCAATACACATCAAAATCAAGTAAAGAAACTCTTCAACAAGAGAGCAAGGATTTATGATTTTTAGATTGGAGATCAAGTCTTGTTGTGGGACAAGAGGAGAGAACCAAAAGGAATGCATGGAAAATTTGATTCCTTATGGAGAGGTCCATTTACCATTCATCATATCTATGGTGAAATTATATTATTGCTAGAATATCAAGATGGAACACTATTTTCACTACCTCACAGTGGGCAACATCTGAAGCACTTCAATCCTTGAAGTATTAGATAAGTCCAGTTGTACATTTGTATAGTCTTTATTTATTTTGTGTTGTTCATTTGGTTTTTTGGCATCTTTATCTTTTTGGGTGGCTTGACTCCATGGCCCAATGGCATATATGAAGGCACTTAGAGTCTAGATTCTTCTCCCTTCAATCGTTTCAAAATACAATCGATGGAAGTTCCCCAACTAGAGCCAATTGTTGTTCCCAAAACTAGTCACTTGTTTTTGTGGACAACCTATTGACCATTTTGGTCCTGTAGGCCAAAAATGGTCTCCTTCTTTCTCAAAAATTTTCTAAGTATTCAAGTTAATTAATTATACAAGCCTTTTTAGCTAAGGAAATCATAGGTTTAAAAGGTGGATTTTTGCAATAAAAAATTCTAAAACACTTGAAGGCATTTCCTAAAACTAATAAGGATGGTTCAATGCCAAGGTTTAATGATATATGGTTCAACGGTGGGGTTCAATGATTTGAAATGAATGCTACTAAACCATTAAACTATTGAACCATTAAATCGGTGAACTCTAAAAAGATGGTTCAAAGTTCAAAATGGTTCAAGTAACTAGTGACATCCCCATAGACATCAAATTTAGGATAATAAAATAAATATTGATTTTAAAATAATGCAAACCTGAGGACAAACTCAATGATCCCTTGAGAAAGGAGCTGAAGAAGCCAATAAAAGGTGAGAAAATAGCCTTGAGAGCTCAGATCACCAGGATGAGACAAAAGATATCAAGGAAAGAGGGAATCAAATAGAGAATCCAAAAGTGTTGGTGGAAGAGTTATTCCAATGGGTAGAACAGTCCACCAAGTGGATATCAAAGAGTGCAAGTATTCAATGGCACGACCTATTTTTATTCATTTGAGTAAAGATGAGTGGAAAGTCGTGTAAGTATCATAAAGAGGAACAGCCTTGCCTTTTATAGGATTAGGCAACCCATGCTTTGGAGAAGACATTTAATATGAGTTAAATGCCAAAGTCAGGATTGGTAACCTACTCTAGCATGGCCCCTCCATAGAACTTCCTCTTTCTAATGCATTCAATGCAGCATGGGCCATTTTGTGAAAACAAGTGCCAAAGTCTTTCTTTGGATGCTATATATTATAATCTCTCATTTCGGATAAGAGAGATCTCCTAATTATTAGAAGCAAAAATCTACCCAAATTGAAAGGCATTTTTGAGACTTTGAGCTCAGATTGTTAATCATATTTTATCAAGTGAATGAGATAGCCAGTGACCTTTCAAACATTGTGTTGAAATAACTTGTGTTATATAGGAAATTGTTCTTATGTCTTTTTCCTAAATACAGTCTTATCCATTTGATCAAATAAGCAGAGCAAGTGAAAATAATCTAGAAAATGTCTTGAATCTGATTGTGGAGACTTTGTGCTACCAAATTGTCTTTAGCTTGTGTGTTTTGTGTTTTAGCACAAAGGATATTGGAAAGGCTTTGAACTAATTTTATCCTTTGTGATCATATACTCTATATTAGTTTTCGGTGGAGACTTTGGGCTGTGTTGGTTGAATATTTTGTCAATCAGCGTACTGATAAACAAAATAGGTCTGATCAGCCAAAGTAGGAAGATTAGTCATCCAAATGTGTAGGTTTACCACATTAGAAGGGGACTGATCTCTCCTCTCATCAAGGGGAGGTTCCCTAAAGATAGGCTATATATATATATATATATATATATATATATATATATATATATACTCAAGGGTATGACAAACCATCCATCTCTCTTTCTTCAGAGATGATGTGTATGGATCAAAGGAGAAACATAAGGAAAATGACAGAAAGCACTCATCTTCTTTTAGAAGTACTATTCAGCAAGCCACAAGAATACTCCAGATAGTAACAACAAAATGTAACAAAGAATGTAATAACTAGCAAATCGAGATGTAGCACAAAGTCTTCACCTGGATTGCTCAAGAGTAAGATATGAAGGACAATGAGGGCACAAAGTCATCCCAAAGTATTTTACACAAAAATGAAAAGAAAACACACTAAAGGCAATTATGGGGGCACAAAGTCTCTCCACACTTGACTCTTTAGGACACCTTCCTGACTATTGTCACTAATTTTGCTTGTTGAATTAAAGGAATAGAAGATATATTAAGGAAAAAGACATAATAATAGTTTCCTCAATAACAAAGATATTATAGCACAAAGTTTGAAAAATCACTTGCTTTCTTATTCCAATAACAAAATATAATCAACAAACTGAGCTCAAAGTCTCAGAAGTGCCTTTCAATTTGGGCAAAGTTTCATTCTTATGGTCAAAAAAGAGGTCTATTATTAAATAGAAGAGAGTCCCTTATATAGCCTCTTCAAGAAGGACTCGAGAATAGTAACAAATCATGTTGCATTGAAATCTATTAAGAAGGCAGGCTAGAACTTAGGGGCATCTACCCATTTGCTTTTCTCAATGTAGAGAAACAAGTCACGCTATTGAAAATTTACATCTTTCAATGTCCACCTGGCTATCTGATCCTTCTTCATCGTTCCTCCTTTTTTGGTTATTTAAATCGGTTCTTCTATTCAATTCGATGCTCTATTCCTTAGTCACTTTTTGCTGGTCTTTAGCAATTGACACGTGGAAACTTCCATGGGACTCTGAGAAATGTTTATTTATAGAGGCTTTGAAACCTATTAGAAATTTAGAGTCGCGGGTGCAGACACTTGGCACATTCCATTCATTTAGTGACTCATCCCCGAGTCCACCATGGTCATTGCTTGAAACAGTGAAGCTAAGGGAAGATACTATGGATATTGACACTTGGAGGCTTTTGACAAGCTTCAAGAGGGACACATGGCAATATCCACCAATTTGTAGAAACAAAGTTTAGTGAGGCTCGACTGTCGACACTTGGTAGCATTTGCGAGATTTTGTTGGGCTTTTGTCTCAGTCTGTTTGTTTGCCTTGGTCTCTTTTTTCCATGAGAATTCCCTTTGCAAGGGCACTTGTGTCTTTGACTCTTGGGGTACTCCTTTGAACTTTGTCGCTTGAACCAACCGTTGAACCAAGTTTTTGGTTCAACGGTTCAAATGAAGCCTTGAACTGATTGATGAACCATTTGATTGAACCAAAGGATGAACCAAAGCATTAAACTGCTTGATTGAACCCACCTTTGAACCATTTGACATTGAACCAATGAACCAAACATTGAACCTACTGCTTAAACTTGCCTTTTAACATTTTTGTTTGAACCAAGGCACTGAACCAATCTCAAAAATGACCAAGTGTTAGAAACTAATTTTTTTTATTGAACCCACCTACAGAGTCCGTAGATTTAAGCCTAAAAAATGAGGAATTTGAATGCCCAAGACAAATTTTAAAAAGGGAAGAGATAATTTTGGTATGTAAGACCAAAATAGTTCAAATGTTGTCTCAAAAACGAGTGATATTTTTGGGGGACAATAGCTAGCTCCAGTTGGGGAACTTCTATCAATTGTTAAAAGAATTGAAAGGAGTAGAATCCAAAATCTCTAGTGTCTTCAAGTATGCCATTGGGTTATGGAGTCATGCTACCCAGAAATGAAAGGCATCAAAAATAGAAACAAACAAAACAAAATAGAATTAAAAACTATACAAATATATATATATATATATATATATATATATATACATATGTAATGATTTGATACTTCAAGAATTGAAGTATTTCAAATGCTGCTTCTTGAGAGATAGTGAAAATAGTGTGCCATCTTGGTAAACTAGAAAGAAGACATTTTTTCCCCAAAAATGGTGACGGGCGAATGGAGCTCTCCACCAGGAAACTAATTTTATGTGTCTTCTTCTTGGTCTTTCTTCTTTTTGCTCTATGGCAGGACATGGTCTTCAAATTGAAAACCATAACTCCTTGCTCTCCCTGTGAAGAGTTCCTTTGCCTGATTTTGATTTGCAGCAGCATGGTCCACCATCATAACTTATTGTTCTACTGGTTTAGTCTAGCACATGCTTTGATTATTAGCATCAGACCCTTGACAAACCATCAGTTCAACATCTCCTTTGATGTGAAAGAGTTTGACCTCTTCACCCTAAGCAGTGTTCAATCTAAGCAATAGAGATCTATATCCAATTATGGAAGAAATGCTTCCATCAAATTCCAAGATCCAAGCATCATCAGAAGCTGATCTTCTATCAGATTTCTCTTCATTAGAGATGGAATATCTTTCTTAATTTGTATTACACCATACTAATTCTTCTGATGCCTTGTTTGAATTGAATCCTGGATTGCCAGCTACAAGACTTTCATCAACTGAGATAGGAGCATCATCCATGGTCAAGAAGTAATTACCCCTGCCTGAAGGCTCAAATAGAATTTGAGATGTAAGTGCCAATGTTTGGGTGACCACAATTTTTGCTTTAGATAGGTCCACACTTGGTTCTCCATCAATTTCCAATTGCTCAGGATTGACTTATAGGGATTCAAACTTAGTCATTTGAATTTAGGATTCCTTGACATGATTTATCATGGCAAATGACTGAGATGGATTTGGAAGAGAGGATGGGAGTTCATCCTTTTAATTTTTGGGAGGGGGAGGACTGATCTACAAAGTTGAAGTAGACGGTGCAGAGATGTTCGATGTACTTACTTCTTTGGTAATCATCGGGTCCTTTGACTAAAAAGGAAGAGGGTTTCTCTACTTAGCAATTGAAATTACTGGTTGGGGTCACTCGTCTGTTTTCTCTTTGTCAGCTTACTATATTGACTGATTCTCAGACCTGGTGAATATGGTGTATGATCCTTTGACTGCTTCACCTTCACTCTAGGTTCATCCTAGTAATTCAAGAAACCAATGTGGGAGTCACCAGCTGATTCTTCTAGATCCTCCCTAAAGAGATCAACGCTATTTTCTTGCTCTAACTTAGGTTGGAAATAGGAAACATGCTCTATTTCTAGATATCCAACTACCGAGTTGGTTGAGGTGCTCAAGGGTAGGATTCCTCTATGGGTGAGGAAGATGATTTTGTTGCCCTTGACTTCTAGCGGCGTTGCCTTGATATGGTTGATTAGGGAATGTCCTCCTTGGTATATCTTTATATAAAGGAGCAGAAGATATACTTTGTGCCATTTGCCTTTTCAAGGCTAGAAATTCATTTGCCATCTTTTGTACCATTGGGTCAGTGGTGACTATGGGTGAATATTTAGAAGATGAAGAGGATCTATTTTTGTTTGAATATCTTTTTATCTTCCCTGCTAAGATGAGATCATCTTCTACCTTAGTGGCCAAAATTTGGGCTACAACAAGATCTATTTGACCAGCATGTCTCAAGAGAAAACTTACTTCATGTAGGTTAGAATTAATAAAAAAGCATTTGAGATTCTCAGCTGTAGGTCGAGCAATTACAGGAATTTTATTCCTTAGTTTGTCAAATTTGGCTATGAAATCCCTCATAGGCTCATGAGGCTCTTTCTTCATTTGAGTGAGTTGGGCCAGCAAGGCATGTGCATCCTTTGTAGGCTTGAATATTGCTTTGAACTTGGCTTTAAATGTATCCCAGTCAGTCACTGATCCAGCTTGCAGATGGTAGAACTAGTCTGCAACAGCACCTTGTAGTGTTTCCACAAAAATCCTAACTACCACATCTTCAAATTCTACTCTAATAACACCATAGGTTATGCTGAAGGCTGTAATGTGTTCATCAGGGTGAACTATCCCATCACCAAATAATTTGGGAAAATTCTCTCTTGAACTATGTGGGAGTTCATGTAGAGGTGGAGTCAAGTTGAGTGGGCCAAAAGAGTTACCCCAAGGGCCTCGAACTGCCATGATTTAATTAAAAAAATAGAGATAACAAATCTGGATGGAGTGGCTAGATTACAAAACAAAAATGGAAAAGGACTGGATCAGCTTCAGCTTGAGGCTTCAAACTACGCACTCTTTCCCAGCAGCTCTAGTTTTGTAAACCAAATAAAATAATGGAGGTGGAAGAAGATGGTAAGGCTATAATGGATAATGGGTAAGACAAGTAACGGAGTCACCAAAGTCTGTAATGGATAAGGGTTATAATGATAATGGGTTATATAGGTGATGTTTCAATCTAAAACTTGAGGTTCCAAATTACACAATATTATGTATATCCCCAGTGGAGTCACCAAAAACTGTTGGTTGAATATTTTGTCGATCAGCATATTGATAAACAAAATAGGTTTGATTACCCAAAGTAAGAAGATTAGTCATCCAAATGTGTAGGTTTACCACATCAAAAGGGGATTGATCTCTCCTCTCATCAAGGGGAGGTTCTTTATAGATAGGCTATATATATATATATATAAACAAAAAATAATACTCAAGGGTAGGACAAACCATCCATCTCTCTTTCCTCAGAGATGATGTGTGCAGATCAAAGGAGAAACTTAAGGAAAATGACAGAAAGCACTCCTCTTCTTTTAGAAGTACTATTTAGCAAGCCACAAGAATACTCCAGATAGTAATAGCACAATGTAACAAAGAATGTAATAACCAGCAAATCGAGATGTAGCACAAAGTATTCACCTAGATTGCTCAAGAGTAAGATACGAAGGACAATGAGGGCACAAAGTCATCCCAAAGTCTTTTACACAAAAATGAAAAGAAAACACACTAAAGGCAATTATGGGGGCACAAAGTCTCTCCACACTTGACTCTTTAGGACACCTTCCTGACTGTTGTCACTAATTTTGCTTGTTGAATTAAAGGAATAGAAGATATATTAAGGAAAAAGACATAAGAATAGTATCCTCAACAACAAAGATATTACAGCACAAAGTCTAAAAAATCACTTGCTTTCTTATTCCAATAACAAAATGTGATCAACAAACTGAGCTCAAAGTCTCAAAAGTGCCTTTCAATTTGAGCAGAGTTTCATTCTTATGGTCAAAAAAGAGATATATTATTACAATAGAAGAGATTCCCTTATATAGCCTCTTCAAGAAGGACTCAAGAATAGTAACGCATCATGTTGCATTGAAATTTGTTAAGAAGGTAGGCTGGAACGTAGGGGCATCTACCCATTTTCTTTTCTCAATGCAGAGAAATAAGTCACACTATTGAAAATTTACATCTTTCAATGTCCACCTGGCTATCTGATCCTTCTTCATCATTCCTCCTTTTCTGGTTATTTTAATTGGGTCCTCTATTCAATTTGATGCTCTATTCCTTAGTCACTTTCTACTAGTCTTTAGCAATTGATGCATGGCACATTCCACTGCTAAACAGGTGAAGACACGTGGCAACTTCCATGGGACTCTGAGAAACGTTTATTTATAGAGGCTTTGAAACCTATTAGAAACTCAAAGTTGTGAGTGCAGACACTTGGTGTGTTTCGCTTCATTTAGTCACTTGTCCCTGGGTCCACCATGGTGTTCGCTCAAAATATTGAAGCTAAGGGAAGAGACTATGGATATTGACACTTGGAGGCTTTCAACAAGCATCAAGAGGGACACATGACAATATCCACCAATTCGCAGAAATAAAGTTTAGTGTGGCTCAGCCGTCGACACTTGGCAGCATCCACGGGATTCTGTTGGGCTTTTGTCTCGATCCATTTGTTTGCCTTGGTCACTTTTTGCCATGGGAATTCCCTTTGCAAGGGCACTTGTGTCTTTGACTCTTGGGGCACTCCTTTGAACTTTTTTGCTTGAACCAACCGTTGAACCAAGTTTTGGTTCAACGGTTCAAACGAAGCCTTGAACCGATTGACGAACCATTTGATTGAACCAAAGGATGAATCAAAGCATTGAACTGCTTGATTGAACCCGCCTTTGAACCATTTGATGTTGAACTAATGAACCAAACATTGAACCTACTACTTGAACCTGCCTTTGAACATTTTTGTTTGAACCAAGGCACCGAACCAATCCTGAAAATGACCAAGTGTTATAAACTGATTCTTTTGATTGAACCCACCTATAGAGTCCATAGATTTAAGCCTAAAAAATGAGGAATTTGAATGCCCAAGACAAATTTTTAAAAGGGAAGAGACAATTTTGGTCTATAAGACCAAAATAGTTCAAATGTTGTCCCAAAAATGAGTGATATTTTTGGGGGACAACAGGCTGCACTTCATTCTACAATGATATTAGTCCTAAATCAATAAGATAAGCAATGAAATACTTTGTGCTTTCATGGGTTTCTTTTGGATCCAGTTACTACCTAGGAAGTTTTCCTGTTGTTTACTGAACATCATTTATGAAAGAAGAGAATTGCTTTCAGTTATTACATAGAAATTTTCCTTTACCTTATGAACATCATCTCTAAAAAAAGAGAGATGGATGGTATGATTTCATCTCTGAGTCTATTTTCAATTTATATTGGTATATTATAGTTTATAGGGAGCCTCCCCTTGCTGAGATGAGAGATTTATCTCATTACATTGTGGTTGATATACCCATTTTGCCTTCAGTTAGTTGACAACAAAATATTCACCCAACAGTATAAACCCTTATGGGTTAGGGGCATAACTCAAGTTTGGTACAATGGACACCTATTGAGGGATTAATGTAGGTTGGGTTAGAGGTATGGTTGGGTTGGTAGTTAGAGGATAGGTGGTAATCTTGGTACTAATGGGTGGAAGGATAGAAGGTATAAGAACCACCAAGATCTAGAATGGAGTGGAGGTAGGTGGGATGGAAATAATGGGAAGGTTGGTAATAGTTGTAGAGGGTATTCTTATGGTAACTGGAGTACCAATGCCCAAAGGTTGGGTTGCTCCTATACTAGAAAGGTTGTTGGTTGGTTGGGTAGGTTGGTTTTGGATGGTGGGATCGGTGGGATTATTAGTATTATAAGATGCTTGGGTGACTAAAGGTTAGGTAGAAATGGTGGAAATAGAGGTTTTTCCCATAAGGTGGGATGCATATTATAGGTTGGGTAAATAGGCATAACTGAAACAAGGGTATAGTGAGATACGGTGTTAAAGTAATGTTGAAGTGCTATGGAGTTATTATCCAAAAAGGTGGAAATTTTCATATCACCTTGGGCAACCATCTGATGTATATTAGGACTTCCATAAGGATGGGGATAACTCTCTACATTAGAAACATACTCCATGGATGAAGGAGAAAAGGAAGATGGATGATTATGAGGTGGATCTTGATTTGCTTTGTTTCTTAGTTGTTGCCTAGTTAAAACCATGCAAATAAGGAAAAGAGGAAGATAAAATCAATCTCACAACTCAAATTAGAAGCAGTAAAAACAAAAATATCTCAAATAAAGTAATGCATACACTAATATGCATTAAAATCCTAGGATACTTTATTATCTCTCTTTAGGATTATGCCTCAATTTTAAAGAAGTTATGAAGACCAACTTGGGTTTATAGAATGGGTATTAGAAGAAGATATCTAAGGATGGTTTTAGGTACTTAAAGGCTCTCAAGATCTATTCAAGAACTTGGTACGTGGCTTGATATTGGGTCCTACCCCCTCACTTCACACACTATAGTGATAAGGGTGTCAGATGCTTAGCCAAAATATATCAAGTTGCTAGAGATTATACTTAGCTAGCGTACTGAGTTAGTTCTCCCCTTGGTGATGAAATCCAAGTAAGATAGCTGAGGAAAGGTGACCACTAGGTGATTAAATTCTAGTTAGGTCTTATGTCAATATTTTTATGCTTGATTAGGTTTAAGTGGTTTAGTTTTGTGTGTGTGATAAGAGTGAAGCTATGATTTAATTCACTTGATGAATTAAGATATATGACTAAAATAATAAGGCAAATAATGTATGCAATTAATTTTAAGCCCAAAATGAAATTTTGATTTTTTTGTATGAACAAAAAACAGAAGCACCTAGATGCAACTATGAACCCAAGAAAAAACTCAAGGGTTCCATTGAGCATGCCAGAATGTTTCATTTAAATTTTTCTTTATTTTCTAAGAAGAAAGTTATAAAATTTAAAAGAAAGGTGAGGTTAGAAGAACCCAAATTTGGTTTGTGCTTTATGATCCAGATAGTTGTAGACACTCCTCTTTATCTTGGGAGGATAACTTGTAGATAAGAAAGCACTAAAGAAATGGTTGATTAGTTAGATAGTAGGGCATATTTCTTAGCACAAGCTAGATCCAATAAATACAATCTTCTTTGGAGGTTTTCAATCCACACTTTTAAACAATCAAGTTATGAAAATGAAAGATAAATTACTTGCATAAATAGCAAAAGATACTGAAATCAAATATAAGAAGTGCTAGAGAAGAAATAAATTTTACCAATTATAGTAATAAAGGATTAGATATTAATTCTAAATAAATCAGACATGGTTCAAAAGATAGTTTAATCCTCTATGATAAGGCAAAAAGTCAAAAAGTGGGATTTGATCAGGGTGTAATAGTTGGAATCAACTTACTATTGAAAATTGACACACAATGACCATCATCGATTGGGTAAGATTGTTGATGGTTAGGTGGCCATCAACGGATAGGTGACCATCAGTGATTAAGGGTAAACTATCAATGATTAAGTGATGATTGATGGTTGCTATCATATTTGTCTTGGGTAAAAATAATTTCAGTTAGAAAGGCTGGAGAGAAGTCCTAGAGGGTGAGTTGGGAGAGAAACAAAGGAAATAATTACTGAAGATAAACACTTAGATTTGTTATTGGTCTAAAGGATGTTGAGGTGAGTGGCTACAAAATTATTGTAGATTATTATGCAATTCTAGTAGAGTGACGATGTTTTAGTTGTTGATTGATGAAAAACATCACTTTTGATCCCTGTCGTGGTTGTTGATTTGTTGGAAGCCTTCTTGGATTCTATAGAAGTGAGAAAAACACCTTCATAAGAAGCTTTGATGCACAAGACTCTGATGATTTTTTATTTCTTCCCCCTTTTCACCTCCTCCTCTTCTCTTTATATAGGAAAAAAGGAGTGGTGAAATAAGAGGTTAAACAACAAGTTCAATAAGCTGTCTAATTTTAGCTTTAACATGCATTGATTATGTACATAGATCAAATAGCTAAAAATAAAAAAGCAAGTTGTAGTTGAGTGGTAGTTAACCCTTGAGGTGGTTAAAGGTTAATCATCGATAGTCGAGGATAGCTATCGGTGGTTATGGGTTGACCATCGTTGGTCAAGAAGACAAAGGTGAAATATATAAGCTTAGCCATTGTGACATAGGTTTGGTGGCTGAAAAATTGTGAAATGGTCCCAAGAGCATCTAGGGGTGATCCAAGGGTCAATGCAACATTTAGAACCATAGTGTATGGTTTTTTAGTGTCTATACTATCCTAGCATTCATTATACTCTTAGGGGTTATAGGCATTCATACATAAATTTCAACTATCATTAAACGTGTTATTCAAATAAATAACCAATTCACATATTGTTAGTCTATCAAACATATGAATGAGTTTTAGGTATATTAATTTTAGTTTGCTACCACTTGGGTATGACATATTTATACTATAGTCCTCTACAACATCCCATAATATCATATTTCATTGAATATAAACACAACTATATAATTACACATAATCAAACTTACTATTTCAAAAATCAAATGATCCACTCATAAATAATAAAGCAAGTATGAGATTATACTACCTGGGTATACCCTATGTTTAAATTACATGCTACTATAACTTACAGGCACACATCACAATGCACTATTATATGTTATATATGTCTAAACACTTATACATATTAACACTCTCATATTAAGTACCCCACATAAGTATTTAATATTGAATATATAAACTAACAGTCAGTAATACTATTTACAAAGAAATATAGAACTCATAAACCCATTATAATCTTTTATTTAAACATCTCATTCCATTTCTAGGAGACTTTTTTAATATGGTTATAGTTTTGGATCCCTAATAAACTTTATGTCTTTATTTAACCATCCCTTTTTATTGATATATCTCTTATATATGAGTACTTGTACATCATAATATGCACCATATATAAGTACTCAAATGACATGAAAATACTATATCAATGTTAATTTATATTTCTTAATTAGTAGCCCCTTTGATTATAAGTCCATGTTCATGAAGTATATTGACAACCTTTATAAAATAAGAGATTTTAAAATGTTATTCTACTTCATAGTTTTTATCCCTAACTAGATAGATTTTCATCCTAACTTATCTAAAATGTACCTAACTTTTCACACAAGTTCTCAAGGCAACATAGTCTTTCGTATTTTGGTTGCATATGAGTATTCGATAATATTTTAATTTCTCTTATACAATATACAATAGTTTCATCAAGTACATAGATATATAAATCACTCAAGCTATGAAAATATACTAGTCAAAAACTATGTAGTAGGCATGCATCCCATTATAGCTATATATGTATACACACCCTCATGCATATTAGTATACCCATGGTACATATAGTACAAAATTTTACAATAGACCAATATACAATACACTAACCTTGTAATTCTTACCACATGTAATATCTGATACCAAAGACACCACATTTTTACATGAGCTCATTTGTAACTTTGCAACATGGCCAATTGTAATTAATTCATCTAAATAGTAATTTCCTTAAAGAAAAGTATTTGATATAAACATATGTTTTGGAAGAATATCTACATTATAACTGATACATGTGCATTTCATCTAATTATATTTATTATGGGAGGGTACTTATGTCATCTTTTATATCATATATTTATAGCATTGAAAGTTCTTAGTACCCACTCATATACATAACTAAATTAAATTAAATTAAATTAAATTCAAGCAATATGATACATGACATAACTATATCGCAGAGCTATGAACATATAATATCTCTTAATATTAAAAGATCTCTATATAATATTATAAACTATAGTTTTTATCCTTATATCGGATATGGATAATGTATTTGTATTATGTAATGCAATATTAGGAGATGTGATTCAACTATTCCAATCCATATTATAGTTGGAAGACATTATAATAGATCTATAGGAGCATAATATTATTATGATAATATAATATCATATAAATAACATCATAAATATTACTGATATTATTTTTATATTACATATTTTAAGAGCTCAGGTATATGGAAGAGTACTTATACCAAAGTTTTTATAAGTTGATGCATACCTATAAGCATCAAATTTGCTATAGATTGGATCAAATGACATAGATAGTCATCTACATATTTGGGAGATTTTATGTATTTCTAATTATCTTTATTTATGAAATACACATATTTACATCAATATGAAGTATTTACTATGTATGTCTAAATATATACACTCCGTGTTTACATAAACAAACTCGGCATATAACTCAGCATTTAATCTCAACTTACAAATAAACTCAACAATTTAAATAAACTCTAGGTTTTAATATTATCAAAATTAGTGATTTAATAGTTATATAAACTCAATGTTTTAAATATAACAACTTATCGATTACTAAGACAACTCAACAATTTACTAAGACAACTCAATGATTTAATATACATAGACTCTTAGATGAAGTCATTAGTTTATAAAATAGTTTGATGCTTATGAATTAAGTTACTACACTTAAATTTTTAATCACTACCTTTTATATAAACCATTACATTAAGTCACTGAAGTAAATAAATAACCATTGGTCTAACTAAATGTGAATCATTGCTTAACCTTTGTCACTGCTAAACATGCAATTGGTATTATATTGCTTACCTACAAATAGTTTATATATATACATATAATCACTGTATTAGAGGTCATTGCCTTAATATTCTCAAGCTACTTCATAAACAGAATTAGAGCCTTAATAATTAATTAAAGTCCAATAAATATAAAGTCATTATAAAAATTATTTAAAATCTGAATATATACTCAACCCTACATATTATTTTAAATATATCAAATATGAATATAAATATATATAGGAAAATAATAATCTGAATATGTTCAACTATCAACAACCAAATTAGAACTTGGTTATTCAAAAATTATGACAATTTGTAACAAAGTCTTTCATTATATAGAACAATATTCAGGACTTATACAATAATATTCAAAACTTATGCTTAAACATATTATAATATTGGTTTGCATATATGTATATATCACCACATAGTCATCTACATAATTTAAATAACAACACCTACTTGTCCCAAGTGTTGGAAGAACTCATTCTAGTAAAAATTCCTTTGTTTTCCTCTTGATTCCTTCCTTGAAGCATTGCCTTCCCTCCAATCTCTTATTTTTCCTATCCTCCCTTTTACTATGCCACACTTCTCTTTTAAAATATATGATGCTTTTATTTTTAGATTTTCCTTTTTATTTTTTATTTTTTTTTCTAAATTTAGACCTTTCTCTCTTTTATTTATTATTTTACAAGATTTTTTCCTAATTATATATTTTTCTAAATATATAATTTTCTTAATTATTTTTAGTTTTTTAATATTTTTTCCCCTCAATAGAAAATTTCTAATTTTTTATTCATTTTTAGATTAATTATAAAAATCCATAATTTCACTAATTAACATCCTCCTAATACCATAGCAGTTTAATGATAAATTCATAAATCAATAAAATGGATTTAATTTAACTATGCAACCCATGTTTTCTACTAGCATTTAATGACCAAACATTATAATCATGCAAAACAAGTTCTATTAAACAATTTAGCCTATACTATCAAATCATGGCAACTAACTATTTAATGCAAATAGTAATAAACACATGTTTAAACTATTTATTATGCATTCTAATATGTGCTAGCTACTATGGTGTGTGCAGGGTTCTAGCCAATTTCTTTTTCTTCCTCTGACATCTCCATCTACATCACCCTCTTTGATGATGTTTTCCTTCCTTCACGCTCTAAGCGATGAGTTCTCCTGGGTAAACCTCATAACAAGTAGGTAGTTAGACCATAACAATATGATAAACTTACATCATAAAATATAGCTTAAATAACAAATCAACATGGCCATAATGTAAACATATATACTATAGCTAATTTATAGCAATATAAACATGTAACCTAAGCAATATCTTACTATTCTATAACAATATATATCTCAAATTTTAGTTAAAAATAGTCAAATCCAAATTTTTCACTATAGATATCCATGGATAATCTAGTAAGTTTGCTTGGTGAGGAATCAGGATGTAACACATGCACTTAGAGAGATTGAGACTCGATGGGTTCCTGCAAAAGAGAAAACATCAGTGATTGATAAAGTTTAAACTTATTGTGTGTATACACAATTTAATTCTAAAAGTGTTGATAATTCAACCTCACAAGTAGTTCATGAAATTCATCACAGCTCCAAAAAAATGAAGTTACATAAATGAGAATTTTTTTAAAAAAATCAATATGAATGGGTCTCTGAATATCTTTTCATTGAACCTATTTTGAGTGAAGACACTAATGATCCACCAAAAGAGTTTAGATGTAAGATATGTGGTTAGAAATTGGGGGAGGGATAAATGCTTGCAGTTAGAACTATATATCATAGAGAAGCATGTGGGGAAGTGTACAAAAAAAAATTATAAATGGAGAGGAGAAATCAGTGATACAATGGAGAATAACATAAGATTCTCTTCATATCAATTATGAGAGTGAATACGGTGAATACCTATCAAAACAACAAAATATTCATACAAGTGAAAGAAACATTATAGCTTTATTTTTAAAAATGATGGGAATCAACAAAATGTCAAAGACTGTACAAATTTGTGTTGTTTTTCATATTTTAAACAAAGGTTGACCAATGACCAATTATATAGGATATAAGGACATACTCAAATTTTTTAGCATCTCAAACTTTCCAAATATTCATTAGTCAGTTACTAGTGGTTGGGATTGGCTAATTGTCTTGATGAAGTAGAAAAGGAGGATATTCAAGAGAAGATAAGGCTTTCAAGACTTTCAAGATACATAACATTGTCATTAGATGAAGTTATATCCATTGATAACACTTCTTGGGTGTGTATGCATGTTTACACTATTGTAAATCATGCTCTTCGGTCTCAATTTCTTTCCATTCATAAAATGAAAGAACATGCAACTTCTCAAAAAAAATTGGAACTAATTAAGAATAATTTGAAAGAGGTTGGTGGCATGGAATATTTCTCAATTAAAAAAAAGATTGTTTGTTTAGGAGCAAATGGAGCATCAGTTATGCAAGGTCAAAAAAGTGATCTTTGTGTAAGGCTACAAAATTCTTTTACACCATATATGATTGGTATTCATTGCATGGAACATAGAATCAATTTAGAATTCAAAATTATGAGCAAGTTTACATTAGTCTCAAAAGTTGAATATCTTATTCATGAAATCCATTCATCCTTTTGTAGAAGTCCAAAAATATTTTTATAATTTCAAAATTTTTTTGAAGGTTTAACATAAGAAAACAAACTACTTAAGGATGTTAATACTTGATGGATTTCATTTTATAGACCAGTACATAGAGTATATGTAGAATATCAGTCATCGATGGGAATAATGGAGGACCATCACCACATAATAGATAAAGATCTAGATATTTTATTTCAATTAAGTGATATAGAGACATTATTGACCTTATGCAACTTTTTACCCATATTGGTGTCAGGATCTAACTCCAAAATAAGAGTACAATATGATTACCTTGTATAAGTAACTAAACATGGAATTATACCAGAATTAACAAGTAACTAGAAATCAGAAATAGCACAGAATATGAGAGACAATACACAATCTTGTATTCAACTCATCTAGAAAGAAAATACAATAAAGAAGATGCCACTTCTTCTCACACCTCTATAAGGCTTCCCACACCTCAAGGGCTCCCAGTAATTCTCAATCAAGAGTTCACTCTCCTACCAAAAATGGTCACAACAAACAACTCAAACACAGAGTTGTTGTTCACCTCCAACCAGTCAGTAATAGCACTTCCAATACACAAGTACTCAAAGTACTTCAAATAGATCTCCCATGAACTTTCAACAACCTGCAACTCAAATGATCTTACTTACCATGTAGAACTTCTTGATCTTGCAACAATCTGTAAATCAACCTATTCTTACAATTGGAAGGATTTCTTCATTGCCTTAATCCTTTTTTTAATTACAATACATGCCAATGAGTCTATAAATAGATCCCATAATAAAAAATAACTTAGACTTCTAATTTACAATAATTAGACACACAACTCAATACTCAAAATAGTCTTTACATGCAAACAACCAATTCAACAAATTAACTATTCATGTAATGAACAGTTTTGGAACCGTATAGGAGACTGACGTCGGTCGCTATCTGACTGGAGGTGACCGACGTCAGTTGACTACTATTGATGTTGGTTTCCCTTTGCACTAAATATGACCGATGTCATTTGCACTACCGATGCCGGTATCCCTAGAACTCAGCAACCTCCTCCATGTCTGCATCAGTGAAGCTTTTAGCTCCACAACCTAACAATCTCCCACTTAGAGATAAATAGTTGCACCTATACCTGTACCTATACATCATCTAGTTTATTTCCTGGCTTTGTATCCCTATTCAAGATCAATCTTGAAGACCAACCACCACAAATCCTGTGGTGCACCTCCTATCATCCAAATCACCTGCCACATCTGCATCTACAAAACCATGTAGAAAATAACTTGACCCTACATAGCATGTGCACCTGTTGCTGGTCCCTCTCAGATATCTGAGAATCCACTGAACTACCCTCCAGTGCTTCTTTCCCAGATTGGCTCTAAACTTGCTAACAGCTCCCACTGCTTGGGCAAACTCAGGTTTAGTACACATGTACTCAACCTCATCATGTGAATCAAGACATTATTCATAGAACTATCCAACCATCAGTGTGCTAACCGGTTTCACATAATCATCTGGAGACAAAATCAACCTGTGACCTTCCATGTCTCTAGAACACACTCATGTCAAAGAATCTTGCTGCTCCCAGATTCCTCATGACACACCTCTGAACTAACTTTACTTTTAGTTCAGCAACTCCCTGCATATGTGACCCTGCAACAAGCACAACATACAGTAACAAGATAATGTAGCTAATATTATCCAACTTGGTAAAAAAAACACAATGGTTAAACCTCCATTGTCCTGTAGCTAACTCAAGACCATATACCCTGGCCTTTCGTCTCACGTGTCCATTCCCTCTCTTCTTTATCCTAAAAATCCATTCATCTTTCAGTGCTTTTTTCCAGCTGGCAACTCTACCAAAAAACTCCCATTTGGTTCTTCTCTAAGGAATCACTTTCCTCATCCATGCCAAGCTCCCACTATTTCCTAGATTCTACTTGCTTTGCTTCTTTAATAACTTCCTAGTTCTTGACCATCAGTGAGCAATAAGTAGTTTAAAGAAGGGAAATGATGAATTTGAGGCTTACTTACCCTTTCAGTCCTCCATATGGGCATTTGAGACTCCTTGACAGCTTGCTATCTGACTAAAATCTATTTCAGTGACTGATGTCGATCACATCTCAGTCTGTACTCGTTCGACATCAATTCCATGCGACTGCCTCATCACCGACATCGGTTCCCCCTGATCGATGTTGGTGTTTACTTATCCAGAGTCATCGACATCAATTTGCACATAGCCAACGTCGATCTCTATCTAGATGCCGACGTCAATTTTCTAACTGATGTTGATCTCTATATTTTACTTGTGAGTGATGACTTTTACTCACAAGCTCCTTTTGGATCAAAACCTTGTCCAAATCAACCTTGCTCTACTCAGAATTTTTTAGCCCCTTGATCTGATCTTTATCCATCATCTTCTCCTTAAAAACCAAGGCTTTCCTATTCTTGTCACAAACATTAGATTTCTTCTTTCTGTAATATTGTGATCCTCCAACAGAAGCTACCACTTCTTTGTTGACCCAGTGTCAAGAAACTTCACTTTCTTATTTTTCTTACAGAAATCTTGATCCATGCTTTTCAAATCCGAAAGCATACCTTTTAACTCAAGAACATGCATCTCCTTCTTATTCATGTGACCAAGCCTATTAAGCCACATTTTTGAATCTACAGCTGAAGTAGATAAATCAGAAGGAGAATCAGTAATACAAGTAGATAGATAAAGAGTACCTACTTTCTTATCTCTTGTTAAAACAAGTGCACCCTTGGAAACTTTCCAAGAGTCTACTGTGAGAGTTACTCTGCAACCCTCATCACCCAAATTTCCAACAGAAATCAAATTCCGCTTCAAGACTGGGACATGCATGACCTCCTTCAACACCCATGTGTTGCCCATCTGCAATTTCAGCTTCACTTTCCCTTTTCCAACCATTTGACAAGGCTTACCATCCCCTAAAAAAAATTCTCCAAAGTCTCCCTAGACATATTCATGAAAAAAATCCCTATTTGGGGATGCATGGAAAGAGGCACCAGAATCTAAAACCCAAGATTCTACTTTATCCAAGGAACATACCAGAGCATCTTGTGCAACAATATCTGCAACATCTGCTTCTTTATTTCCTTCTTGCTGATCTTCAACCAACCAATAATCTTTCTTTACATGCCCTTGCTTTCCACAATTCCAACAGGTTATTCTACCATACCTGGATTTGGATCTCTTGCCTATCTTTGACCTTGATCTCCCATGCTCGATCTTCTCTCTTTGCCTTCCCCTACTTTCAACACTCAAAGCATTCCCTGATGATTCACCTGTGCTTTTCTTGCGAATTTATTCATTCAAGATTACACTCACAACATCATCCAATTTTAAGATTTTTGAAGCAGATGCAGTATTACTAACTGCCATTACCAAACTCTCCCAACTTTTAGGTAATGAGCATAAGATTAAGAGAGCCTTAATTTCATCATCAAAAACAATATTGACTGAATTTAACTGGTTTACCAAACCATGGAAATCACTAAAATGACTATGTACATATCCACCTTCCAACATTTTCAAATTAAATAATTGCTTCATAAGAAATACCTTATTCGAAGTTGAGAGTTTTTCATATAAATTTGCCAAATATTCCATCAACTCTACCATTGTCTTAGCCTATGATAAGTTGAAAATCACAGACGATGCAAGGCTCAACCTTATAGATCCCAGAGCCTTCCGATCAAGAACCTTCCATTCTTCATCCTTCATATCTGTGGGCTTGCATGCAACACCACCCAACGATAAGTACAAATCTTTCTGATATAGATAATCTTCAATCTGCATCCTCCATAATTGATAATTCTTGCCATTAAACTTCTCTATTCGTAGCTTACTTTCTTTTGCCATTGTTATACTCCCACTCAAACAGAAACCCCTGTGAGTGACCTATAATCAACAAACACTAACCATATTTGATACAACATGTTAGGATCCAACTCCTCAATAAGAGTATAATATGATTACCTTGTATAAGCAACTAAACATGAAATTATACTAGAATTAACAAGTAACTAGAAATCAGAAATAGCATAGAATATGAGAGACAATACACAATCTTGTATTCAACTCATCCAGAAAGAAAATACAATAAAGAAGATTCCACTTCTTCTCACACCTCTATAAGGCTTCCCACACCTCAAGGGCTCCTAGTAATTCTCAATCAAGAGTTCACTCTCCTACCAAAAATGGTCACAACAAACAACTCAAACACAGAGTTGTTGTTCACCTCCAACTAGTCAGTAATAACACTGCCAGTACACAAGTACTCAAAGTACTTCAAGCAGATATCCCATGAACTTGCAACAACCTGCAACTCAAATGATCTTACTTACCATGTAGATCTTCTTCCTGATCTTGCAACAACCTGCAGATCAGATTGTTCTTATAATTGGAAGGATTTCTTCCTTGCCTTAATATTTTTTTTAATTACAATACATGCCAATGAGTTTATAAATAGATTCCATACTAAACAATAACTTAGACTTCTAATTTATAATAATTAGACACACAGCTCAAGACTCAAAATAGTCTTTACATGCAAACAATCGGTTCAACAAACTAACTGTTCGTGCAACGAACAGTTCTAAAACTGTACAAGAAACCGACGTCGGTCGATGTCTGACTAGAGGTGACCGACGTCGGTCAACTACTGCCGATGTCAGTTTCTCTTTGCACTGAATATGACTGATGTCAGTTGCACTGCCGATGCCGGTATCCCTAGAACTCATCAACCTCCTCCATGTCTACATTAGTGAAGCTTTTAGCTCCAAAACCTAACAATTGGATGAAATTAATTTAATGATAAAGAAAGATCAAGAAATAATAATGTATATTAAAAAATATTATAATTTGAAAAAATTAATATGCTTTACCCTTGATAATTTGTATTTAACACAACATTCATTTACATGAGAAAATCTAATAAGTTGGAACTTAATGACAAATATTGAACATGGTTGTAACTATATGTAGTTTAATGAATATGAATATTTATGTGCAGAAGTGCAAGAATGTAAATACCCTTACACACTTTTGACATAGTTGGTCATCTAGTAGACTCAAATGAGTCTCTATTACAAGGGATCGATTCCTCAATGTTATATCCTCTGTAAGGTCCACCTTAGAGGAAATTTCAAAATGTCTCTTTTCAGAGATTAGAGATCATTTTGCTCAAGATAAACTACTATAAGGTCCACCTTAGAGGAAATTTCAAAATGTCTCTTTTTAGAGATTAGAGATCATTTTCCTCAAGATAAACTACTAGAATCTATGGCTATGGTGTACCCTTAATATTAAAAAAATGCTAGCTCATCAAATTTTCAAAATAAAATAAAAATCTTGGCCCAACACTTTTACAAGAGCATAGAATTAAATGGTGAACAAATTGAAGGAATTTTATATTTATCAAAGCTAAGTGAGCAGTCTGTTCGATTTGCCACAATAATGTTGGAACAAGTTAAAGTTATAAGTAATATTTTTAAATATGGATCAATTACTATACTATAGATTACTTTAAGTTTAGGTGATGGTATCTCAGAGTATTTTAATCTTGCTAATTTATGTCAAACAATGATTTTGGACTCAGTGGAATATGAGATAATTTTAAGTGCATTATCATTTTTAAATTCAAAGTTAAGAAACAAGCTTGACAAGAATTTAGAGACTTACTTGAGGCTCTATACAACTAGATACAATGTCCTCAATTTTGTATTTGATAGAGCTCTGTAAATTTGGTAGTCTACATCTAAAACAAGAAGATTGACTAATAATTCTTCAAACACACTACACTCAGAGAGTTTTACAATATTGTATCCAAGTCCAAAAACTTTTGAAGATAATGCACGTAACAATTATGAAGAACAAAATAAAAATTGGCATGTTGAAATTTAGGCATCTAATATCTGAGGTTGATTGGGGAAGGATAACATATTTTGTGATCCCAAATAATTTTCCATGGATTCATGTAGCCAGATTATATTTTGATAATTAATACTAGGTGACTTTAATTTTGATATAAAAGTACTAATACTTGATTAGAAAAACATGTATTTTTATATTCTATTTGATTAAGAGAACATGTTTATAAAAATTGTAAATTCTATTATAGAGATGCATAAGTATATTGTGGCATTCCCTTGTTATTTTATACTAGTAAGTATATTTTTGTGTTTTGTTTGATTAAGAGAGCATGTCTATAATAGTTGTAAACTCTATTATAGATATGCATAAGTATATGGTGGTGTTCCCTTGTTATTTTATACCAAGCAGGTATATTTTTGTATTATGTTTGATTAAAAGAATATGTATATAACAGTTGTAAACTCTATTATAGATATGCATAAGTATATTTTGGTGTTCCCTTATTATTTTATATGAAGTAGGTGTATTTTTGTGTTCTATTTGATTAAGATAACATGTCTATAAACAATTGTAAATTCTATTATAGATATTCATAAGTATATTGTGGTGTTCCCTTATTATGTTATATGAAGTAGGTTTATTTTTGTGTTTTATTTGATTAAAATAACATGTTTATAATAGTTGTAAACTCTATTATAGAGATGCATAAGTATATTGTGGTGTTTCCTTATTGTTTTATGCAAAGTGGGTATAATTTTTTTGTTTTGTTGGATTAATATAACATGTATATAATAGTTGTAAACTTTATTATAGAGATGCATAAGTATATAATGGTGTTCCTTTATTATTTTATATCAATTATATACATTTTTGTGTTTTTTTTTATTAAGATCATATATCTATAACAGTTATAAACTCTATTATAGAGATGCATAAGTATATTGTGGTGTTCTCTTGTTATTTTATACCGATTAGGTATATTTTTGTGTTATGTTTGATTAAAATAACATGTCTATAATAATTGTAAACTCTATTATAGAGATGCATAAGTATATTGTGATGTTCACTTGTTATTTTATACGAAGTAGGTATATTTTGATTTTTTATTTGATTAAGAGAACATGGCTATAACAGTTGTAAACTCTATTATAAAGATGCATAAGTATATTGTGGTGTTCCCTTGTTATTTTATAATAATTAGATGTATTTTAGTGTTTTGTTTGATTAGGAGAACATGTCTATAATAATTTTAAACTCTATTATAGAGATGAATAAGTATATTGTAGTGTTCCCTTGTTATTTTATACCAAATAAGTGTATTTTTATGTTCTATTTGATTAGGAGAACATGTTTATAATAATTTCAAACTATATTATAGAGATGCATAATTATATTATGGTGTTACTTTTTTATTTTATACCAAACTTATTTGAGGTATCTATTCTGTAATGAACTATAAGTATCTATATTGGACCAACAACTTCACTTCTACCAATAGCTTACATAAATGACTAGAAAATTTGATAAAACTATCACATATGTATTTGAACAACCTCCATTAATCCCATGAGTGATGTGTTGGATCAACATTAAATTTATCCTTGGCCCTTCAATATGACAACACCAATTCACTAAAAAATGGGGCATGATCTCAACCTCGATCCCCATAGTTTTAATTCCACCTGCATTGCATTCACTGCTAGAAATAAAATTTTCATTAAGTGTGAGAATTTGGGATGTGAAATCATTTATGTCATTAACCTATTTTAACACTGCCTATTTTTTTAAGCTTTAAAGTCATGAAAATGTAGTAATTTTAACTCAAAAATTTATAATTATAGTTTTAGTTATTTATTAATAAGTTTTTTAGTCATTAAAACCATATAGAAGGAAGAGTATGTTTTAATTGGTTTTATAAATGTGTTAAGGACCACTTGTAACTTAGGACATGATACGCTTAAGGTGATAATTATATTTTTGTTGGCATTATTTATTAATTAAAATAAAAATATATTTGAAAGGCCATTATTGATTATGGATATGGTTAAGACGAAGACAATATTTTGAGAAAATATATTTAAAGAAATATTTTTTCAAGATACTTATCATTATATTTATTCATTTCAAGACAAACAATGGTGCATGCAAAAAACTACTCTCAGTATTGAGAATAAAAAAATATAAATCCATACCTTACAGTTGTAATCACAAGGATACTAATGTATAGATTATCTTCACCTTCATTTCTAACCTCTCATCCCAATATTTCAACTACCATAGCTTTGCTTCCTCCAATAGCTTGCATCAATGAATAAAAAATTTGAGAAACTATCATATATGTATTTTATTAACTTACTTATGATCGAATACATATGCATCTATATAATAGAGTTTATAACTGTTATACATGTGTTCTCTTAATCAAACAAAAGATGAAGAGTAGTTTTTTGCATGTACAGTCATCTATCTTGATTCTTGAAACAAAGAAATATAATGATAAGTTTACTAAAAAATATTTATTTAAATATATTTACTTGTCCTCCTCATTTTTCATAGTTTTCTTACCTTATGGCCCCATAGTTTATTATTTATACTCTATACTCTATTTTTTTATCATAATTTTTGTTATACTTTATTTATCATATTATTTAGTTGGTATTTACCACTGGTGTTTCATGTAAATTTTCACTTAAGTTCTAATAAAGAGAGAAAAGAAACTCAATACAGGTGTTTTTGAAAAACTTATTTGTTTATGCACGCATTGAAATAGAAGATTGTAAAGAGCTCCTCTTTGGCTTACGAGGAAGACTTGTAGATAATAAATCAATAAAACAAACTTGTTTATTTGACAGATAGTTGGGTGGATTGCCTAGCTATAGCTAGATCTTGGAAGCAAGAGCTTCCTTAGGCACCATCAATCCACATGTTTTAAATAATTATGTTCACAAAATTGGAAAGAAAGTACTTGCATCAATCATCAAAAGGTACTAAAATTGAACACAAGAATGCTTGCTCAAGAAAATAGACTAGAAATGATTAAATTGGTGATAAACTAATTAATGCTAGTGTTGAGGGATTGGGGTATGCTTCAAAAAATATAAAAGGGGTCTATGAGTGCTGAGAAACATAGAGAATTAGGTTTGGTTGAGGGTAAGTGGTTGAAAATTGCTTGTTATTTTTCATTGCCATAGTGACCATCGACTATTAAGGTGACCATTAGTGTTTAAGGTGACTGTTAGTGGTTAGGCAGATCATCGACGATTGAGTCAACCATCGGTCATTATTGTGTAAGTTTTGGGTTGGTAAATTACTAAATAATGGGATCTAAAAGATCGATTCTAGGAGATGGACAAGGGTTAGGTTGATTGCAAAATGGAAATAAAGTATGTGAATATTGACAAACAAGTACTTGTCTTACCCAAGGTTGATTGGATGAGTGGTTGAAATAGTTAGCCTATTGGTGGAATCTAGCTTGATTCTAGCAGAGTAATAGTACTTGAGAACTTGATGAGAGGTGATGACAGGTTGGATCTCAATGAGATTGTTGATAATTCTTAATAACACTAATGACATTGATTGACCTATAAAAAAAACTCTTAAATCCCTAAGCTCTTGATAATTATTGTAGATGGATTTGACCTCCCAGGCCTCTCTCTCTCTCTTATAGGCACAAGCAAGAGGTGGAAGTGAAGATGTAACTAGGCCATATAAATATAATACATTTATGTAAAAGACTTAGAACAAGAATTAGATGAGTTATATTTAGAATAGGTCTGTGAAAGCTTGCATGCTTTTGGTTAAGAGGTGCACCATAACTATTAGTGGTCAAGGTGACCATCACTAGTCATCCTAACCATTGGCAGTCAAGGGTGAAGGCCAAAAAGGTGGAAAAGGCTAGGTTTAACTTAGTTTAATTAAACTAACTAAGATTGGTTCATTTAATGATCAAATGGTAAATTGGCCCCAAGGGGGTCTAGGGGTGTTTTCAACATTTAAAATCATAGGTGTGCATTTTTTTGGTGTCTACATTTGCCCCTTTTTATTATGTAGCTAAATGAGTTGTAAAACAAAAATAGAGTATAGGTCAAAGGTTTGGATGCCCTGAGCATGGGAAGAGGTATTCCCCCTCAAACTAGGAGTTGATGAGGTAGAAAAAAATTAGGTGTAGGTTTGATAAGTCATAATTAGTGATCTACGAGGTGGGGGACAAGTTGGTTGGGAATTTGATAATGCAAACTTGTGCACAAAATGTGACTAAGTACATGTCAAGATGACGTAAATATTAAAGTTTCTAATATAGGTAAAAATAAGGGTTAGTGTTAAGAGGGACAAGTGACAAGTGATCCATGTGACCACCTGTAGGCATGGTGGTTGGGAACACTCGTAAATACAAGTTTCCAAAGTAAGGTATGCAATTCATTGGGTATCCAAAGTAAGAAGTGCTCTTATTGAGAACACAAATTGGTCAAGTGTCATAGGTATCTAAGGTAAGAAGTGCTCCCAAAAAGACATGAGTTAGTATGTATGAGGTGGCAAAAAATTCAAAAAAGGTCAACATGGTAATGTTGTCACTATGGTCAAAATACCAAGCAAAAAATTGTCACAAATTGTGCACTAGATGGGTTAAAATAGGCCAATGACAAGGTGACTAGGTTAAAGGGTTAGTCGATTGGTTAGTTGGTAGAGAATAGGTGATATCCAAAGGTTGGGTGCTATTCAAATGAGTTACTCTAATTTGGTGAACCATGTAGGGGTGGTTGAGTTGACTCTAAATGCACTAGGCAAGTGGATGTTGCCTACATAGTTTCGTAGATGTAATATCTAGCAAAAACTTTAGGGCAAATGTAGTTCTCCCTAAAAAAGGGGGTTGATGAGGTGAGGTCTAAAAATTGGTAAAGGTGGGGGGGGGCAACCATTGGCGGTCAATATTTTCCCTAAGGTTGACCGACAGTGGTCACCCTAACTATCACTGGTCAGGGGAAACTTGAAAAAGCCATGAGGTATAAAGTAAAATGAAAAGTCATTTTCATCATTTTAACTTCTAGTCATTTTACTTTGAGTGTTTGGTATGTTATGTCAGTGAGTAATTCAAGCTTACTAATTTGGTAGTGTTAGATTAGGTGAGCGAGTATTAGCTGGATGGAGGGTGGGTGAGGGCATGGTCAGGTAGTGGGAGGGCTCTAACCATGACATTGATCATGGAATAAGGTAGGTGATGCCTTAAAATTGTCAATGTAGGTTAATTATTTAACTTTAGTTATGATTATGGGTGGGGTAAAGGGTAAATTGGTAGGTTAAGTTTATTTGAAATAGTACATGCTAGGCCATAATTCCCTAGGATTAGGTTTTGTTTGAAATAAGCAAATTAGAAGCTAAAAAGGGGGTTAGAAGGGTAGGAAGAGGCCATAATAGATGATAGAGGAGGATAGGGTAAGAATTTAAGGAATTTTGGTAGATTTGGTGGGTTAGGGGGTTGAGGCTCACTATTGACAAACATGGATAATGAACCATCAGTGGTAGGACTCAATTGTCAATGGTTGAAGGTCTTGGTAAAAAGGGGTTGTGTGACTGTCGATGGCTTAGTAAACCATCGGTAGTCAAAGGTTATAAAAAATGACTAAATCATCTAAGTTTAATTTTGTTATTTGTTGAAAGTTATGATATGCATTGAAAAGTGTTGTGTGTATGGAAAATTGTTGTTAATAGGTTATAAACAATGATGGTTTATGAAATGGATTGTTGGTAAGGCATTAGTAAATGGAAGTTAGGTGTTAGTAAACATGTCAAATAGGTGGATTTGAGAAGTTGGATGGAGGTAAGGAGGGGATATGTAATGGCTTGGGATGGGACTTAGCAATAGATACAAGACTAAGTATGTATTGTTAATCATAATGGTTTTACAAGCCCACGAACATATTCAACTAAGGGATTGAGTGCCAGTGGAGGGTTATCTACTAACTGATTATAGAGTGGGGTTCCTATGCTATAGGAGAGGTGGTACCATGATAGGGGCAGGTGGGGGCATGAGAGATACTGAGTGGTTCCAAGATGCATTGGAGGCCCTAGTAGTTGGGGATGTGATATGGCAGTCATTTGTTGATTGACCTCAGTGAATAAGACTTAGGTATCACATCATAGGGCTTCAAAGCTAGTAGTGGATATATGAGAGATGGGAAGGAGAGGATGAGGTCATCACTTTTGATCACATGTAGACAGTGTTTGGTTTGGCACAGGATATTTTGCCTAACTTTTTGAGGTATCAAAGGGAGGAGGCTGAGTTTATTTTACCTAAGCCACGACTGTAGGATGTGGTGTGTGATTATGAAGAGCTGCTAGTTAGAGCTCCCATTGCTGATATAGGGGTTGCTGATGGATATGTAGCCTGGCTATAGGGAAGGTATGTGGTACCTAACTTTGAATGGGGTGATGGGCACTGATAGGTCATGGATGTAGACCCAATGGGGGCATAGATTCAGGGTGATGGCTAAGTAATGGCACTTATGGTAGCACAGGCATAGTTTTTTGCATTATAGGGGTAGGTGGCCATGTTATAGGGGAAATTTGTGGCTATGATAGTAGATCATAATTAGACATAGGGATAGATCACCATAGGCTAGGGATAGGTTACAATGTTATAAGGTCAGGTGGTTGCCTTGCAGGGATAAGTTATGGCTATTATAGCTGAGAGGGGCTAGGTATGAGCCACCCTCATGCTAGTTACACAAGAGAGAGATGCTTTGAGATAGATGGTAGGGGTGACCATGGCAATAATAGGAGAACCACTAGACATAGTGCCATGGGTACAATATCTAGCCACTATGGAGGAGCTCAAGTATTATGAGGCCATAGTGTTAGCATGACTTCCTTTTAAGATGAAGTATGGTGAGTACCAGGCTAGCTTGGTAGGGGATCCCTCTATAGCTACTCTAGAATAGTGGGATTCTATAATGGGCCATGCAGGGATGTCAGGGGGCCACCACAAGATGGGAGTGTAGGTATAGGTATAGGTGGAGCTAGTAGTAATGACACATCTACATGTGGGGCTAGTGGTAGTGGTGCCCCATGATCATGTCTTCGACATATTTTGATATATTGGTGTGATAGGTGTACACCACTTTCATACCATCCTGCATGTTGATACAACGAGATGTATGTGTTTTGAGAGAAAGTTTATACATTGTTACATGTATTATTATTTATGATGACCTGATGTATATGATGTATGGTTTATAATTTTATATATGATGTACATTTATGGTTCATGGTTCATATGCTTATGTGGTTAGTCATGTTCATGTTTATGGTAAATGATCTATGGTTTCCTGCATATGCTTTATGAGATGTTGACTCATTAGCTTAGGCATGTGATGCTAGAAAGATAGTTATGATGCTCTAATTTTATTCATACTCATGATAGGATGTGTTATTAATGGATGTAGGTCATATGATAATGTAATCATAATAGCTTTGTTTATGGTTATATTGATGTGTTTTGCATGAATTGATGTTATAAGATGAATCACGGTAATGTCATGGTAGATGGATAGATTGGTAGATGGTATATGTAATGGTTCATGATATTTTGCCCATTGATTTTGCTTGGGATGATGAATGGTGTAATCAGGGTTGTTTATGGTATGATCTATGTCTGGATGATGTTTTGATGGTGATGGATAGGATGATGTTTATGATAAGATGTGATTTCATAGTATTTTGATAATAGATGATGTGGCTTGTAGACATAGCTCATAATGTTATGCTTTTGATTTGATATTTGTTATTTATGATCATGGAGATAATATGTCAATATGGTTGAGGATGTAATCAGAATACATAAAGTAGATAACAAACTAAATGTTTAGGAAAGTGAGAGGAATCATGAGAGGGACATCTACATGAACTAATAAAGGATAAGAAAAGAACCATGATTCCTTTTTGTTGGTAAGGACCAAAATGAAACTTTAAGTTGGATTGGCTTAGTGAAAATAAACCTTTCAAATGCTTTGCATTAGCATGCCTAGGTTGACAAATATGTATCTTGATCATATTGTGTTAAGTAAGCTCGTATTCCCATGCATATGTTATATGGAGGGAGGATGGGTGAAACTGGAACCTTTTATGAGACTAGTGTGCCTCTTCTATAGGCTTCCAATAGGATAGTATAAGTAAGTCTATGCCCATATATAAATTCTAGACTTATCGATGCAGGAAGTCTACTTAGGAGAGCTGAATACGGATTGCCAAGAATATTATTTTTAGGAGATCTGATTGTGATGTTTCTTATTTATTCTATTTAGGGGTTTTTATTTATTTTGATTTTACTTGGGGGGTTTTCTTATTTTTTATTTTTATTTGGAGTTAGGGAAGCTGATCAATGTGGGAAGCTTCCAAGAAATTGCTAGCTTTGACAAGTGCTTTACTCAACCATGTTTGAAAGGAGTGGTCTAAGTTTATGTGCTTAGTTTCAATGCTTTTGATAGTTGTCCTTCAAGGGAGCAGTCCACCTTACATTTTGTAATTTTAGATGAGTTTTCAATAGCTATCCTTCAAGGGAGTAGTTTGTGAATGCTAAGAATGACCCATGATTTGTTTTTGACTTTGATATTTATTTTGATTTTGTTTGATTTTGATTGACATAAACTTGATTATACATGCTCAAGGGATTACCTTTATGAAGGTAAAGCGAAGGGCACAAGAAGGTTTAGTAGGTGAAAGGAGGTTTAGCTGACAATGACCATGGAAATTTGTCTCAAAGAGGGATAGAAAGTACCATGAGAATCATGCCATGGGTAGAGCCATGGTACCCATAGTTCAATATTAGGCTATGACTATGACAGATAATCACATGATTCTATTGTAGTCAGTGCCCTTAAAAATATAGAAATGAATGTGGTTATAGGGGATGATCTTAAGTTAGACAAATGATGATTGTGACCCCTATTTAACAATAGAAAGGATGCAGATGTGAATCATTAAGGGGCTCAGGTTATAGTTTTCCTTCAAGAGAGGATAAATGATAATCTCTTGATCCATACTTATGGGTTATGATATAGGATCCAAGCCAATTGAAATAAAATTTTCTCCTTTTGTTTTGCTCCATATTAATTACATGTTGATTTTCTTTGAGAATGAGATCCCCAATATTGAATTCTCGCACTTTCAAGTGCTTTTTATGATCACACTTGATTCATTTTTCATAAACATGAAGATGGGAAAGAGTGGCTAAATGACGCTTATCAAGTAGCTCAAGTCAAACTAAATGTTCTTGGCAATAATCATCTTCTAAAATAAGGTCACGTAAAGATGTGCAAAGAGAAGGTATTTAGACTTCAAGAGGAAATACAACCTTAGCTCTGAACACTAGAGAAAAAGGTGTAGCACCCATAGGGGTTTGGATGCTAGTAGGATATGCCCATAAGGTGAAAGGGATGTGCAAGTGCCAATCCTAACCTAAGACATTGACTATTTTGGTAAGCATGTTGTTAAGGGTTTAATTAGAGGCCTCTGCTTGTCCATTTTCTTGTGGATGATAGGGTGATTAAAAGCTAATTTTTTTACCAAATATGTCATAAATACCTTGAAATTATTTGTTTTTGAAGGATTTACCATTATCGGTGATGATCTTGTAGGGAACACCAAAATGGCAAATGATGTGATGGGTGATAAATTCAATAATATTTTTAGCTTTAGTCGAGACAAGAGGAATAACTTCCACCTATTTGGTGAAATATTCGATCATGGTGATGATAGAGTGATGTCTCTGTGAAGAATGGGGGTTGATTTCACCAATAAGGTCCAGGCCCCATTGTGAAAAGGGTTAGAAGTCCCAAAAAATGTGAAGACTATTGCTAGGTGCGTGATGTAAACTAGCATGTTGTTGACACTTGACACACTTTTTCACATAATCACAATAGTCTTGGTTAAGGCTAGGCCATTAATAGCCTAGGTAGAGGATGCACTTAGCCACAACAAGTCCACTAAAGTGACCCCCATAGATACCATCATGCATTTCTTTGATAGCGTGAGAGGATTCTAGACCATGGATACAACAAAATAAGAGGCCATCAAAACTAAATTTATAGAGGATACCTCCAATAATGGTATAATGGGAGGTGCTCTGAATAAATACTAGATGGGCTTTCCTAGAGAGGCCCAGATGGAACTATAACAAAGTTTAAGTAGTGAAAGGTGCATTGATACCAAAGGTCAAGCTGGATCTCCTCTACACTAAAAATGGTTGGAGTGTCTAACTTGATGTAGAAAGGTTTAATGAGGTGGTGGACAATGACTAATAACTTAGAGTCTAATGGTGTTGATGGGATCTGAGAAGCAAGAGAAACCATGGTATCGGTAAACTTGTTAGTAGATCATGAGGTGGTTTGAATGTGATACTGTTCAAATTATGTCAAGAGTTTCATGACTAACTATCTATATAGTTAAAAAATATCATTCTTACAATAGTAGATGCCATTGACTTGATTGACCACCAGTTGGGAGTCACCAAAGATGTTGATTGTTCTAACACCCAAGGTTAACACAGTTTGGAGAACTATTATTAGGGCTTCCTATTCAACCACATTGTTGGTACATTCAAAGTCAAGTTTAAAATATAAAGGAAGTGGTTCACTCATAAGGGGGATAAGGATGATGTTGGCTCCCCTACCACACTGACATTTGAAACCATCAAAAAACATGGTTATGTGATTGGTGAAATCCACTTGGGATAAGCTTGTGATGGACTCATCTAGAAATTCAAGAAGAGGAGGTTGGTTGCTTAGTAGGGGTACATAAACCAACTATTTAGTGATGGATTTCCCCTTAATTGAATTTTATTGTAGGAACTCAATGTCAAACTTAGCTAAAAGCATGAGCCACTTGGCCATATGTTGGTTTTGGTATGGCTTGGAGTACATGTACTTGAGCAAGTTGATATTGGTTATGATAAAAGTTTTATGGTTAAGAAGGTAGTTGAAATGTTTAGTGGCCATGAAGAATAAGGCCAAGCATAGTCTCTCAATGTGAATATACTGAGCTTCACAGTCTACAAGGGTGTGGCTTATGTAATAGATAATTTGATCTTCATCTTTTTTTTCCCGATGGGCAAACATTGCCCCTAAGGAATGGTTGGTGGTAGAGATATAAAGTTAGAAAGGTTGGTCATCCTTAGAAGGTGTGAGCATAGGTGGAGATAGAAGGTACTCTTTGAGTGAATCAAATGCCTTTTGACAATCGATGTTCCACTTGAAAGAGATGTCATTTTTGAAGAGGTGATGGAAAGTTTGGCATCATTTAGATAGCTGATAAATAAAGTGGTGAATGGATTGGAGCTTCCCCTACAATCTATGGAGTTGCTTAATATTGGTGGGAGGTATCATCTCAAGGATGGCTTTGATTTTTGATAGATCAACCTCAATTCCCCAAAGGGAAATGATGAATCCAAGGAGTTTTCCTAACAAGGCCCCAAAAATACATTTTTTGGGATTGAGGTGGACATGGTAATGGATAAGTCTCTCAAAGATAATCTTGAAAATGGATAAGTGGCCCTTTCAAAGTTTGGATTTCTTTAGGAGGTCATCCACATAATCCTCAATAATTATGTGGAGGTCATGGAAGATTTAGGTCATAACACATTAGTAGGTTGCACCAGTGTTCTTAAGACCGAAGGGCATGACTCTATAATAGAAAGTCCCCTATGGGGTGATAAAGTCAATTTTGTGATGATATTTAGAGGTGATCAAAATTTGATTATAACCAAAGAATCCATCCATGAGAGAAAACATCTCATGGCCTACTTAAGATCAACAAGTTGGTCAATGCTGGGAAGGGGAAAGTCATCCTTTGGGAAAGTGAGGTTAAGGTCACAAAATTCCACATAGATTCATAGTCCCCCTATTTCTTTAGTGATAGGCACGATGTTCAAAACCCACTAGGGATAATAAATGGGTTTAATTAAGTCAATAGAGAAGATGCACTGAAACTTTTCTTTGATAAGAAGGGTTATGCGAGGATGCATTTGTCAAAAAAAATATTTGATAGGCTTGGCATCATGATTGGTTACAATGTTGTGGGTGGTAATGGCTAGGTCAATACCAAGCATATCATCATATGACTAGTTGAATGCAATGTTTTAGTCTTTAAGGAAGGTAGAGAAGTCTTAAAGTTCCTTAGGGGCAAGAGATTGGCCAAGTTTTACAATATGAGGGTTGCCCAAAGTGCCTATGTTGATATCCTTAGTGGATTCATTTAGCATGGTTGAGGTTTCAAGAGTAAGGATTTATGGATGGAGTAATTAGGTACACCAAGGTATGTGAGAATAGAATCATCATCCTAGCACTGGAAAGTGTTAATGGTAGGAGAGTCTTCTCCCACCAATTCAAGATGGGTCAGAGGGATGGATACTAGTGCCCCTTCCTTTTCATAAGTTAGGGGGTTGAGGGTAATCATGTTAACAAAAAATAAATAAAAATAGGTTGGATAATGTCCTTATCATCACACTCAGGTGGAGGGGACGCTAGTGAGGAAGGGGTCCCTTGCTCAATAATGGTGTGTGTGTGTGTGTGTGTGTGTGTGTGTGTGTGTGTGTGTGTGTGTAGGTTATGTGTATTTCTTCGTATTGGGTAGGATGAAGCCAAGGCCATATTGTTTGTGAGGCTTTTGGGTCTCAATAGAGATCAATGTGTGTGGGCAATGATTGTATCATCCTAATCCAAACCCTTTCTAGTCACACCTGTTGAGGTATATTTTAGTGAAGTTTGGGTTGTCCAAGTCAGAGAATGTAGAGGTGAATGGTTATGGTGAAGAGGGGGTGGTGACAACATCAAGCAGCTTGTCAATTCTCTCATAGATAAAGTGGGTTTAGTATCTTGGAGGTCCCAAGGGAGTAATGGCCCCAATGTTGGGGTCATAACCTAGTTGGTGGTTAAGTTTCCCATACTCTTGGGGAGTAAGGAAAGCATCAAGGGTAAGGAGTCAGTATTCCCTAAGGGTAAGGCAATGGAAGGTAGATTCTAAGGGATTAGTGGTAGATATCTAGTCCATGAGAATGGACAAACTAGTAGATGCCTCTGTAGAAGGAGAAGCAATGGCTTCATCTTCCATGGTCAAGGGCTTGGTGATGGATGTTTGGGTTGCTTTTGTCAAAGATAGGAGGACATCATTAGGTTGATAGGTCATGTTGCATTTTGAAAAAGGTCTTAGGTTAACTTGTATGGTAATAATTTAAACCTTGTGCTCAATTTTGACACAATGATGAAGGATATAAGGTATGTAACCCATAACATGGATCCAAGGTCTCCTTAGTAAAACATTGTATTGGAATTCACCTTCGATCATGTAGAAGAGTTTAAGGAGCGTGCATGGTCTAAGCTGAAAATGGAGGAAAAAATTTCCCAATGTAGTGGTCATGGTGTCATTAAAGGATCGAAGGATAGCTAAAGTTTAAAAAATGATATTGTTTGGTAATTTGAGTTGGTCATAGGCATGGGAAGAGATGATGTTTATGTTGGATCCCCCATCAATCATAACCCATTTAATGTAGGTTTGGTTGATGTGGGAAGAATTAAAGAGAGGGGGATTTAGGTCCTTAGGGTGGATATAAGGTATCTCTAAGTCCTTGAAGGTAACAAGGGTAAAGAGTTAGAGAGCACCTACGAAGGTTGTTATAGGTCAAGAGTTACCTAATCTGACCTCAATAGTTTTCATAGCCTCTATCGTGGCTTGATGATGGTGGGGTGAGGTATAAATGAGCTCATATAGGTTCATCTCAGTTGGAGTCTGGTGGAGTTGCTTAATAATGTCCCTCCTGATAGATTCAGAGGGGTTAGCCTCAGAGGTGTCAAAGATGGTAACATTGGGCTTAACTAAAGATGAAGAGATTGGGATTTGGTGTGGTTTAGGATGAGAAGGTGGGTATGTCTATGGAATAGACACTTTGGCCTTCCTTTTATCTTTTTGTTGTGATCATGTGACCACATTAATGGTATGGACAAAATGGAAGGATAGGGCATGAGGTTGGGTAGGTGTTAGTTTACTTTGTGGTGAGAGCAGAGAATCAGGTTGGCTTTGGCAAATGGTTGTCAAGTTAATTGGTATAGGGATTAGGGGGAGCTCATCTAATAAGATATCATTTTCATCATAGAGCTGATGGATAATAGCCTGAAGATATTTGTAGTTCTCTTTGTCATGCCTAGGTGTCTTATGATAGGAACATATTTGGTGATCATTATACCAATTCAATTTCAAACTAAAAGGATCAAAAGGTCTGATAGGAGGTAAGGTGAGGCAAGAGGCCTACAATAACCTTTATAAAATGGTTGTATAGGATTCTGCTATAGGTGGGAAAGGTATAGAGGTTGTGGTTTTAGTTGTTAAGGTGGGCATGTTAGTATCAATGGGTTTGGTGAGAGAGGGTCTAGGTAAGGTGGTGTTTTTGGTCAATGGTTTTGTTTGGGTATGCTAGTGGTTGGGGTGTTCAAGGTTGATAATCTAGCTATTAGTAATTTGGGAAGGACCAGTGCATCAAACATTAAGTGGGTTTGTGTTACCAATTGTATTGGATGACATATGTTAAAATTATCTTGATTTTTAAGCAAGGTTGAGGGATGAGACCCCAAAATAGAAATCAGGGTAGAGGGAGGTAGAATCCTAGACATGTGGATTTTTATTAGTTTTACCCCCTTGGCTGATTTGGGTTGAGTTTTGGGCATAGGGTTGGATAGGGTTAATTCTACTTTCAAGGATGGGTGAACCAAACTTCATGTATGGAAGGAATCAAGAGTTTTGAAAGGTTTGGTTGGTGGTGCGATCATTTTAGATGTGGTTTTTCTGGTTGACTGAGAAGATGAGGGGTTGGTAGAAGTTCTAATCAGTTTAAGAGGTGGTGGAAAAATGATAGATTGGTTGGTTAAATGCATGCCAAAAATTTTGGGTTTGTTGATGTAAGGGAGACATAACTATTGCCAAAAATTGGTTTGATCCATGTCTGGTTTTGTGACGATAACTAAATTTTGAAATAGTTTAGAAAATGGTTTGTATACTAGTCTAGCCTCTTAGGTAGTGGTTGTCAAGGATACACCTATGGGTTGAGGAGGAGGATTGGTAGCCTTGTCTATTTCCTCAAGCAAAGGATGTAATTTTAGGTTGGGCGGTTGCTCCATGAGGGTTTCTTGTGAAAAATTTGATCCCTTAGGCATGATGTCCATAGTTTTGGTTTGTTTTGTGGTTAAGGGAGATGGTTGATAGGAATGGTTGTTTGTTTAGATAGGATATTCAAAGGGGTGCTTGATTTTTCTAAATCCTCTATGAGTACAACCAAGGAACAAGGAACCTCCTTGGTTTAGGTATCTAAAGGAGGAGAAGGTGACTCTACCATCTTGGTAGATGAGATGGGGGAAGAGTAGGTAGATTGGATGCTTGAATCTTCAAGGATAAGTGTATCAAGAGCTATATTGATCATGTGGGAATCATGAAAACATTTATCCTATGTGTCCTTGATTTTGGAAGGGGCATGATTGGGAAAAGGCTTCCTAAAGATGTCAAGAGATTGATTTTGAGGGGCATTGGGATTATCCAACATGAATTCCCCCTTGTCAATAAGGCTCTAAACAACATTTTTAAAAGTATTACATTGACTGACATCATGTCTAATTACTTGATGAAAAGCACAAAGGTCATTCTCATTATACCAAGTGGGTGTTATATGATAAGAATCAAACTACTAAGGAGGTTTGATGGGGGGAAGCTGTATGAGGTTATATTTTAGTAGTTTTTCTAGAATCAAGGTATAAGATTCTTCAAGTGGAGTGAACTATTTTTTGTTGCTTTAGTTTGGGTTCATTGTGTTTTGGTTGAAGTTAATGGGAGAATTTTATTGATTGACATTGGATGGAGGGGTAGTTTTAAGGACAACTACATTCATAGTTCCCTTGCTCTTGGTTCTAGCATTGGCTTGGTTGCCTAGTTTGGAGGAAGAGGTTCCATTGGTATTGAAGGTAGAGTTCTTGTTTCTTAACTTCAATTTTCCCTCATCTATGGCTTAGTTTTCTCGCTTACATGCCATGGTAAAAGCTTCATCAAAAATTTTGTATATTTAGACATGAAATGTAGAAGATATATGTTTGGCGCAGGCTCAAGCAAAAATTTCTATAAGTTTAGGTTAAGGCAAGGAAAATGAAACATGATTAATCAACCTTCTCCAAATGGAAATGAAATCAGTAATGGACTGATCATTGAATTTATTGATATAATAAAGGTCAATGATAGATACCTTCTTGGAAATGTTAATGGAAAAGTGATCTAAGAAGACCTGAGCTAGTTAGGTGAAAGAAAAGATTGAATACCTGGTAATGGCACTATACTAGTCAAGTGCCAGGATGGATAAAGACATGGAGAAGGTTCAAAGGAGAAGGGCATCATCATAATAAATCATGTAACATGCATGCTTGAAATCCCTAAGGTGTTTTTGGGGATCTTTCTTACTCTAAATTTGGTAAATTTTTGAAGCTCCCATTAAGAAGGGTAAGGTCTGATGGGGATAAAAGGATGGATAGGTTCGTTACAAATATGATCATAGGATAGGATGTTATTAGCCTCTAAAATAAATTATTTGAGGTTTTCTATCTTGTCCATAGGCATATTCATTAGGTTAGTTTGAGGTGGTGCACCTAAAGGATTGTAAGGTGAATATTATGGTTGAGATTGGGTAACATATTGGTAATTGTTTGGTGGTTGAGAGGTTATCACATTTTAGAATGTGGATGTTAGATGTTGGATAGGTGGTATGTAAGGATAAGTGGATGATGATGGTAGAGTAGTGGGTACATACCATTTTGGGTTAGGGATGTATACTAGATTTGGTATAATGGGTATCTATTGAGGGATTATTGTAGATTAGGCATGAACGGTAATTGGGTTTGTAACAAAAGGAGAGGTAGTGACCTTCATGATAATAGGTGGTAAAGTAGAAGGGATAGATACTGCTAAGCTTGGAAAAAGGGTATTGACCAATGGGTTAGGGTTGATAGAGGGAGGTTTGGTAGTGCTAGTCGTAGGTGCCCCACCAATAAGTGGAGTATGATGGGTTAATGTTTGGGTTGTTCCTAAGGTTGAGGAGTCATTGGTAGGGGTGTAAGGTGTACATGTAGCGGTTGGTTGGATAGGTTGGGTTTTAGTTGTGGCATCAAAGGGGTTATTAGATGAAGAGGCCTAGGTAGTCAAAGGTTAGGTGGTGACTATGGTAACAAGGACACCCCTCATAACATAAGATAACATGTCGTAAGGAGGATCCTGAGGTGGAGTTGGAACTAGGGCATGGTGAGGGAAGGTCTTAAGGTAGTGCTAAAGGGCAATTGGATTATTGTTTAAAAAGGTGTTAAAGTCCATGTATCCTTGGAAAAATACCCAAGTCAAAGTAGGGCTTCCCAATGGATGAGTTGAGTCTTCTACTTTAGAGACATACTTCATAGATGAAGAGGTAGAAGAGGTTGATTTGAGTGACGGGTTCTACTCTACTAGGTCTCTTTGCTACTGGTGAGTGAGAACCATGCAAGAAAAGGGGGAGAGAAAAAAAGAATAACCTCACCACTCAAATAGGGAGAAGACAAGAAAATGATCAAGGCAATCAAGACACACACTATAAAGTATGTTAAGCTTAGAGGTTAATTTTAATCACTTTTGGCTTATGACTTAGTTTATAAGAATGTGTGATAGAAGTTGGCTTATACATTAGGTATTATAGAAGCAATCCATGATTGGTTTTGGGTTGTTTAGGTGCTCAAAAGAATCTATATTATAATCAATACATGGCTTGGTATTGGGGCCTACCCCCTCACTTCACAATCCCACAGTGGTAAGAGTGTCAGGTGTTTAGCCAATATATATTGATATCCAGAGTTTATACTCAACCAGAGAGCTAAGTTGGTTCTCCCCATGGTAATGACTTTTAAGTAAGATTATCAGGAAAGGGTAAGGTGACCACTAGGTGATGAAATCTTGTGAGGCCTTGTCTCAAATTATTTTGATATTTGATTTATGAAATTGGTTTGGCTAGTGTGTGTAACAAAAGTGGTGCTATGATAAGGTTACTGTGCTTTAATCAAAAGCGAACTAATGTTAAAATCAAGCAATGGATGTAGTTGATTTTAATTCCAAAAGAAATTTCAATTTCAATTATGAGAAGAGATAGAGAGAAGGGCATACAAATGCAAAGAAAACCACAAGTAAAGACTTTAGGTCCCACCAAGCATACCAAAATATTTCATGTAAATTTTCACTTAAGTTATAGGGAAGAGAGAAAAGAAACTCGATATGGGTATAGTTGAAAAAGATTTTTTTTTGTGCACACATTAAATCAGAATATTGTGAAGAGATCCTCTTTGGCTTGGGAGGAAGACCTATAGATAATAAAGCACTAAATCAACATGTTTGTTAGATAGATAGTTGGGTGGATTACCTAGCGATAGCTAGATTTTGGAAGCGATAGCTTCCTTACAGACTATCAATCTGTATATTTTAAATAATTAAGTTTACAAACCTAGAAATAAGGTACTTGCATCAATAATCAAAAGGTACTAAAATTGAACACAATAATGCTTACTTGAGAAAATAGACTAGAAATGATCAAATTAGTGATAAACTAATTAATGTTAGTGTTAAAGGATTGAGGGTATAGAGAAATATAGAGAATCAGGTTTAGTTGAGGGTATGTGGGTGAAAACAGCTTGTTGGTTTTCACTACCATAGTCACCATCAATGGTTAAGGTGACCATCAGCGGTTAAGGTGACCAATGGTAGTTAAGGTGATCATTGGTGGTTAGACAACTGTCAACGATTGAGTCAATCTTTGACAGTTACTATGTAAGTTTTGGGTTGGTAAATTACTAATTAATATGATCCAAAAGATGGATTTTGGGAGATAAACAAGGGCTAGGTTGATTTCAAAAAGGAAATAAAGTATGTGAATATTTACAAACAAGTACTTGTCTTACCTGAAGTCAATTGGGTGAGTGGTTGAAGTAGTTAGCCTGTTGGTAGAATCTAGCTTGATTCTGGTAAAGTAATAGTACTCAATAATTTAGTTGAGAGGTGACAATAGGTCAGATCTCAATGAGGTTTTTGATAATGCTTGATAATGCTAATAACATTGATTGACCTATAAAAAACTCCTAAATCCCTGAGCTCCTAATAATTATTACAGATGAATTTGACCTCGCAAGCCTCTTTTTTTATAGGCACAAGCAAGAGGTGGAAGTGAAGGTGTAACTAGGCCATCTAAATATAATGCATCCATGTAAAATGTTTGCAACAAGAATTAGACAAGTTATATTTAGAAGAGGTTGGTTAAAGCTTGTATGTTTTTTGTTAAGAGGTGCACCCTGGCCATCGGTGATCAAGGTGACCGTCATCGGTCATCCTAACCGTCATCGATCAAGGGTGAAAGCCAAAAAAATGGAAAAGGCTAGGTTTAATTTAGTTTAATTTAAATTAACTAAGATTGGTCCATTTAATGGTCAAAGGATAAATTGGCCCCAAGGGAGTCCACGGGTGTTTTTGACAATCAAAATCATAGGTGTGCAAATCTTTGGTGTCTACAACTAATTTTCTCTAAGAAATAATGGCATGCAAGATAGTTATTTTAAACAATGCATAAATAAAAAATAAATTATATTATATGGTTGGTATTTATCACATATTTTAAATAAACAAGAAACTCATTTCCTCTAAGAAATAATGGTATGCAAGACACAACTTTTTAAACAATGCACAAAATAAATTATATTATGTGGTTGGTCTTTACCACATTTATTTCAAAAAAATAAGAAACTCATTTCCTCTAAGAAATAATTGCATGTAAGATAGATATTTTAAACAAAATTAATAAATGCAACAAAGCCTCATGATCATTTCCACCATATTTTTGACGAACCCAAATATACCCATTTCACAAATTTTGAGAACATATCAACATGCAAAAAGTAAAAATTAGTGAAATGAATAAATATAATGATAAGTTCCCTAAAAGTATTTATTTAAAGATTTTTGTTTACCATCCTCACTTTTCATAATTGTCTTTTCATATGGCCCCATGGTTAGTTTATACTTTACATTCTAATTTTTTGTCACAATTTTTGCTATACATTGTTTATTATATTATCTAATTAGTTTTTATCACATACTTATTTTAAACAAACAAGAAATTTATTTCCTTTGAGAAATAATGACGTGCAATATACTTATTTTAAATAATGTACAAAGAACAAACTAAATAAATGCAATAGATCCTCATGATCATACTGTATGTTATTTTTAAATGTTTAAGGTAATAATTATATTTTGGTTTGCTTGGTTTGTTAATTGAAATAAAAATATATTTGAAAATCCAATATGAAATCTGGATATGGTTAAGACATTTTTTTAGACCTTATTATATAGTTTGTAATTTTAAAACAATGAAAATGTTTTGAATATTTTTTTTAGTTATGTCATCATCGCTTTTCATGGTTGTCTTATCCTATAGGCCCATAGTTGGTTTATACTCTATACTCTGATTTTTAACCACTATTTTTTATATACTAGATTTATTATATTATCTAGTTAGTCTTTACCACATACTTATTATAAAAAAAATAAAAAATTGATTTCATCCGAGAAATAATGACATGTAAGATACTTATTTTAAGTAATACACAGAATAAATTGAATAAATATAATAGAGCCTCATAATCATACTATATTTATTTTTAAATGTTTAAGGTAATAATTATATTTTGGTTGGCATGGTTTTTTAATTGAAATAAAAAATATTTGAAATGCCAATATGGATGTGATTAAGACATTTTGACAAGCCTTATTATATAGTTTATAATTTTAAAACTATGAAAATATTTTGAATGTTTCTTTTAATTATGTCATCCTCGCATTTCATAGTTGTCTTGCCCTATGTCCTCATAGCTGATTTATACTTTATACTCCGATTTTTTTTCATAATTTTTTCTATACTTAATTTATTATATTATCTGATTGGTCTTTTGAAAGACTTACAAACATTTTTACTCAATTTATACATAATATGGCCATCAAATTTAGCACTTAAAAAAGATAAATTTAATATTTAAAAAGTAGGGCAAATTTAATCGTTAAAAATAAGGAACCATAAACAAGATCTTGACTTTAGACTTCTCACCCTCCAACCTCTTTCTCCATTAGTTTTTTAATTAACACAAATTACCTCTTATAAAATAAATCTACATAAGTGCTTCAATTTTATTAAAACCCTATAACCATAAAACTCTAAAACTTAAATTCATATAACTTGATTTTTATTAGATTTTTATTCCTTTGGAGTCATGGGAATCATAAATTGAGAGACAATTATAAGAGGATGCCAAAAAGGAGTACAAGTATTCAATAATCAAGTACAATCCAAGTAATAAATACAATCCTTACATGTTGTGAGAATCATGAAGCAATTGACAATTCCAAGAGGAGGCCATAGCCAATAATGAAGTACAATCCAAGTAATAAATATAAATTATACATATGTGTAAATGTTTCACACTTTTAATGAATTTTGACTATCTTTTAAGGGATTCAAATTATTGTCATTTTACTTTTTTCATCAAATCTTTACTTGTAGTGTGAAAACCCTTTTTATCTATATCAAAACCCTTAATATTAGACATAATTTAATTATCACATAGGATTTATTATTTAGTTTTGAGATCAACAAGATCTTTGCATTTGTTTGGAATTGTTTGCTTAGTAACGAGATCAACAAGACCTCAAAAATATTGTGAATGTGTGTTTTGGCCAATGGGCATTGATGTGGTGATGACTTTTTTTCAGATTCACACACACCTGCTTAGAGTTTAGGTTTGGGATGGGTGTATAGTAATTCTTATTTATGTTGTCTCTCATGTCTTCTTTTCTTGGATTTATTTATTCAAGAAAGTTTTTGAAATGGTTGGACTACCCCCAACTTCATAGGGCAAAGCAAAATAGTTGTTTGAAAAACTTAGGGTATCTACTGATCATAATCATTATTCCACCTCAAGTATATTTTCCCTGTGAATGTGTTTAGGGAAAGGGTTTTAATTGGATTTTTTTTCATTATTTCTTGATTTGAATATGATGCATGATTTTCTATCTAATTATAATTTTTTTCAAAGAACTAATATAAATCCCCAATCAATTTATACCAGTGTAGCAATTTTGCCAGAGATTCACCAATGGAATTATATCTAAAATCTAGGATTCACCAAGATTTTATAGTAAGATTTTAGGGGTCCCTTATTAAAATTATCATTGTTATGCACTCTAGAGGGCAAGGAGTTTAGTGAGTCTATGAAATATTTTCACCTAAAACATTTCTGTATCTAATACTTGCATATCATATTGGCCTCATTGCATTACATATTCCATTGTTAGAAATTTGTCTTAGATATCAAATGTAATGTTTGGTGATTATTTAGTTGATAATTTTCATAACATGAAACTTTAAGAATGCAACATATCATATCATTTCATTATCACACTAGCCTATCACCCCATGGAAAGTATTCTCAAAATCAGCATTACATTAGTTTTTACCTTAGTTCTTATGAGCATAGTACACCTCATTTCCCTACATCTTCTTGCATAAATTAGAAAATTCAAACCTAAAATATAGTCTAGAAGCTTATCCATGGAATAATCTCTTCTTATGGTTCCTTCTAAAGTATAATATTATCATGCTAAAAAATAACAAATTTAGTCACCTATATTGGTCTTCGATGATGAGCCCTTACATCTTACTAGTTGCATGGGACCAAGATTTAGGGGTAAAGGCCTTAAAAAAAAAGAAAAATAGACACTTTTATTAAATCAAAATCTTATGAAAATACAAATTCAAATCCCATAGCTCTCACCCTCTGCTAACCTTTGGTGTTGAGCCCTTGCATCTTATTGGTTGTATGGGGTTAGCATTGGAGAGAGGTGCCCTTACTTGCCTACATCTAGCCTTTGGTGATGAGCCCATGTGTCTTCCTAGTCATATGAGACTGAGTGTAGGGGGTCACAAAGAGAAGTAAAAGTTAAATGTATAAGCACTATTAAATCATAAAGTGTCCAAGTAAGAAGATCTTCAAAACATGTTTGTCTATATACCTATGTCAGAAAAGGTAACTTTATCCCACTTACCAATTCTATTAGGACTAATTATCTCTAGATGAAACCAATAAAGTTAGTGATTTATAATTATAAAAAGAAGTACATTTTCTCCTTTGCTCATAATAATTAAGGTCATCTTCCTTTTTTATGAAATTTTGATTTATGGTTTTTATTCTTTATCACCTCACATTTATCCTATTCTCCTTTTCATTCCTTGTTGTAAATTAAAAGTCATATTTTGTGTAAATAAAATAACTAGGTTATCACCTAAAAGACAACTATTAGTGTATTCATAATTTCATGCATATTTTTAAACAATTACATCATTTACATACATTTGTCACATATATAAGCATATTTCACAACATTTTATTAAAAAAATAGAGACACATGGTATATCATCACATGCCTAGTCATCTCGAGTGCATAAACTAAGAAGCAAACATGAAATTTAAATCCCATGATACATAATGTCACTAGGAGGTAAACCAAATGCATCTATGTATTTCATAATAGTGTTGAGTTTGTACAATCATATCTCAATAAAATTCACCTAAGTAGAGGGACAGTGAGTCAAACATCTCAAAAATCCAAAAAAAATGTGTATTTGTATACATGTTTAATAGTGGCCCTAAGATATTGGCCTCCTCTTAATTCAATCACCTATAGAGTCTTTATTCGAGACTCTAATATAGTTATATGTCTATGTGGGTGAGTGATATCAACATATGTGTGATAAGTTGGGGTAAAAACATATAATGCCTACCTATCCTGATAGATAGTCCTATATCAACTGATAGCCTTTTCCTAACCTATCTAAACCCTCAAACCCATTCATGATAAAAATCTAGATTTAGTGGAAATATACACATTTTATATCAAAAGGTGGATTATTTATTTAAAAACTTTATAAAAATAGATTTATGTGTACTAATTGATTTAAGAGATTTTTGAGCTTTGAGTTCTCTATCATGGGTTTGAACTAACAAATAGTTGATGGGTAGAGCCCAAGATGAGGATGGTTAATGTGCTAGTGGGAGTGGAGCTGGGTAGGGATAGGTAGGTTTTGATTGTTTTATAGTTTTTTCCCCAATCATATTCTTTCATTGATGCATGTTTTCATGTTTATGAACCATATAATTGCTATATTTTATGATACATTTTTCAAAACTAACATTTTAATGATATTTATATCTTTTGTAGCATGTTTTATGATTTTATAGGTACATAATTACTTAGATCCATATTCAGTCCCCCAATAATATGGTTTAGGTAGTATGATGTTCCCTACGCATATGGTACGTACCATTGTCCATGTTTTGATTATGTAGTATATATTATAATTTTCATTAAAATTGCACTTGATTTTTATCTTCTATCTGTAGGTTACACAGAGTCTCGATTGGCTTCATTATGCCATGAAGGTAAGTGAGGTAGGTGTTTTTACTCAAGTCCACACCTTCATCGATTCATGACAAGTCATCCTCTTAAGGTGGAAATATTTATGCACCAAAAATTTATATGGTGTGATATTTCCAACATGATGTCCAATGATAATGTAGTGATCTCCTAATTTACACTTCAATGGGTTCTCACTAACATTCTAGTATTTTCCTCTCCCTATCCTCTCCCTAATTTTTTACTTCAAATGTTTTTAAAACCTTTTTAATATTTTTTATAAGGATGAAACCACCTTTCTTAGTGACAGAACCACCACAACCCATTATGAAACCACCCCTAAAATTATGGAACCACCACGGTGATTTTACAAACTGCCCTAATGGAGTCATCATAAACAGGGTCATTCTATATTACTATATGGAATTTTTGTTACTATATAGGGTGGTTCTATCAATAGGATTTGTGGTTATGTAATGACCCCTAAAAATAGGGCTAGTTCCCTTATCATTGTTTTGCATTCTAAATTTAGCATTTATAATTCATTCTTTGATGTATTTTTCATGTTTATTGTCATGTTTATTATTTGTTACCTTAATTTCACCTCCAATCAGGCCCATCTCACTCCCTCTTCTATTTTAAATCATTTTGAGTCCCTCTCAAGTTTAATTCTCATTTCAACTCAGTTAAACTCCTTTAGGTAAGCTCAATTGCTCTTCTACAAGTAAGATAATTTTGGCTTGATTTTTAATCCAAAAATTTACATCAGATCCTAGAGTTTTGAATCTTTTAATTGCTACAAATTGATACTATTATTTTAAATCTATATCTTTTTTATTTTCATGTTTGACTACTCAATTTCAAACAATGAAAGTCATTGTTTTTGTAACCAGATCTTTATGTTCAGTGCACTAGCCAACCACAGTCAGCTGCTATTTTATTTGGAGTTGTCTCTCTCTTATCTTCCCTTTTTTTATTAATTTTATTTAATCATCCTTCCAATTAAAAATTTCCTACAATAATTTTTTGAGAGAAGGAGATAGCACAGTGAGGACCACATCATAAATACTACTCTTGCTTTCAACTAATCTACATCTTAATCATATTGAGAGTTTTTAGCTTAGATTTATTTAATTTTCTTAATAGAATATAGTAGATTAGATTTATTTATTTTATTATTTTGGATATTTAATTTTAAAAAGGAAAACTTGATGGGAAAAATAAGTCTTCTCTCTCCCATCTTTACACAAAAATATGAGTTACTTTTCTTTGTTATTTGCAGTCATTCAATAGATTATTTTAGATTATATAGCTTTGATTTAAAACTATAATTAGATATTATAAAACAAATCAAACACTTTTATTTTTAATCATAATCAATTTTTAGTTTCAAAATAAACTCTTATTCCCACACTAACAAGTAGAAAACCCTAGTCAAACCTAGGTAATCAATAGGTGTTGTTTTACTCTTAATTGTTTTTATTTTAGTAAATTAAAAATGCTATTTTTAATTTAATAATTCAAAAAATCAAAATTTAAATATTTATTTTATTCAAAATAAATCATTCAAACTTAGTGTCCATCCACTTAGAAATAGCAAAACTCAGTCTAGCTTGCATTTGCAAAGAGAACTCCTAGATACTTTGTAATATTTTTACTTAAGATATAGATTTGATTTTGTATTTAATTTTAGGTTATAAATCCTTAGTTTTTAGAAAATATCCATTCATTTACAATCTAAAAATACAATTAAAAAGATAATTTAATTCAGTTTGCACCTTAAAAAGTTAAAAATAAACACTTGCATTTGTTAGGCTAGATTTCATTTTCAGTATTTCATGCATCCAAAAACTCAAGAAAAGCATAAAAATAATCTCTCTCTCTCTCTCTTTACTTTAAGTAGTTTTTAATTCTTTACTTTCTATACTTTCATTTCAACAATCAATTTTGTTTTACTTTATTAGTAAAAACCCTGTTGAAACATGTAAAAGTATAAAATAATCAACAATCAAATCCTTATCAAGATGAGTACAAGTACCAAAGCCATTCCTAAAAAAACCCTTTCCAAGACAAGTTCAAACAAAATCATTTCCAAGAGTAGTAAAAGAAAAAGCCTTGCTCACACATTGCCAAAATAGGGAGCATTTACCTTACAACACATTCAAAACAAGCTATATGTCTAACCTATTACCATTCCAACTTTTGATACCATTAGATGATACATTGAGCTTGTTTATCCTCACAGTGCTAGTCCATTTCCTAGAGTTTTTTCTCCTATTACAACAAGTACACTTCAAATTTATATAGATTCTAAGCTTACACTTTAGGTCTTTCACTCTACACAGTTTATATATTATCGTTAGTTAACTCAAATCCCTAGATGAACAATATAGGCCCCTAGTCCCTTTAATAGGACCCCTATGTATTCTTTTTGACCAAATAAACAACCTCCAAATTTAATCCTTTCATATTCCCTTTATTTTGTCCTCGGGTCTAGCCTCATCCTATTTCATTTAGGCTACCCATCATCTTCCATTATGTCAGTTGTCTTGGCCAGACCTTGAGAAATCAAGTAGACAATTTAGCACATGTTTTTCATGTGCATACAAGAACATTGATGTAGTATAATGTGAATATATATGCATGAAATTTCATATTAGAATATGCCACAGGTATAATATGAACCACAACATTTGAATATGTTCTATTGGAATTATAGGCATCACAACACATGATCTACAAATAATCTCATCTTCATTTAGATAGGTTTGGGAGGTTGTTAATAAATTTCTCTTCTACAAGTGACAAATCATGTTGACAACAAAAATGGTATTATAAAATGATAAGGCACAAATATAATGTACATACTAAATGCACATAAATATGAATCTACACCACAATATGCAACTTTACTTGATGCATTTGATGTATTTTAATAAACATATGTACTTACAAATGTCAAATACTTACAATTTGCATGTGACTCATTGCATGCATTTTGTTCAATTTGAATTTGCACTTGCTATATTATATCTTGTTACAAAAAAAATTATTATTATGTTTCTATTGTTACCAATAATTTCACATTTACACCCACCATTTTGTTTAACTCTTCCCATAACTTTATCATGTTGTTATTTATATACACAACCTAATTCTCATTAAGAAAAAAATTGCAATAAATTTATATGTATACCAACATTTTATATTTTCACTGTATGGGGTAATCACAATTATCAACCTTCCACCATGTGATTATACTATTAAACAAACACACAATAACTTTCATTTGTATATATATGTCTATATATATACACACTACATATAATGTTCATATACAAAATAGAATACACTATATAGCATGAATGGTAGCCTAAAATTTAATTTCTACATCCATGATCATTTTAGATATCCATATAAAATGAATCAAAAAATAAAAGAGATCGCTTGAGTTAAAATTTATGCAAGGATAAAAGAAATGAAATTTTTCAACTTCATCACCATACACAAAAATAGATTCATCCACCCATCATGTGAATATACTATAACCACACAAGAGGATTATTGAAAGTATAAATTATCTTTCCTCGACACATGCATGTTTCATTTTTAAGGAATTATATCCAAGTATTCAAACAAAAAAAATCCTTGATGAACAAACTTGTTACAAGTTCATTGCAAAGAGAGATAATCCTCACATATCTACTTTGAATATCATGGACCTAGGTATACAACCTAAAATTTTGTATGCCCTCACTCAAGTTGAATAAATTATCATTACATGATTTAATCTAATATTTCAAGTAACCCATGCATGTGGTTGGTAGTACAAATACCATGGTCACACTATTATATTTCCCCTGAATATATCATTTATTTTTAAGTAGTACCATGTTAGACTAAATATATAGACATCTTAGTATTGAAAAGAATTGGCTCAAAAAACAAACCATGTGAATGTTTTTAAAGTATCTCACATGTTATACAGGACCTGCAATACCAAATGGAAAATGATTTTTATTATAGAGACATTCATTTTGATCATCATGCACTTAATGCACTACCATCTAATGCTACTAATATCTTTTCCAATGTTATCCATGTCATTGTGAATATTGGAGACTTAAAAATGAGAAATCTAGACTTAGTTGAAGAAACAAATGCAACTACAAATCCACGTGATAATCAAACATCATCTTTTATAGCATATTTTCTAAATACACAAAGAGAGGTAGAACAAATAAGAAATTATGTAGACAATACTAATCCTATCCTCCAAGCAATAGTTAATTGGCCAAATATTAGTAGCTCACCCATAAATGAATATGACATAGAGGGATTGTTTTCTATCACTTTTCCTTCTCTTTTTCCAAAAGGAGTTTCCAATTTCCAACAACCCCACATTATAAAATTCCAACTGCACAAGTATGTCATGCACTCACTCTGGTATCAAGACAATTAGTTTGGAAGCCATCCATACTTTTTCTACTTCTTATTGAACCTAGTGAAGTCCCACCATATCCAAGAGACACATGTAGTTTTTGATAAAAAAAATGTTGAGTACAATGTGCCAATCACAATTTTAGATTTTCACCAACACCTAAAATACTTTCTTAATATGAGTATTTCAGATCAACTAATGCATTTTGTATTATGTCATAGAGGTACACATTCATTTTGGTTCAAGTGTAGAAATGAAATAACTGATATGATCACATAATTGGGATGTCTACCACTATTCTTTACCCTAAGTACAGAAGACACGAAGTGGCCATACCTATATAAAATCATGCCATGTGCACCTCCAACACTGTTGAGCAACAATTTTCATTAGAGAAATCAAAACCTAATTGAAAACCTGCATCTAACACCTTCATGAATGGATAAAATATTTTCAATCTTCCATGATGAAATTCTAGAAAAACATCTCCACATGAAGGACTACTAGTACATGTATTGATATTTATAGTAATTTTACTACACACAACATATGCCTTCATAATTATAATTCACTCTTTTTTTTTGAATGGGTAAAAATGGAAACATAGAGGATTTTCACATATCCATAAATTTGTATGGTTAGGAAATGCCCCCAATATGAACACATTAGACTGGAAAAACCCCTTTTCAAGTAAATTATGCAAGGTAATTCTTCAATCACTATGTAATAACATAGAACCAAAGTGATATAGATAAAATAATAACAGGATCAATCATTACAATATAGACAATCCATGCTTACTCTCCATAATGAAATACTACATGTTGATGCTCAAAAATATTATGAGGAACTTGTAAACTATGTATAATGTCACACTAAAGGTAATGATTCTATATGCTTACATAAAATTGGCTCAACTATACAATGTAGATATAAATCCCCATGGCCATTATGAGCAACATCAAGCATGTTCATCAAAAATGATAGAAAAACTTACAATAAATACCAAAATGTAGATATGTTTTAAATATGGTGTGAAAATTTTGATTTCCAACTAGTTGTCTCCTGCTAAACTATGCTCAAATATATAACAAAGTATGTAACAAAAGCTAAAAACAAATCTAAAAGCTACCACCATAAGCTGACTTGAATATTAGCTATAATTACACATGAAATGTATAGAATGGTTGCATATAGAACTTTCTTCATAGAAAAAATTATTGAAAATGACATAGGTGCACTATAGATGTGTTACATGCTCCAAAATCTCCCTCTAACAATTTGTATCCAAACATTTGTTAACCTAAATGTTAGTAAAAGAATTCAAATGTATTTGTATACACTTAAAATCAGACACTTTGTGTCAATTTTAACTATCTTATTAATATGTGCTAACATCATCCTTTCATCATCTAGTCAATATTTTATTCACATTAAAATCCCTACTAAATTTATTGTTCATCCCCCCTAATCAATTAATTATTTGTCATATGATCACATCCTATCTCAGAAACTTCACATCACATCATATTGGTTAATTAATCTCAATTAATTATCTAATCTCATCCTAATAAAAAATCCATAAATTTTGGATTATTCTTATTTTCATAAGTCATAAATTATAATCTCCCACATCATCCACCATTTGGTAATTAAAAAATACTAAAATTTCACCCTTTTCCAATATAAATTAAATTTAAAAGGGAAGGTGTGCAATTAATGTCAAAAACAAATCCCTATGCAAATCACACTAAATCCCAAGAAAAAGACTTGTCTTAGAAACTCCATGTCATAGCATTAAATTGTCATATTTGATTTTAGGACTGATTCACCATCCTTGATCTCCATCCAAAATCAATGGTCAAAATTGACCCTATAAATCTATAAATGGAAGGGCTAACCTTAATTCTCAAGATGATTATCTAAAACAATGAATATCTACCTGATCATAAGGTCCATCATCAATCATGCATCAAGCATTGTCAATTCAATCATCTATTTATCAAGGGGAGATGTTGTCTATTTGATCACACACATCTGCTGGAATCTTACAACTACATCCATATATCTAAGCACATCATAATTTTGTCAAGAGGACTTGAAAAGGTATAACAAGTATTTGTTTTATAGTTTATAATTATATTAATTCTTCTCTTGCTCATCTGAGAACACATGCTTATATTAGTTAATTATTTCAATTTAATTTTTCTTTACACTAACTTAAAACTATTCTTTATTTCATGATGTTACATATGGCATGCCTGAAGGGACCTGCAACTTATAACCAACTTTGATATCTCCTAATTATCTTCTTTTCCTATAATTCAATACAAATTCTATCCATAATTCACCACATTTATTTTAAAATATCTTAAATTTCCTTTCCCAGGCTCCTTGCAAAAATGCTCTAAGTATAAGTAGGATTGACAATGAAAGAGGCATAAATGTTTTACATTTTATCAAAATAGAAAATTATCTGCAGATTTGACATTTTTTTAATTAATAAAAATGACCTGTAGATTAGTAAAAATGTACTACAATTAGCAGAATAATGTTATATATTAGCATAAATGTTATTGGATTATAAGTATGTGTTTGCATGGATCAGTGATATCATTCTAATCTTGGTGAAATTATGATTTATGGCAGCAAAATTGTTTCTATTTGTTGACTATGTGTTTTTATAGGTTCAGTAGAAATGTGTTTCATTTTTACAAAAATGGGGTGTACTAACAATTTTTTAGTATTCCTGTACTTTTTAAATACCAAACATGTAAACTAATAATCCATTATTTTCATGCTTTCACTTGTCAAAGTCAAAATCAATCAAACAAACATTTATAACATTTAATTTTAGTGCTTTAAAATGAATACACACTTCAAATTGAGTGCTTTAAAATGAATAATTTACTTGTTTTGCTTGATTTTTTGTCTTTGTGTGTGATAGCCTAAGCATGTATGCTCTCCTCTTGCCCATTTTTCAGATCTTCAATGATAAAAAATGTCCTTGTTGTCTTCGCCATCCTAAATTGAAAGCTACTTATGTTTTCCTCTTGCCATTCATGGGACCCTGAGGATCATAAATAGCTTCACTTCCTTTTTTTTGCACAAATTAGACCTTGATCACCAAACATGAGTCCTTAGGGTGTGAAGAATACAATATCATCTCAAAACACTAAGCATATGGACCAACCCCATTTTTTGGTGGGGTATATAAATTGGGAAGGAGTTGTTGTTATTGAATAAGTGGTTGTGTGTTTTAAGTACACCATGGAGTGAATAGCTTTACTCCAATACACAAGCCTAGACATCACTCTTGAGGAACAATTTCCTATGATACTACATAAAATGTTATGGATGAATTTTTCATGAAAGGACTAGACCCTCTCGTAAATCTTGTTCTTCCATAAACTTGGGCCCAATTATACCACAAGATATACAGGGCATGCACCTAGTTGAGCCTATTTTTCCTAACTCAATACCATTCGGCCACAAACAACTATTAGTATGAGGAACACAACATTCTTAAAACTTACTCACCACATAAATCCACCTAGTGAGGGTTGGGAGACCAACCTAATCACCACTTTGTGCAAATAAAATAGTGGGCTTATTAGTTGTGCTGTACACCTTTTTACACTAAGCATAAATCTTTTCATTTGCATTCTTTTGTTTGATTATTGTCAAGAATTATATTTATTTCAAACCTTAAACATTTCAAAAAAATAAATTTTGATCAACTTTGACTAAATTCAACATCAAAAATCAAATCCAATCAACTTTGACTGTGTCTAATTTGGTCAACTTTAACCGAATTCAAACATCAAGTCAACTTTTGAAAATCAAAAATCAAATTAAATCCATCAAAATTCAAATGTCAAACATTCTAAATCAATTCAAATATCAGTTCAATTTTGACCAAGCCAAACATCCAAAGTTAAATCAAGTCAACTTTGACCAAGTCAACATCAAATTTTTAAATCTAGTCAACTTTGACCAAAGTCAAACATCTAGCTTGGACTAAGTCAAAGTCAAATCAAAACATCAAGTCTAACATCCAAATTTAAATTTAAAATTAAATTCAAATAGTCCAAACCAAATCCAAAAGTTGAGTAAAATCAAAATCCAAAATAAAATGAGGTCAATTTTGACCAAGTCAAAATCACCTAACAAAGTTGAAAAATCAACTATCCAAGTCAAATCCAAAGTCAAACATCCATCTTAGACTAAATCAAATCAATATAAAAATAAAAAATCAAACCTAATCAATGATCACATAAAAAATCAAACATCAAAGTTCAACTTTGACTAAATCAAGTAAAGTCAAACATCAAAATCCAAATTAGGTCAACTTTGACCATGTCGACCATCCAAGAATCAGGTCAACTTTAAGAAATTCACATCAATTCTACATCAATCACAACCAAATTTAAATCATATATTATCTTTAAATTCAATCTCTTGTACCTCTAAGAGTAATCTATGATAGAAGTTTTAGTAAAGGGTCCTAAGATATAATTTTTTGGTAGTGAAGAGATAACTTGTTGACCTCAAACTAGCAATTTTACCTCCAAAACCAATAGGTGTAAATCCACCACTTTTAGCACATATATATAGGCAAATTACACATACTCCAATGATCATGACATCTAATTCCATATGCAAGTACATTTTCAATATTATTCCAAAGCATAGAAACACTGATAATAAATGTTGTCAAAGTTGAAGTTATGGTCAAAGAACTCCATTTTTGGTGGTTTTTGGTTGAAAACTAGCACTGCTAACATGTTTGGATGAGTGGATAACATCTAGGACTAGGTTCTTGGCCTCCCATATAGCCTAGTCGACAAACCCACCACCCATTCTAGGTTCAAGAATGTCTTTTCCCAATACAAGAAAGATGTTAATTTCTATCCTAACTTTAGGCATGCATAAAACCAAAACTATAATTCGTATGGATGAACCATAAGATCTCTCTTATGCATGGGAAATCCCTCTAATTGCACCCTGAATCTAGTCTAAATAAATTCTAAGAATAATCCATGGCAAAAGTTACAATAATGGATCCTAAAATGTAACTTTTTGGTAGTGAAGGTTGACCTCCAACTAGTGTTTTTGCCTCTGGGATCGATAGGTGCAAATCCACTACTTTGAGCACATCTATATAGGTAAATTACACATGCTCTAATTATTGTTACATCCAATTTCACCTACAAGTGCATTTTCACTACTATTTAAGAATGACATACCAATGAAAATATGCAAATCAATGAAAAGTGTGTTTGTTTTGTGTGTAACATTGGTATGTAATGTCATTTGATGTAATTTTAATGCATTTGGTTTAGCATGAATCCATGTAGATCATTCTAAACAAGGATCCTTATGTGTTTGGAAGGATACAAGGAGAAATAGACTTGTTATGAGTAATTTTTAGGAACGGAAAAATGCCAAGTACTTTTACTAAGCTTATCTTAGCCTCAAGAATATGAAATTATTTACTAATGGTGCCAACCATGTGAAGGTGGAAGCTTATTTGGCACTACTAACCTACAAAAATATTATTGAGTAATTAAATATGAAATTTATGCATGTGCTACCTACAAAATCAAAAAAAAAATTGGCAAAATTGATTACATCTACATTTTACAAGTCAACATACCTACGCATTTCAATCCAAGGAACCACTTAGATTTGCTCTAATCTTGATAGTATCAAGAATACCTTCATGGTCTGACTTGTGAACTTTCCACAGATTCTTGTTTTTTGGCCTCACATGATATTTTTACAATTGACTATTCATTGCAAGAAACAAATTTCAATAGTATAGTATCTTCTTGTGCATTTCAAAGTATTCAAACAACAATACATTTGAGTTTTTTTATAGGATATCATCAAAGCCAAGTTCTAGTGACTACCACATACCTAGTGGGATAATCAATTTTTTTTCATCTATGATCAAGAAATTCAATTTTTTCTTTCCATCTACACACTAACATAAGTACTAATTTGTTCCCTCTTCATTTTCCTCATCTGTAATAACTATAAAAGCATGGCTTGCATCATAAAAAATAATTTTAATGACACTATGAAGATAGATAATGAGAATAAATAGTACATAAAGATTAATCTTCTACTGATTGGAATTAGAGGTCTGAAACTCCAATTATCCACCCTCTTATGACTCACACTCATTCCAAACAGAGTCCATGCCTGCAGAATAAAAACATTCCAAGTGTCACATATGAATAGTCTAAGAACCTACATTTGAGCTACGAAATGAGTGGAGCTCACTTGAACTCGTTAGAGTCATACAATACTCATAGTTTTCCAAGTCTTTTTCCTACATTAATCAAAAATGTCTATGAACAGTAGAATTTGCTTAAGCACCATGACATATATTTTCATTACACCATAACCATAGTTTTTGCATCAATTAAATTAGCAACATGGTCAAATTTTAACTCCTCCCTTACAACGATTATTTTTACACATGTTACAACACTGTCATGCTTTCTTTTTCCATGACCATCCTCATTGAAACTCTAAATATATTCTACATCAGTGGTAATTTGCATCCTGATTAACTAATAAAACATTCATGCATTCTTGACTTGCAATGTGCAATTGTTTGACCAAATGTAATATTGATTGAAATTAATGTTCCTCTGAGTCAATTATCCATAAAAAATTTCAAAACAACCTTGCACATAGATTCTTTGTCATTTTTTACTTGATAAGTCACATATTTGTATTTTTTCAAAATAAATAATTCATGTCTAATTGCACTTGTACACTCTTCATAGATACATTTTTCTAATTTTGGCAATCCACCACAAATGCTACAATTTCCATCCAAACATGCTTTCTTATTAAAAAATTGTCCATCTGGTTTTTCACAAAAAATATTTACAATAAATTCCTTGGCTGATATTGGTGGAACTTCTATGCCACATTCTTTTAAAATGTTGTTAGTATCAAAGTATGATGGATATGGTGAAAAACATCATAGTGCATTGAAAATTAAACATGTTGCCTACAACAATAAGTGGTACGTTTGTGATTTATTTTTACATAAAAAAGTTTAACCATCTCAAAAAATATTTGACTAATAGCAACTTTTAGATATTTTTCCAAAAACTTAGAGTACAATTATGTATGAATCATATCGATGAAATTTTCTAGATGCAGTTCACGATTACAAAAACCAACTCTTCTTTTCACTACATCTCTTGCATTGGGCAAAACTCTTATATTATCTTTTCAAAATTATGCAAGTAAGTCTTTCAAAGCATCAGCTATAGCCTTGTCCTTTCATGGAAGTCTACCAGAGAATGCCCAAAGCTTTTTCTTATTGGGTTCATTAAGTCTTTCATGTCTTAAAATTTATTTCATTAATATTTTTATTTATATCAAGTGTTCAACTTATTTTTTAAATCAATCATTTTTTCCCTATTTTAGCACTTACTGCACAAGTTGTCATAATACATCGAGCAACATTGTAATCTTTGTGCCATAATTTTGGGCCTTCAATATGATATGCATCATATATATTTTCAATAATTTCATAATTTTCATCATCCATGTTAGATGTTATTAGTCTTAATGTGTACATTATAGGTCTCATCTTAACCAATTTCATCAACGAAACAAATAATTAACATCTTTGACTATCATACTCCAATCTATGAAAGAAACTATCCCAAATTTCTTGAGCTAGTTTATTTTATTATGCATTGGTTTCAAAATATTTTCATCAACTTCAATTAATTACTTGTATTTTCTATGCACAATTCTTGCAGGTGTTGTTATTGGTGGAATCCATTTAGAGGGTGTTTCAAAATTGTTATATGTTTTCATGATATTTTCTTCATTGTTTGTTCTTCATTATATGTTTCCATGAAATTTTATTCGTTATTAATTTAATCATTATTTGAGTCCATTAAATTTTCTTCATTGTTGGTGGTTAAAGTATCATGCATAGGCTATTCATCAAAAAAATCAAATACTTTAAACTTTGAATGTGAATTTCCAATAATATCTAATTTATTATTGTCAATTTCATCATAATTCAATTCATTCGTACCTTTTTTATCTCAAATTTTATAATTTCTCTAGA